>CM077305.1:121975000-122072500 GCA_039655065.1 Glossophaga mutica | reverse complement strand
ACACTCCTGTACAGAAACTATTTGGATAATTCAGAAGGCTGCAACTATGGGCAGATAGTCATTGGCAGCTTCATCATGACAATGCACTCACTCATTCATTACATCTCAGGCAGAGTTTTTTTGATAAATATCAAATCACCCAGGTGACTCAGCCTCCCTACAGCCCAGATATAGTGCCCTGTGATTTCTGGCTTTTCCCAAAACTAAAATCACCATAGAAATGGAAAGCATTTCAGACTGTCAATGAGATTCAGGAAAATTCTATAGGGCAGCTGATGGCAATTGAGAGAACTGCGCGAAGTTGCAAGGTGCCTACATTGAAGGGGACTGAGGCATCACTGTCCTATACACAGTGTTTCTTGCATCTTGTGTCTTCTTCAATAAATGTCTCTATATTTAATTTACATGGCTGGATACCTTCTGGACAAATCTCGTACATTTTTATTCACATTTTTATAAACATAGATTGATTTTTCAATGTTAAACCAAACTGACATTCTTGGAAAAACTCTGAACATGAGGTATTCTCTTAAATTTACATTGTTAAATTTAATTTACTAAGATATATTTTTTAAATTTTGCATCATTGTCCTTCTTTTATTGAATTTAACTTAATTTAATTTAATTTTAGTTTTGTTCAAGTACAGTTGTCTGCCTGTTCCCACACCATACCTCGCCACCCCAAACATCCCCACCTCCCTCTCTTGATTCTGCCCTTCTTTGGTTTTGTCTATGTGTCCTTTACAGTTGTTCCTGAAAACCCTTTCTCCTTTTCCCCACATTATTCCCTCCCACATCCCCTAAAGTTACTGTCAATTTGTTGTAATTAAATGTCTGTAATTGTATTCTGCATGCTTTTTTGTTTTGTTGATTAGGTTCCAGTTAAAGGTGAGATTAGATGGTATTTGTCTTTCACTGCTTGGCTTATCTCACTTAACATAATGCTCTCCAGTTCTATCCATGCTGTCAGAAAGCATAGGAGCTCCGTCTTTCTCTCTATTGCATAGTTTCCATCATGTAAAGGTACCATAATTTTTTGATCCATTCGTTTACTGATGAGCACTCAGGTTGCTTCCAGCACTTGGCTATTGTAAATTGTGCTGCTATGAACATGGGGTGCATAGGTTCCTTTGGATTGGTGTTTCAGGGCTCTTAGGATATAATCCCAGCAGTGGAAATGCTGGGTCAAAAGGCAGTTCCATTTTTAGTTTTCTGAGGAAATTCCATACTGTTTTCCACAGTGGCTGCACCAGTCTGCATTCCCACCAACACTGCACTAGGATTCCCTTTTATCCATGCCCTCTCCAACACTTGTTGTTTGTTGATTTGTCTATGATGGCCATTCTGACTGGTGTGAAGTGGTATCTTACTGTGGCTTTAATTTGCATCTCTCTAATGGCTAGTGATGCTGAACACCTTTTCCTGTATCTCTGGGCCCTCTGTATGTCCTCCTTGGAGAAATGTCTGTTGAGGTCTTTTGCTCATTTTTTAATTGGGTTTTTTGTTTACCTAGGATGGAATCCTGTGACTTCTTTATATATTTTGGAGATCAAACTATTCTCTGAGGTGTCATTGGCAAATATGTTTTCCCATACTGTTGGTTCTCTTTTCATTTTAATGCTGTTTTCTTTAGCTGTGAAGAAGCTTTTTATTTTGATGAGATCCCATTTGTTTATTTTTTTCTTTATGTCTCTTTTTTTTTTTAAAGATTTTTATTTATTTATCTTTAGAGGGGAAAGGTAGGAGCGAGGGAGAGGGAGAGAAATATCAATGTATGGTTGCCTCTTGTGTGTCCCATGCTGGGAACTGGCCTGCAACCCAGGCATGTGCCCTGACTGGGAATCGAACCGCAATCCTTTGGTTCACAGGCCCGAGCTCAATCCACTGAGCTATACCAGCCAGGGCTCTTTATGTCTCTTGCTCTAGGGAACATACCACTGAAAATATTCGTGTGTGGAGTATCTGAGATTTTCCTACCTATGTTTTCCTCTAGGATTTTTATGGTGTCATGACTTATTTTTAATTCTTTTGCCCACCTTGAATTTATTTTTATGTATGGTGTAAATTGGTGATCAAGTTTCATTTTTTTTTTTTTTTTGCATGCAACTGTCCATATTTCCCAACACCATTTGTTGAAGAGGCTATTTTTTACTCCATTTTATGCTTTTGCCCCCTTTGTCAAATATTAATTGACTGTAGAGGCTTGGGTTTATTTCTGGGTTATCTATTCTATTACATTAGTCTAAGTGTCTGTTTTTATGCCAGTACCAGGCTGTTTTGATTACAGTGGCCTTGTAATACAGTTTGATATCAGGTATTGTGATCTCTCCTACTTGTTCTTCTTTCTCAAAATTGCTATAGCTATTTGGGGTCATTTATGATTCCTTATAAATTTTTGAAATGGTTCTTCTATATCTGTGAAATATGCCATTGGTACTTTAATAGGGATTGCGTTCAATCCATAAATTGCTTTGGACAGTATAGATGTTTTTATTATGTTAATTATTCCAATCTATGATCATGGTACATGCTTCAATTTCTTTGTATCTTCCTTAATTTCTTTCTTCAGTGTTGTGTAGTTTTCTGAGTATAGGTCTTTTACCTCCTTGGTTAGGTTTATTTCTAAGCATTTTATTTTTCTTGTTGCTATATCAAATGGAATCTTTTTCTTGATTTCTGTTTCTTATACATAATTATTGGTGGAGAAAAATGACTTTGATTTCTGAATATTGACTTTGTATCCTGCTGTTTTGCCAAATATTAGGTTGAGCAGTTTTCTGGTGGAGTCTATAGGATTTTCTATGTACACTATCATGCCATCTGCAAACAATGACAGTTTTGTTTCCTTTTTTCCAATTTGTGTGCCTTTTATTTATTTATTTTTTTGTCTGATTGCTGGGGCTAGGACTTCCAATACTATGTTGAATAGAAGTGGTGAAAGTGTACAACCTTGTCTTGTTCCTGATCTTAATGGGAAAGTTTTTACTTTTTGCCCATTGAGTATTTTGTTGGCTGCAAGTCTCTAGTGTATGGCCTTTATTATGTTGAGTAATGCTCCCTCTCTTCCAACTTTTTGAGTGTTTTTATCATAAGTTAGTGCTTTATCTTATCAAATGTTTTTTCCATGTCTATTGATATGATCATGTGATTTTTGTCTTTACTTTTATATGATATATTGCATTTATTATTTGTGATTATTGTACCATCTTTGCATCCCTGGGATGCATCCCTGGGATGAATCTCACTTGGTCATGTTGTACGATCTTTTTAATGTATTGCTGGATGTGTTTTCCCAGTATTATGTTGAGGATTTTAGCATCTATGTTCATCAGCCATATTGGCCTGAAGTTTTCTTTCTTTGTTGTGTCTTTATCTATCTTGGGGATTAGGATGATACTGGCTTCATAAAAAGAGTTTGGGGGCCTTCCATCTTCTTGGAATTTTTGGAATAGTCTGTGAAGGATAGGGGTTAGCTCTTCCTTAAATGCTTTGTACAATTCTCCTGTGAAACTGTCTGGTCCAGGGCTTTTGTGCGTCAGGAGCTTTTTGATTACAGCTTCAATTTCATCGTATGTTATTGGTCTGTTCAGGCTTTCTGCCTCTTCTTTATTCAGTTGCAAGTTTACATATTTCTAGAAATTCATTTTATCTAGGTTTTCAAATTTCTTGGCATATAATTCTTCATAGTAATTTCTTACAATCCCTTGTATTTCTGTGGTGTCAGTGGTAATCTCTCCTCTTTCATTTCTGATTGTGTTTATTTGGATCCTCTCCTTTTTTTTCTTGATGAGCCTGCTTAAAGCCTTGTCTATTTTGTTAATCTTTTCAAAGAACCAGCTCCTGGATTCATTGATCCTTGACATTGTGTTTTTAGTGTCTATGTCACTTAATTCTGCTCTGGTCTTGGTTATTGCCTTCTTTCTACTTGCTCTGGGCTGTCCTTGTTGTTCTTTGAGTTGTTGTAGGTGTAAGCTTAGGTTGTTTATTTGAAATATTTCTATCTTTTTTAGGTAGGCCTGTATCCTATGAACTTCCCTCTCGGGACTGCCTTTACTATACCCCGTAAGTTTTGGTTTGTTGTGAGTTCATTTTCATTAGTTTCCAGAAACTCTTTGATTTCTTCCTTGATCTCATTCTTGACCCATTCACTGTTTAATAGCATGCTATTCAATATCCATGAATTTCAGTGTTTTTGATATTTTTCCTTGAGGTTTATTTTCTAGTTTTAGTCCCTTGTAGTCCGAGAAAATGCTGTATATAATTTCAATTTTCTTGTATTTGTTCAACGTTGTTTTGTGTCCCACTCATGTGCTCTATGTTTGAAAATGTTCCAAGTGCATGTGGAAAGAATGTGTATTTTGCTTCTTTGGGATGAAAGGCTCTATATGTATCAGTTAAGTCCATTTGTTATAGGACATTGTTCAATGCTGCAATATCTTTGTTAATATTTTGTTTGGCAAATCTGTCCATTTTTGACAGTGGGTTGTTAAAATACACTACTATAATGGTGTTGCTGTCAATATATTTCATGAAGTCCTCCAAGATTTTCCTTGTGTATTTGGGTCCTCCTATATTGGGTGCATACATATTTCCAATGTTTATGACTTCTTGATGGAATCTTTCCTGTAGTATTCTGAAGTGAACTTCTATATTTCTTTTTATGGCCCTTTTCTGAAGTCTATTTTTTTCTGATCTTAGTATTTCTACCCTGGCTTTTTTTTTTTTTTCTTTTCCCCTGTCTATTTGCTGGTAATATTTGTTTGCAGCCCTTCACTTTCAGTCTTTGTATATCTTTTTCCCTGCCTTAGGTGGGTTTCTTGTAGGCAGCATATGTGTAGGTCATGATTTCTAATGCATTCAGCTCTTCTATGTCTTTTGACTGGAGCATTTATTCCATTTACATTTAAGTTCATTCTTGATAGGTACTTATTCATTGCCATTCTTTCATACTTGCGTCTCTCTCTCTCTCTCTCTCTCTCTCTATCTCTATCTCTCTATCTCTCTATCTCTATCTCTATCTCTATCTCTATCTCTATCTCTATCTCTATCTCTCTATCTCTCCCTCTCTCTCTCTCCCTCTCTCACTGTTTTTCTTCCTGTTCTTAAAGCAAACCTGTTAGCATCTCTTGCAGAGCTGGTTTGAAGGGGGTGCATTCTTTGAGGCTTCTTTTGTTTGGGAAACTCCTTAGTTGGCCTTCCATTTTAGTTGAGAGCCTTGTTGGGTAAAGTAGTCTTGGTTGCAGGCTTTTGGTTTACATTACTTGGAATATCCCTTGCCAATCTCTTCTGGCTTGGAGTGTTTCCATTGAGAAGTCACTTGCTAGCCTTATTAGGGCTCCCTTTTGTTTTACTTTCTGTTTCTTCCTTGCTGCCTTCAAGATTCTGTCTTTGTCTTGGAACATATATTTTTTTAAATTTTAGTTATGATGTGTCTTGAAGTTGGCCTCTTTGGGTTCCTCTTAATTGAGAGTCTCCGTGTTTTCTGGCTTTGTGTGACTTTTCCTCTCATCAAATTAGGGAAATTTTCCATCATTACTTTTTCAAACATATTTTCTATTCCTTGCTAATATACGTCTACTTCTCGTATTGCTATTATATGGATATTGTTACGTTCAAGTTGTCTTGCAATTCTCCTATCACCTCTTCATTCTTTCTGAGCCTCTTTTCCTTTTCTTGCTCTTTCTAGGTGTTTTTTCCTACTTTGTCCTCCAACTTGCTGATTTGATCCTCTGCTTCTCCTGGCCTGCTTTTGATTCTTTCTACTGTGTTCTTCAATTCAGAAATTGTATTCTTCATTTCTTCTTGGCTCTTGTTGATAGTTTCTATTTCCTTTTCATGCTTTTATAGTTTGCCGTGAGATCATTGTAGTTGCCCTGTAGCTTTTTGCAATTCTCGGTGAGCTCATTGAGCTTCCTTGTAACAATTGCTTTG
This sequence comes from Glossophaga mutica, assembly GCA_039655065.1. NCBI lineage: Eukaryota > Metazoa > Chordata > Mammalia > Chiroptera > Phyllostomidae > Glossophaga > Glossophaga mutica. The sequence goes on along the minus strand of CM077305.1, from coordinate 122,066,569 downwards.
AACTCAGTATCTGATAGTTGGTTTTCCTCTATATCATTTAACATTCTTTTTTGAGGCTTCCTCCTTTACTTTCATTTGGGGTTTGTTTCTTTGTCTTCCCATTCTTTGAGAGACCTTTCACAAAGGATAGGAGCTCCTTTCTTTCTGCTGCATAGTATTTCATTGGGTAAATGTACCATAGTTTTTTTATCCATTCATTTACTGATGGGTACTTAGGTTGCTTCCAGCACTTGGCTATTATAAATTGTGCTGCTATGAACATTGGGGTGCTTAGTTTCTTTTGGATTGGTGTTTCAGGGTTCTTAGGGTATAATCCCAGCAATGGAATTTCTGGGTCAAAAGGAAGTTCCATTTATTTTTTTGAGGAAATTCATACTGTTTTCCATAGTGGTTGCACCAGTCTGCAATCCCACCAACAGTGCAATAGGTTCCCTTTTTTCCACATCCTCTCCAACAATTGTTGTTTGTTACTTTGTTTATGATGGCCATTCTGAGTGGTGTGATGTGGTATCTCATTGTGGTTTTAATTTGTGTTTCTCTGATGGCTAGTGACACTGAGTATTTTTACATAGATCTCTGGGCCCTCTGTATGTCCTCCTTGGAGAAGTGTCTGTTCAGGTTCTTTGCCCATTTTATAATTGGGTTGTTTATCTTCTTGGAGTGGAGTTTTGTGAGTTCTTTCTATATTTTGGAGGTCAAACCCTTTTCTGAGGTATCATTGACAAATATGTTTTCCCATAGAGTTGGTTGTCTTTTCATTTTAATGCTGGTTTTTTTTTTGTTTGTTTCATTTATTTATTTAGCTGTGAAGATGCTTTTTATTTCAATGAGATCCCATTTATTTTTTATTTCTTTTTTTTTTTCCTTGCTCTAGGGACATATAAGTGAAAATAATTATGCTTGGAGTGTCTGAAATTTTCTTGCCTGTTTTCCTGAAGGACTTTTATGGTGTCACAATTTATATTTAAGTCTTTTATCCACCTTGAATTATTTTTTTGTATGTTGTAAATTGGTGATAAAGTTTCATTTTTTTCATGTAGCTGTCCAGCTCTCCCAACACCATTTGTTGAAGAGGATATTTTTACTCCATTTTATGTTGCTGCCTCCTTTGTCAAATATTAATTGACTATGTGTTTTCTAATTCATCATATTTACTTTGATTTTTATTAGGTCCTTTCATATGAATTTAGTTTGCTCTTCTTATTCTAGTTTTTTAGTTGGAAGCTGAGGCTATTGACTAAGAATTTTCTTTTTTTAATTTTTATTTTAATTGTTGATCTTGTACAGTTTTCTGTCTTTTAAGCTAAGAGTCAGTGCTAGATTTTTCCCCTCCAGATTTTGCTTTAGTGACATCCCACATATTCTTACCTCCTTTGATTCTTGTCTCTCAGGTTCAGTGTTCTTTGTTACCTGGTGTCCAGGGTCTTTCAAACAATTATTTCATATATTTTTTTGTTTTTTTCTTTTTTTGGTTGTTTCAGGCAAGGGGGTAAATCTAGTCTCTGATATTCCATTTTGGCCAGAAGTGGAGGTTGATGTATTTTTTTTTTTTTTTGCTTTCTGTCTCTTTTTTTCCTTCACTTTATTTGTATTGTTTACACTATTACTCATGTCCCTACTCCCCACCCTGTCCTTTGCCTACCTACTCCCTACCCTTGCCCACCTTCTCTCTGACCATCACCACACTGTTTTTTGTGTCTATGAGTTATGCATATATGTTCTTTGGCCAAACATTTCACATTCTTTCATATAGTTCCTTCTTCTCCCAACCTTCCACCAGCTATCAGTCTGTTACATATATCCATGCCTATGTTTCTGTTCTTGGACTTTTTAAAATTATGTGTCAAATGAACTTTTCATTTCAGTTTTCACAGATCTATTTCTTTCTTCTTTAGTGGTTGCACAGTATACCAACACTAAAACAATAAAGCCTATTGCTATTTGTTGTGCTTTTACTGTGTGTCAGATATTGTTTAGAGCACTTTAAGTATGGCAACCCATTTGTAGGACTGAGCAATAATCTAGCTTGGATTTGGTATTGTAGCAGTCTGATATCTGGGATGGCAGGTTCTGCTAGGTAGCAAGAGTATTGGGACACTGATAGCCAGGGCAAGAGCTAACTTGTGTATGGATGCCCATGACTATGTTAAGTATTCCTCTCTTGGTGGACACTTGGATTATTCTCAACATTTTTCTATTATAAACCAAGCTCATGTCAATATATTTATACGTACATATTTGTGCACATGTCTTAAAATATCTGTAAGATAGTTTCTAGAAATGGAATTTCTGGGTCAAAGGGTGCACACAATTCAAATTTTGATAGGTACTGCTGAATTCCTCTGTAATTATATTATGCCACTTCCCACTCCAGGTAGCAATGTAGGAAGATTTCTGTTCCTCTGAACCTTGCCAATACTAGTTATTATTAATCTTTTTTAATTTTTCAGTCTGATTTGCAAAAACTGATAGTTTGACATTTTAACTTGTGTTTCACTGATAATATGTTCTCATATCTTTGACAGGTTGTATATTTTCTTCCCTTAAATCCCTTTTTGAATCCTTTGCCCATTTTTCATATGGATTGTTTGTCTCTTCTTAGGGCTTTGTTGGAACTTTTAATATTCTAGATCTTTATCTTTCCTCTGACTTTTCTATTGCAATTATTTTCTAAGACTATTTTACCTCATTTATGCTCTCCTTTGTCCTCAAGAAGTTTTTAATTTTTATGTAGTTAAAACAGTAGGGTTTTTAAAGGGCTTTGAGCTCTATGTTTTGTTATGAAATCATTCTTGCTTCCAAGATTATAAACATATTCTCCTGTATTTTCTTTTAGTATCCTCATAGCTTTATTTCTCCTACTGTATTTTAATCTATCTGGGATCTATATTTATATGTAGTATGTGTATGATATGAGAAGAATCTAACTTTTTTCTCAAGAGGGTAAGCAGTCATCCCAGTGCCATGAACTGGGTATCTCATAATTTAATCATGTTTATCAAGTGTCACCTTTAACCCAGGATGAATTCTTATGTACACATGGATCTGTTATGACACCCTATTGAATTTTTCTGATTTTTTACCAATATCAAGTTATTTTAATTATTATAGCTGTATGTTGTATTTTGGTATTTTGGTAGATTAGTCCCATGTCAGTGGCTATTCATTAGTCAAGTAGAATGAATGGCATATGTGAAGGTATGAAAGCATGAGGGAGCATGGTATAATCAAGGAGTCATTAAGTGTTACATTATTATTAGAGAATAACTGTGCAGAAGTGAAACCAGAAACACTGGAAGACCTTGAAGTTCATTTTGTACCATCTAAAGAGTTTGGAGAGTCATTTAAGGATGAATCTTGGGGCCGATATGGTTAACTTGCCTTCTGGACAGATGCTTGGACAATAACAAGGGATTAGGCTTCAGGTCTTAGATCTTGAGATTTAAATACAAGGATGGGGAGAAAAGGATTATGAGAGGCCTGGAGAAATCACAGATCAAAGCAAGCACCATATTATTGGCTATATTTTGTCAGGCTATGCAGTACAATGGTTTCTTCTGAATAATTACAATAAAATAAAAAGACATTAAGCACTATATACCAGATTGGCACTAACTACTTTATATTCGCCAACTCACTTAATCTCTATAATAATACCTTTGAAGTAAGCTTTGTATTATTGTGCCCATTTTATAAAGAATGGAAACTGATGTTCAAAGAAATTAGTACAACTAAATTATGGGATGGGAACCTAGATTTGTCTGATTCTGTTATTTATTACATCACCATCTTATTTCTTGATCAATAAGCAGACTTACTTTACACCTGGGCATTTCCCAAACATGTATAACAAAAATTTCACCCTTTGTCCTATGTGAAAAAAATTGAAAATAAATTCAAAGTTCACATGACTGAAAAAAATGTATACTTAAAGTTTTTATTTTAGGCTCATTCTGAGTTTCTGAAGACTCTAGTACACTTGAGAATTAATATTTGCGCCCTGGCTGGTGTAGCTCAGTGGATTGAGCGCGGGCCTGCGAACCGAAGGATCGCGGTTCGATTCCCAGTCAGGGCACATGCCTGGGTTGCCAGGCCAGTTCCCGGCAGGGGACATACAAGAGGCAAGCGCACATTGATGTTTCTCTCCCTCTCTCCTTCCCTTCCCCTCTGAAGATAAATAAATAAAATCTAAAAGAAAAAAAAAGTTCTTTAAAAAAAAATATTTGCTATCATATTGAAAAGTATCTTTTTTCCTATCCTGCCTCTGTTAATACTTGTACAAGTATCTGGGCCTTTGACTAACTCACTTTCTTGATGGAAACTAACTTCCTAGATTTTGTAAACCTTAGTTAAATTAAACTGAGCAACCTAATTTTTAAGACTGCAGTAGTATGTTTACTAAAATTTCTTTCCTGAACTCTGCTGACCTCCCTTCTCTCCCTTTCCATTCATCCTACTAGCATAGAAATCTACCATTAAGAAAATATTAAAGCAGATAATTTACTTTGTGGGGCCTATTTTCCTCCATGAGTCAGAGTTATGCCTGGAGTGAGATCAAAATAAGGTTTGCCAATAAATTAAGAAGATCTCAAAGAATATTGGTCAAAAGTGGAAGGGAATTTTCCAAGATTATCTGTGACTGAGATATAAAGTTAGAGGAGGAAAATCCACCACACCCCTTATGCCCTCTTCCTTAAGAACTTTTGCCCCACATCACCAGGATGGAATCTGGGAGCCATTTTTGAACTATATGCTCCTACCCTCTGGCCACAGCTGATTGAACCAGGGCTGGACATGTGGTCCTAAGTGGAACGATTATACTAAATGGACTGGTGACATTCCTTCACCCATGAACCTGGAGTTAGATTTAGCAATGTGATTTGTTTTCTGCTGGCTATTTTGAAACAAGAATATGCAAATTTGGGGGCTATGCGGCAGCCACATTTGGCTCTTTGCTCTTTGAGTCAGCCAAAACTAGTCTGAGAGAGGAAATATAGTGGGCATGTGGAGGCAGAAATGAAAAGCCATTTCATTCCAGAAAGAATAAAGGAATGAGAAAGGAGGAAGAGGAAGATAGGGAGAGAGGAGAATGGAAGGTAGGACACAGATGAGAGAGAGAGAGAGAGAGAGAGAGAGAGAGAGAGAGAGAGAGAGAGAGAGAGAGAGAGAGAGGAGCATCTCTGACTTCTTTCCAGTTCCTGCTTCAGACTCTTGTTGGGAAGCTTGACTGTACTTTCTAAACTTCAGTTCCAAGACTTGCTCCTGTACTAGTTTCATTTCTTTTTTGCTTGTCTGTTTATTTGTTTGAGATAACAAAAGGAACCTTGATTAAGGCACGCTTGCTCTTTGGTACCTCTCCAATTGTGGAATAACAGAAATCAGTGAGTATTCTGTGGCAATATTTGAATATGTATGGTTGGGGGACAACACAGGAGCTTGCTCTATAACTGCTGAAGTCAGTGCTTGGAAATTCAGATTAACTTTGTAAAGAGAATGTGTTGGGAAGTTTCCTAATTCCCAGCGGAAAGGTAGGGATGCCAATGGATTCATTGTCATTTCAGGTTGATGGCCCCATGGGAGAGGAATTGGGACTGGCACTAGATGCATCCATATTTTGGTGGGGAGGGATTAATCCAGAAGATCAGCCAAGTGGCAGAAATATGAGATTGAAATGACTCAGTGATCTTGTATCACAATTTAGGCAAATGATGACTTGCAGGGTCTGAGCCAAGGGAGCAGAATGCTCTAACAGGTGGATCTGAAGCCTAAAAGCTTACACATTTGTAAGCACAAGTGACTCAACCACAATTACCTGAATTGCTATTTCCAGAGGAATGTTTTGTGATGTTTCACAGAAAGTGTCTTGTGTTGTCCAAAGGAAACAATAGTTTTTACCTCCAACGCTACATGGGAATGACTTTCTTTCTCCAAAGTTTTATATAAATTCTCTCTTCACCAATGTTCAAAGAACACTGTTCACAACAAATAGAATTCATCTACTGGAGTTACGAAGCTCAGAGAGCTTTTATGGAAATTGAATAAGAACTACATAAACAATAATTTTAGCCTTTACAATCACTGTTTATTTTTGTTGTTCAGTACATTTGTTTCCATTTTCACCACACCATGCCCACCCCCACCCCACCCATGCCCACCTCCCACTCTCAAACCCACCCCCTTTGGCTTTGTCAATGTGCCCTTAATATATGTTCCTTGATGGCCTCCACCATTATCCCTCTCCCTTCTCCTCTCTGATTACTGTCAGATTATTCTTTATCTCAATGTCTCTGGTTGTATTTTGCTTGCTTGTTTTGTTGATAAGGTTCCAGTTAAAGGTGAGATCATATGATATTTCTCTTTCACTGCTTGGCTTGTTTCACTTAGCATAATATTCTCCAGATCCATCCATGCTATCGAAAAGGATAGGAGCTTCATTTTTCTTTCTGCTGCATAGTATTCCATTGTATAAATGTACCATAGATTTTTGATCCACTCATTTACTGATGGGCACATAGGTTGCTTCCAGTACTTGGCTATTGTGAATTTTGCTGCTATGAACATTGAGGTGCATAGGTTCTTTTGGATTGGTGTTTTAGCATACTTAGTGTATAATCCCAACTGTGATATTGTTGGGTCAAAAGGCAATTCCATTTTTAGTTTCCTGAGGAAATTGTATACAGTTTTCCATGGTGACTTCACCAGTCTGCCTTCCCACCAACAGTGTGCTAGGGTTCCCTTTTCTCCACAACCTGTCCAACACTTGTTTTGTTGCTTTGTTTATGGTGGCCATTCTGACCAGTGTGAAGTGGTATCTCATTGTGGTTTTAATTGCATTTTTTGGTGGCTAGTGATGCTGAGCATCTTTTCCTGTGTCTTTGGGCCCTCGGCATGCCCTCCTTGGAGAAGTGCCTGTTCAAGTCCTTTGCCCATTTTTTCATTGGGTACAACCACTACTCTTAATGTTGTTATATGTGCCTGTGGCATGGCTATTACTCGATGCCTATTATTCCCTTTATACAGCAAAAAGAAACTCCTGGTTTTTTTTTTTTGTTTTTTTTTTTTATCCTGCTTAATCCAGTCCTGTGCAGCTGACCACACAGTGATGCTGCCTTTTCTTTTTGACTACTAGGAATGATATCTTTGTGGCATACCCCTCAAAAGTCCCCTTTTGTGGTGTGCTTCCCCTAGGGGATGCCTAGAAAGGACCCCTGATGTCAAATCTCAGAATCTTAGTTGAAAAGAATCTTTAAAGTTTAGTTCCATTCTTTAAAGGTCCTCAGAATAACCAAGTGGATAGGTATTCTTCTTATCTATTACTGATCATTCCTTAGATTAGAGAACCTCCTCCCTCCCAGGCTGGCCATTCCAATGTTGGATGGCTTTGATAATTTCCACTGATTTGAAATGTGCTTCACTGGAGTTTGAATTTTCACTGGAATCACACAGAGTAAATATTAATATAATCTCTTCTTCATAACAGAAGCCAGCATACTTGTATTTTCTGAGCCCACCTTCTGCAGCTCACTCACTCTATTCTTTCAACCATTTCACATCTTACATGGTTTTAGACTTTAACATTCTGCTCACTCTTTCCTGGGCTTGTACCAGTGTGACCAGTGCCACTTTTAACAGGCGTGTCATTCATAATGGACCAGCGATGTCCTGAGTAGCTCAGATAGTGCAGGAAAATGTGTCTGTGTCTCTGCCTTAATTTGGACATTGAGCTATTTCTATTGAAATAACTCAATCTAAGTTTGATTAGGTCTCTTCCCTCTTTGAATTCATGCAATATGCTAGCTCAGTGAAAACCCTGAAGTACTTTTCAAACAAAATATCTTCGCAGTTTCTCATAGTCCAGTATGTGGACTTTTGTAAATGGGTTCCTTTGTGTGTCACCCAAGAGTCTGCTACAAGTTTTACACTGACAGATCTATTGACTCCTTGCTTATGGAATGCTACTATAAGCTCTTGAGTGACTCGGAATATCTCTCATGACTTGAATTTTGGCATAATGACTTAAAGCTCCCTCTCATTCTACACTTTAGCCACTCTCAACTATAAGCAGGTCATCAAACATGCACTGTGTCACAGCACAATGTCATTTCTTCTGCTTAGAATGTCTTTTACTTCCCTTGTGTGTCCAGTAAACACCTACTCATCCTTAAAAATTTAGATCAAATGTCAACTGCCCCATAAAGGCTTCCAGGATTTTACCTTCTAGTATCACAGTCAGATTCCTGTGTTGAGAAAATCTATTTGCCTACATTTACATATTTCCAGAATATTGGTATTAACTATTGCTATTGCATGCTTTCCTACATGCCAAAGAATTTATGGCTTGACATGCATTACCACTTTCTGACTTCACAATGAAGCATTTCTCTGTCATAGATGCTCCACCATTCCTGTGCCCTCAAGGCTTCTCACTGAAGTCATCTATGACTCTCTGCTTGAAGGCTTTCTCTGATCTCAGGAGAGGCTCTGCCACTATTTATTGTTCAGGGCTGGTCTGACATGCCAGAAAGTTCACAGCCTGGAACAGCTCAGTCAGTAAGGAAGAGCAGTTGGTGGAGCTCTGCCAAATGCTTTGCCTCTCAGGTGAGATGGCTCTGGCAAATGTTCTACCCCACCTCCCAGGGATCACCAGAGAGACTGAGTACCAAGTGCCAATGGTGATGCCCCACTTACTAGTGCACCTCACATTTGCCTCTTTCCATCCCTGCATCACTGCCCCACTGGAGGCTACTGTCACCACCCGAATTAGCTACTTGCACTTAAATCCTATTTTCAGGGTCTACTTCAGAGGAAACCCAAAGGAAAGTGATTCCACTTGGCAGATAAGGAAATGGAGGCTTAACAGGTTAAAAGATGTGTCCAAGTTGCCTTTTCAGCAAATGGCAGAGTCAGAACTAAAGCTCAGCTATGTTGAGAGATACTTCATTGTGTCTCCTGAGACCCGGAAGGAGAAGGGATTTGGGCAAATGGGATCTCAGACATGCTTCTGAGGGGCAGAATTCAAAGGTTTGAATCCTGACAAGACCACCCATTTCTGCCCTTATCTACCACTTGAAAACCAGCCAGTGCACAAGTCTCTGACGGGTAGTTAAGTGACACTGAATAATTGAATTCGGAACAAGCCAGTCTAATGCAAATATCTAACAAATTGATCTAATTGCATTCACATACAATAAAGCTGAGCTCTAAAAGGTCAGCTAGAAAAATGGGAAAGGACCCATGGGAGCTTCTGGGGAGAAGTTGAGTTTACTACACATTCATCACATTTTATCATCTAATTAGACCACACAATGCCAAACTGATGGACAGAGACCTAGACCAGTGTATTGATTGATTATTTGCTTAGCATCTATCATATCATCTTAAGGTTGTCTCTGACATGGGTAAGCAGATTACTTACTTGTTCAGCAAAAATGGCTGTGCATTTGGAGAAACTGTTATTTTATAAGGGATTTGAGACTCCAAAGAATTTCACCCAGGCACTAAGGCTGCCTCAGAGGGTTACTATTGACTAGTTGCTACAAAGGCAGCCACTAGAAACCAACTTTTTCTTGCATCCATCCTTCTGCAGAATGAATATTTGTAAATCTTGTAGTATAGGAAGTGCTTTTAGGCTGTAAAATATTTAATTCGCGTAATTAACTAGTATCAGACTTGCATGGAGATACCTGGGCACAGAAAGTGTTCCAGAGAAGATAACGGGTAGCCAACTGGTTTCTGAAATTTTATTCTGTTAGAAATAAATGTATATATTACGTTTGAATAATTTTTGTGGTGGGTGGGCTCAGGTGAAATTAAGGACACTATTCTGCTCTCTACAAGGATGCTGAAATTGAGATCCAGGATTTGAGATGTGGGATGTAAAGTCACATTGATGTAATTGATGGATTAATAGATAGATTTACAATATTTTTTATTTTTATTGATGTTCAAGTACAGTTTTCTGCCCTTTCCCCCAACCCCTCCCCACTACCCCAGCCTTTCTCACTTCCATCCACTGTTTCAACCCTCCCTTGTTATTGTCCATGTGTCCTTGATACCTGTTTCTGTAAAACCTTCACCATTTTCCCCCATTATCCCCTCCCCTCTCTCTTCAGGTTACCATCACCTTGCTCCTAATTTCAATGTCTTTGTTTATATTTTGCTTGCTTGTTTGTTTTGTTGATTAGGTTCCAGTTAAGGTAAGATCATATGGTATTTGTCCCTCACCACCTGGCTTGTTTCACTTAGCATACTGCTCTCCAGTTCCATCCATGCTGTTGCAAAGGGTGGGAGATTCTTCTTTCTTTCTGCTGTGTAGAATTCCATTGTGTAAATGTATCATGATTTTTCTAATCCATTCATTTACTGATGGGCACTTAGGTTGCTTCCAGCACTTGGTTATGGTAAATTGTGCTGCTATGAACATTGGGGTGCATAGATTCTATTAGATTGGTGTCTCAGGATTCTTAGGCTATAATCCTAGCAGTGGAATTGCTGGGTCAAAAGGAAGTTTTATTTTTAGTTTTCTGAGGAAATTCCATGCTGTTTTCCACAGTGCCTGCACCAGTCTGCTTTCCCACCAACAGTGCATTAGGGTCCCCTTTTCTACACATCCTCTCCAACACTTGGTATCTGTTGCTTTCTTTATTATGGACATTCTGATCGATGTGAAGTGGTATCTCATTGTGGTTTTAATTTGCATCTCTCTGATGGCTAGCAATACTGAGCAACTTTTCCTATGTCTCTGGGCACTCTGTATATCCTCCTTGGAGAAGTGCCTGTTTGAGTCCTTTGCCCATGTTTTAATAGGGTTGCTTGTCTTCCTGGAGTGGAGTCGTGTGAGTTCTTTAAGTATTTTGGCGATTAAACCCATGTCTGAGGTATTATTGGCAAATATGGTTTCCCATAGGGTTGGTTCTCTTTTCATTTTTTAATTTATTTTTATCAGTATTTTTTTAATTGTTGATCTTGTACAGTTTTCTGTCTTTTACTCCCACCCCAGGCCACCACCCCAGCCCTCACCACTTTCCTCCCATTTCCACCCCCCATAGTTTTTGTTCATGTGTCCTTTATACTTGTTGCTCTAAACCCTTCCCCCTTCCCCCCTGAAATTCCATCCCCTCTCCCCTCTGGTGACTGTCAGCTTGTTCTCAATTTTAGTGTCTTTGGTTATATTATGCTTGTTTGTTTGTTTTGTTGATAAGGTTCCAGTTAAAGGTGAGATCATATGATATTTCTCTTTCACTGCTTGGCTTGTTTCACTTAGCATAATATTCTCCAGATCCATCCATGCTATCAAAAAAGATAGGAGCTTCATTTTTCTTTCTACTGCATAGAATTCCATTGTGTAAATGTATCACAGTTTTTTGATCCATTCATTTACTGATGGGCATCTAGGTTGCTTCCAACACTTGGCTATTGTAAATTGTGCTGCTATGAACATAGGGGTACATAGGTTCTTTTGGATTGGTGTTTCAGGGTTCTTTGGATATACTCTAAGCAGTCGAATTGCTGGGTCAGAAGGTATATCCATTTTTAGTTTTCTTAGAAAATTCCATACTGTTGTCCATAGGGGTTGTACCAGTCTGCACTCCCACCAACACTGCACTAGGGTCCCTTTTTCTCCACAACCTCTCCAACACTTGCTGTTTGTTGCTTTGTTTATGAAGGTCATTCTGACTGGTGTGAAGTGGTATCTCATTGTAGTTTTAATTTGCATCTCTCTGATACCTAGTGGTATCGAGCATCTTTTCATGTGTCTCTGGATCGTCTGTATGTCCTCCTTGGAGAAGTGTCTGTTCAAGTCCTTTGCCCACTTTTTAATTGGGTTGCTTGTCTTCTTAGAGTGGAGTTGTGTAAGTTCTTTACATATTTTGGAAATTAAACCCTTGTCTGAAGTATCATTGGCAAATATGTTTTCCCATACAGTTGGTTCTCTTTTTATTTTAATAGTTTTCTTTTGCCATGCAGAAGCTTTTTATTTTGATGAGATTCCATTTGTTTATTCTTTCCTTTATGTCCCTTGCTTTAGGAGATATCAGTAAAAATGTTGCTGTGTGAAATATCTGAGATTTTCCTGCTATGTTCTCCTCTAGGATTTTAACGGTGTTATGGCTTATACTTAAATCTGTTATCCACCTTGAATTTATTTTTGTGGATGGTGTAAGGTGGTGCTCGAGTTTCATTTTTTTACACATAGCTGTCCAGTTCTCCCAACACCACATCTTGAAGAGGCTGTTTTGCTCCATTTTATGTTACTGCCCCCTTTGTCAAATATTGATTGACTGTAGAGACTTGGGTTTATTTCTGGACTCTCTGTTCTGTTCCACTGGTCCATGTGCCTGTTTTTATGCCAGTACCAGGCTGTTTTCATTACAGTGGGCTTGTAATACAGTTTCATATCAGGTATTGTGATCCCTCCTACTTTGCTCTTCTTTCTCAAAAATGCTGCAGCTATTTGGAGTCATGTATGGTTCCACATAAATTTTTGAAGTGTTTGTTCTTCATCTATGTCATGGGTGATTTAATAGGGATTGCATTGAAACTATAAATCGCTTTGGGTAGAATGGCAATTTTGATAATATTAATTATTTCAGTCCATGAGCATGGTACATGCTTTCATTTGTTTGTGTATTCTTTCATTTATTTCTTCAGTGTTGTGTAGGTTTCTGAGTACAGTTCTTTTACCTCCTTAGTTAGGTTTATTCCTAGGTACTTAATATTTCTTTTTGCTATATCAATTGGGATTTTCCCACTGATTTCTGTTTCTTATATATTATTGTTGGTGGAGAAAAATGCCTTTGATTTCTGAATATTGACTTTGTATCCTGCTGTTTTGCCAAATTCATTTATTAGATCAGGCAGTTTTCTGGTGAAGTCTATAGGGTTTTCTATGGACACTATCCTGTCATCTGCAAACAATGACAGTTTCCTCCTTTCCAATTTGGATGCCTTTTATTTACTTTTCTTGTCTTATTACTGTGGCTAGGACTTCCAGTACAATGTTGAATAGAAGTGGTGTAGGTGGACAACCTTGTCTTGTTCCTCATCTTAGTGGGAATGGTTTTAGTTTTTGCACATTAAGTATGATGTTGGCTGTAGGTCTCTCATATATGGTATTTATTAGGTTGAGGAATGCTCCCTCTATTCCCACTTTTTGAGTGTTTTTATTATAAATTGGTGCTTTACCTTACAAGGGATTTTTCCATATCTATTTAAATGATCATGTTATTTTTGTCTTTGCTTTTGCTTTTGTGATGTATTAATGTGGGGAGCCCCTGTCCTGGGTGCCAGATGTGGGCGGGCTCCACCCACAGAGCCCCATCCCTCCGTCACAGATGAAAATAAAACTACCAAGACATGATCTGCTTGGGGAGGACAGGTGGACCAACTCTCTGGGGAGAATGACCCAGAGCCCCTTCCTCACTAGGCTTTTATTGGGTTCTGATACACAGGAATACAGGTATGTCAGGCAGCAAGGATCAAACAATGGATAACATTTCAAAGAAATCTGAGGGCTTAATCTGAGTCAGTGTCTGTCAGGAAAGGGGGTTGCAAAACTTTAGGAGACATACTCATTTCCTCCTCAGACCCTTATAATTGAAACGGGTGCACTCTTAGCAAAGCAAGTTTCACAGGACTTTAGGAATTCTTTCTTACGCCCAATCACCCAGGGAAACTTCCTGGCTGGCATAGGGCTGCACAGCTTGCCTTCATAGTTTCAGGCTTTAAGCCAATTAGGAAGTGAAAGACATCTGCCACACGGAAATAAGGACTCTGGCTATGTCAGAATAGCCGGGGGGTGAGGGTCCATCACTTCCTCTTTGCTTCAGCCCCCACAAATCCTTCCATGAGGGCCTCCCAAGTAGTCGTGTCTGGCTTAGGTTGCCCCTCCCATGAGGAGTCTTACCTGTCATTGACTACCAACCAAGCTTTGGGGCCAGAGATGGATGAGGCAGAGCAGCCCTCCTGCCAGGGAGATAAGCTTTGTCTCCCTAGTGGCTTATGGTCCAAAGGTTGCTCACTCAGCCTTAGTGATAGGTGGTTGCAACTTTGAAAACCAGGTAGGGCAGTTCTCAACAGTTCATCAGTGATATTGGCCTGAAGTTTTCTTTCTTTGTTGTGTCTTTATCTGGTTTTGGGTTTAGGATGATGCTGGCTTCATAAAAAGAGTTTGAGAGTCTTCTGGCTTTTTGGATTGTTTGGAATAGTCTATGAAGGATAGAAGGTTGGTTCTTCCTTAAATGCTTTGCAGAGTTCTCCTGTGAAACCATCTGGTCTAGGGCTTTTGTGTGTTGGGAGTTTTTGGATTACTGCTTCAATTTCATCAGGTGTTATTGGTCTGTTTAAGCTTTCTGCTTCTTTTTCATTTAGTTTTGCAAGACTATATTTTTCTAGAAATTTTGCCATTTCACCTAGGTTTTCAAATTTCTTGGCATATAGTTCTTCATAGTAATTTCTTACAATCCTTTGTATTTCTGTGGTATCAGTTATAATCTCTCCTCTTTCATTTCTGATTGTGTTTATTTGGGTCCTCTCTCTTTTTTTCTTGATGAGTCTGATTAAAGGGTGGTAGATTTTATTTATCTTTTCAAAGAACCAGCTCCTGGATTTATTGATCCTTAAAATTGTCTCTATGCTTTTAGTCTCTATGTCATTTAATTCTGCTCTGATCTTGGTTATTTCCTTCCTTCTACTTTCTCTGGGCTGTCTTTGTTGTTTTTCTTCAAGTTCTTGTAGATGTAGTGTTAGGTTGTTTATTTGAAATGTTTCTATCCTTTTTAGGTAGGCCTGTATCACTATGAACTTTCCTCTCAGGACTGCCTTTGCTGCGTCCCATAAGTTTTGGTTTGTTGTGAGTTCATTTTCATTAGTTTCCAGAAACTCTTTGATTTCTTCCTTGATCTCATTCTTGACTCATTCATTGTTTAATAGCATGCTATTCTATCTCCATGAGTTTGGGTGTTTTTGAGTTTTTTCCTTGAGGTTGGTATTTTAGAGTCACTTGAAATACTCCCTTTCGGTGATATTAGGTCAGCAACTGAGTGCACAATTAGGTTCATTCCATTAAATTCACTCTCAGAATCTGGGGTTGCATGTTTATTTATTTAATTATGTTTCATAACATGTGAAATATTAGTATGTGTTCCCATTTCTATTTAAGGAAATATAGCCTTTTCACATGCTGATTCCTTCAATGTTCCTGCCTTTACTAATTTAAGCATATTATTTCTTAAGATTTATTCTATTTTTAACATAAAATGTGTAAATTTAATATTTTATCATGTATCAGCATGTAATAATAATACATATATTATAGTAATAATGTTATCCATTATAACAATATTGATGGTAACATTAATATATTGTGTTAATTGAACACAACTCAACAGAACATATAGTAATAACATAACTGTATGTTTTAATAGCACAATTTAACATATTATAACATGCATGTATCTAATACATATAGTAATGATAGTCTATATGTTAATTAAGTATAATTTATGTGAGTGTGTTTGTATCTCCCTTTTCTTAGATGAATGGTAATGTGGTATATACACAATTCTCCATGATTTTATTGTTAAGGCTCTATTTTTTTAACAATATGTCCTGAAGGCCACTTCACATGCAGAATCTTGAGGAGAAAGGTTTTAACTTGTGAGTAAAATTCTTGTTCAAATTTGAAAACAATAGAGAGACAATATCCAGATATGTAAAGCCTTGGTTGAATTTTATGAAAAGAAAACCAATTAACTGACTCCACCAAGAATTTATCTGTCTAATGTCTAGATGAATTAAAGGAAATAAATCCTAGAAAAGGAAATTTGGGGCTTAAATAGACTGATAGAAAGTGATGAAAGCAACTGAACATTGAGTTAAGGTATATAATTATTGTCAACTAACAGCACACAGATGTGAATAAACCTTGAAAGATTCTTATGATAGAAAAGAATTATTTTGAAAATGAGAACTGGAGTTTAAAAATTAAAATAATAATTAAGTGGGAGAGTAATGAAAACAAAGTATGCCATTTTTCTCATGTATAGGTACCATATATTCTCAATTTTAATAGCTGAAGAAATAGATATTCTGTTTTAAAGTGTAACCATAATTATGCTTTCTAATTGACTAAAGAAGGGCGGGCCCTGGAGAATTTTGTGTGGGAGACTTGGAGTGAAGCAGCACCATTTTGCAGCTCACAGGGCTGTTGATCTCCTGACATACGTTCTTGTTCCTGCTGGGTCTTCATTCAGTTCTCCCACTCCTTGGGTGTGTGCATGTTTTAACCCATGAGAAAGTGCCTCCTTCACTTTCTGTGTTCACACTGCTGAAGTTAGAGAAAACAAGAACAGACTGTGGTTGCGTCTATCCTCATGGAATCAGCTCAGTGCTCTTTGTGGACTTCAAGCTCTGGCATCAGTCATGAAGAGAATAACCTTCCAGAAACTGCTCAATTATCTCCACTATGTATGAGCTCCTATAAAGAATTTTGTATGTGTGTGTATTACAACAATTCCAACACTAATACATGTATATACTATATACTTATGGTATATATATATTAGGGAAATGGTCTTGACTTGATAATAATTCAAAGAATGACTCTGCCATTCACTTTGTGTTATAATAAACAAATCCTATTACTCTGTGAATTTCAGTTACCTTATTTGTAATACGATGAACTGGTACCACAAATCTTTAAATTAGTGGGTTTTTTTCAAGCTGTGGTTTTAGATCTACTACAGGTTATGCAATCAATATAGTGCATAGCAACCAAAATCATAACAAAATTAAATGGAGTAGACTAGAAAATGTCAATGTGCACTCCATGTGGTAAGGGTGACATTTTATTTCAGGTAGATGCTAGATATGAATGTGCATATGTTATGATGTAAAATGTATTTCTTACTGGGAGCCAGGTTAGAAAAGCTTGAAAACTATTTTCTTTTATAGTGAAAAGGAATAAGGCTATTCTTTTTATAAGGAATAATCAAAGAGATTATTCCTTAGATCTAGACTAGTTGTTTACTTGTCTGGACAGACCCAGGTGGACGAGGATGGAAAGCCATCAATCATGTTCTGCAGCTACTGTATCTGGCTCTTCCATTCTCTCTGCTTTTGTTTTCCTCTGCTTTCTAATGCTTGGGTGCATGCCTTGAACACACACTATTTTAAGTTTGAATTACTTAGCAACATTAAAACTTTTAGGGATGAATAAAATCCAGGTTTCTGCCTTCTCAGCAATATCCGGAATGTCTACAATGTTAGGATGGTTCTTGTCTCACAACAATCAGTGGCAAGGGAAAAGGGATTGCTCCCTGTACATGGGTATGTGTTTTAAAATGTAGGTTCTATTTATTATTATTCAGGTATGGTGAGGGCAACAGATCAGAGACAATTGTCATTGAACAGACAGTTTATTGCTCAGAGTTCCCAAGAAGAAGGTGTGGTGTGTTTGTGTGGGGGATGGTGGTTGTGCTAGGGGAAGCACCAGGTTGGTCAGGAGACAGCAGAAGTAGGGGAAAGGTCTGGGAAGAACATTTGTTATACTATCTGCCAGCAAAGGCAAGGCGAGGTGGGTAGGCAGGTTTAGGACTGACTAGCACAAATAATATTTGTAGGCTTGGGAGCATAGTGCTGTCCCTAGTTATTTGATAGCTGGCCCTGTGGTGGCCCAGAGTATGAGAATCCTGATAAAGGAGATGGTTTGGGTGTGAGCTCTAGATCACCTGTTTTACATATGAAAAGTGTGTTGGCAGAAAAGTCCTTTAGTATCTCCACGAATTGGCTAGCCCTGGGAGGGGCAGCCTCTCCAGAGTCACCAAGGTCCCAACATGTTAAAAGCATCAGAAACACAGAAAATACAAAGGCATCGTTATTGCAGCCTATAGGATGTTTGCCCTAGTTTCCAGCCAGCCCTGTTCACTGGTTTTTTTACAAGTAGTGGAGTTGGGACTCCTAACTTGGATCAATTTTCTGCTGGTACAGTTGGGAAGAAGAATTTTTGACCATGAACACAGCTATCTGTTTTTTACTTACCTACTACAAATGGCAGAGGAAACAGAGGTACAGAGAAGTTGTCCTGTGTGGGAAGTTACACTGTAGGATGTGAGGCCAATACCATCTGTGGAGCTCACCCTTCATGGCTGGTGCATTGGGGCTGATGGAGGAGACACAATGTCTCTATAACCTCTGACTGCAAATGACCCAGGTCCAATAACGCAGAATTTTTCTGGCTGCATTATCAGTAGGGCTCAACTCCTTTTGGGCAACAATTGTCCTTAGTCAATGCCATGCGAATCATTACATAGACTTTTGTTTTTAAGTTTCTAGATTTGGACCAGCACTTAGCATGTCTGTCCAATATTGGGGTGTCTGGGGACTGAGAAAGAAGTCAGCATTTTAGGCTCTAATTGCTCTTTGCAGTGATTGTCTTAGAGACTGAAGAACATAATGAAAATGTCCCTTTCCTCTTTGGTTCTTATTCAGTCTGATACCAGATCAGTGATGCACATGGGATCTTGCATCAGAAGGACCTGGGTTCAAACCCCAGCAGATACCACTTCACATTGTGTGATACCGCAATGTATTTAACTTCCTATAGTCTGTTCTTCATCCATAACATTGGGTTGTTGTAAGAGCTAAGTAAGTCAACTAAGTAAAGCACTTAGAACTATCCCTGGCACAAAATTAATGCTCAGAAATATTTGTTGTTATTTTACTATTACTCATCAAATGCATTAGGCCAAGCATGGTGCTGATGCTACAAAGATGATAAGGCAGGGTCACTGTGCCAAGAAAATTGAGTCTAGTGTTGTAAATGCTATAACAGAAAAGTACAGAGTTTGCATGAATGAGCTCTTCTTGGGGAAGAGGTTGAGTATTCAGGGGAGGCAATTAAAGAACAGGGCCAGGGATAGGGAAGGGTGAGTGAAGTCCTCAGGACACAACATTTCAGGAGGCACTTGACTGATCCTGAGAGTGAGTGCCTGTAAATTTTGCTTCCTGGAACCTCTCTTAGCTCACCTTGGTCCTGGCCTATTCACAGAGAGGTGCTGTTAAAGTAAATATTACAGTGTAAGTAGGAGATAGCCAGCTGAATATCCCAAGCAGAGAGGAAGGCATCTACAAAAGTGTAAAGTGAGAAAATAGAATAAAGTATGCATGCATTTGACATGAATGAAACATACTATATATGGCCACCAGGAAAAGTGAGAGGTAAAGCTATGAAGGTGGGCAGGGTTGGCATGTTAAGGACTCTACAATATATGAATACAATATATTATTATATCAATTTTATAATGAAGAACATTTCTACACACATAAAGGATTTTGACATTTATCTTTGGCAATGGGCAACCTTGGTAAATAACTTAGTAATATACTTAACAAGAAACATGCAGTACATAAAAAACACAAACATGTATAAAATTTTTCTGAGAGGCAGAAAAGAAGTCTTGAGTAAATGGAGAAACATAGATTGTTGCAGACCGTTCAGCCTGGTTTCAGGAGTTGTAACCCTCACCCCATGGTGGGCTGTGTAAGAGCCCAAGGGACCCACTTCATCTGGGTCTGTTCTGTCACAAGGACGCGAGCTACTAAGGAGACAAAGCTTATCTCCCTCGCAGGAGCACTGTTTCTGCCTCATCCATCTCTGGCCCCATTGCTTGGTTGGCAGTCAATGACGGGTAAGACTCCTCATGGGAGGGGCAACCTAAGCCAGACGCGACCACTTGGGAGGCCTCATGGAAGGACTCGGGGTGGGGGTTGCAGCAAAGAGGATGTGATGGACCCTTGCCCCCCCGGCTATTCTGACATAGCCCGAGTATTCATTTCCATCTGGGAGATGTCTCCTGCTTCCTAATCAGGCTTAAAGCCTGAAACTGTGGGGGTGAGCGGTGCAGCCCTGTGCTGGCCTGGACAGTTTCCTGGGTGATTGGGCACAAGAATGAATTCCTAAAGTCCTGTGAAACCTGCTTTGCTAAGAGTGCTCTTCCTTAGGTGACAAGTGTCCCAGGAGGAAATGAGTATGTCTCCCAAAGTTTGGCAACCCCCTTTCCTGACAAACACTGGCTCAGATTAAGCCCTCAGATTGCTTTGAAGTGTTAAACGTGTATTCCGGTGTATTTGAGCCCAATAAAAGCCTAGTGAGGATGGGGGTCTAGGTCATTCTCCTCTGAGAGTTTGACCCCTTTCCTCCCCAAGCAGAAGATGTCTTGGTAGTTTTTATTTTCATCCGTGATGGAGGGATGGGGCTCTGCGGGTGGAGCCCCCCCACATCTGGCACCCAGGACAGGGTCCCCCACAATAGATTTTCTTTGTATTCCTGATATTGCTGAGACTTGTAAACTCTCTAAACCATATGGTCATTAAATTGTTCTTACTTTTGACTAAATACCATCTAAAGGTTTTCCACTAGGTGTGCCTCAGTCAAATCTGGGTGATGTCAATCAGTAAAGGGTCAAAGCTTCTGTTTCATACTATAATTTCTGAACTTGCACACAACTGCAGTGACTGGTGGAGTTCCAGGGTAGTAAAGGAGCAAGGACAAAAATGGTGATGTCTTTGACCCTTCCTTCATTTGTCATATGACACATATGCCCTGGATTTTTAGAGGTGATGACATGTTGGGGAGAGAATTCATTCCTGAATGAAATTGGTCATGTCATCACTTGAGCACTCAGAAACTTGGAACTATAACTAATTTGCCTTAAGAAATAAATAGAAATGGAACAATTATTGCTTCACATATTGTAGACAAGTTTTTATCTGCCACCTATAAAGGCTCAAGAATTCTTTTTTAAAAAATCCAAATAGGACCCATACTTTATAAGCACAGTTTGTAGTAAAGTCAACTGTGTCGGTCAACCAATTACAGCAATATTTTGCATAATAAACTCTTCCATGATGTGAAAGCTTAGAATCCCCACATTTATCTCATGCTTATTCACCCAAGGCTTGTCTGTGATTGGCTGTGCTAGGTAGGACTCCATACTTTGAGCACCAAGATGCAGGTTGAATTCAGGACTCACCATGTGTCCCCATTCTTTTTGTATCAGCAAATTCTCACGGGATGTTCTTTGTAGGGCAGGTCACATGAGTAAAGAAGTCTACTGGAACACATGGTGCCTCTTCAGGCCTCAGCTTGGAACTGGCACACACATTTTGTGAGGTAACCCAATCAATGGGCAAGCCTCGAGGACAGTCTGGCACATAGGAATATGCCAGGAAATGACCCAAGCTATTACATTCATGTAATAGGACTATGGGTTTGCCTACGATCCACATGATGAGAGCTCCTCAGCTGTTCTTCAATAAATCACTCCTAAGAATGGTATCCATCCACCTTACAGGATTCCTTTGAAACGGGATACAGAGTGCTCTGTAAAAGCTGAAACTCCTGAATTTATTCATCATAATGCTACAATGGTGATGCTGAAATTCAACTTGTCTGAGTCCTCAACCAGAGATACCTACTTTGACATCAATTTTCTTCAGGGCAGCTCAAAGAGAGCCTATTGCTGACCCTTCTGATATAGACAGAGCAGTTCACACTGTTGATGCTGACTCACAAATTCTAGGAGGGAAGAAAGAAGGTGATGGGAGTGGGGTACATGCTCTAAAAATACACACTGTGTCCTTCTAGCATTTAATATTCATCTAAGTCTGATTTTTAACCTGCCCTCCATTGCAATGGTGAAAACCTTGAACTTTATAGTTTTTCCTAGCCCATTTGGTAGTCCAGAATGAGTTAGTATGAACCAAATATCCTTCTGTTGCCTCAGATCCTGCAGGCAGTGCCCAGTCCCATTGTACAGTACAGATGGGTGTACTGTGATGTCCAGTCCATGTCACCAGCACAGTGAGCAGAGGTGAAGTACCTGCATATATCTAACATGAATCTGGGGTTGGAAATCAGGATGCCTGGCTTCCAGAGCCAGCACCACCACTTTTCCTTCTGTTTCCTCATCTGTAAAACAGGTAATAATAACTGCCCTACTTTCTCATACAGTGATGGTGAAGACAAAATGAGAAAAAATAAGTTTCAGAATAAGAAATACTATTCAAGTTGTTTACTTAGTTTGCTTTTGTTTTAGGTGTGGTTGGTAATAACTGTGAGTTTGCTGTCTTTTTACTGTCATATTTTTTATCTTCTTTTTCTTAGATAAGTCCCTTTAACATTTCACATAATAAGGGCTTGGTGATTATGAACTCCTTTAACTTGACCTTATCTGAGAAGTGCTTTATCTTCCCTTCCATTCTAAATGACAGCTTCACTTGATAGAGCAATCTTGGATGTAGGTCCTTGACTTTCATGACTTGGAATACTTCTTTCCAGCCCCTTCTTGCCTGTAAGGTCTCTTTTGAGAAATCAGCTGACAGTCTGATGGGAACTCCTTTGTAGGTGACTGTTCCCTTATACCTTGTTACTTCTAGAATTCTCTTTCACTTTAATCTTGGCTAATGTAATTATGATGTGCCTACTAGAACAGGAATGGAAACACAGAAATGAAGATCACATGGAGGGTCAGCAACAGGGAAGTGAAAGGAGGAGAGGGGGGAAAGGTATAGAGAATAAGTAGCATAGATGGTGGGTAGAAAATAGACAGGGGGAGGGCAAGAATAGTGTGGGAAATGTAGAAGCTAAAGAACTTATGACAGATGGACATGAACTAAAGGGGGGAATGTGGGTGGGAGGGGGTGTGCAGGGTGGAGGGGAATGATGGGGGAGAAATGGGACAAGTGTAATAGCATAATCAATAAAATATATTAAAAAAGAAAAAAGAAACTATTCAAATTCAAGACAATTTTAGATTCTTCTATTCCTCTCTAAATTAATAATAGCCTCCGACATGTGTACAATGCTTTTCATTTTTCCAAGCACTTTCACTGCATTACCTCATTGTTTGTACCACAGTCCTCAGTTTTTCAGGGGTGAAAATGCAGAATGGGAGCTTTCTCAAGTGGATTTCCAAGGGTCATCCAGTAAGTGACAGGGCTGGGAGAGCAGCCAGTCTTCCCCATGCTAGTACTGACCTTTGTCCATTGTAACCCACTGCTTCAGCTTCTCGGTCAAAGCACTTTGAAGCCCATGTAGAAAAGTATTTGTGAAGCCAGTGCTGTCAGTGGTCTGAGGGCAGTCAAGGTGTCAAACAAGGTCCACCTGAAAGTCTGAGCTCAGAGCTATGAAAGTAACTTCAGAACCTGTACAGTCCTGGAAACACTAATGAGCCCTGTGTTCCAACTTCCAAGTCACTGGCAGGCTCCAGCCCCATTTTGTCACTCCTGCTGCTTAGGGTGGTAGACAGATGGCCACTAGGTTTGATACTCAACAGGGATTTTTTTAATGTTCCTGAAGCAATGGAGCAAAATCCTCCATGACATAGAACTATCTACTTACTTAAGTGGAAAGAATCTGAGAACTCTTTCTCCAGTCTAAACTAGTCATTCTATAGATAGAAAATGGATAGTTCCGGAGAATGAGCAACTTTATCGCGGTTAGAGAATGGGTTTGGGGTTCTCACAGATCTGGAGATCCATTCTCAGCTCTGCCATGGACAGATCGAGGAATAGGGACAGTAGAGGAGGGCTAAATGAGATAAATGTGTTCAAAGTACCTAGCATGTAGGAGGTATGGCAAGTATAGTAGAGTATGGATCAGACAGTGTGCTTGGTGGCAAATAACTGAATTAACTCAATTTAGCTAGAGAGAAGTGATCTTTTCCCATAGAATGACAGGTAGTTTCTCATGTTGTCTTCAAGAGGCCTGAGCCAAACTTGGAGACTACACCACCAGGAAGAAGTTTGTCCACATTGAGCAACAGTACCTGCTCTTCAATGCCTCCCTAGATATTCTCATCAGAAAATACTGCATTTTGCCATGTATATTGTGCATACCCACTTTTGGCCAAAACTTTCAGGAAAAAAAATCTTTTGTTTTAATTTTTTAATATTGTCTTTTGTTGATTATGCTATTACAGTTGTCTTGACCTTTCCCCTTTTGTCACCCCCCACCCAGCCCCACTCTCTCAGCTAATCCCCACATCATTGTGAGGATTATACCCATGTCTATAGGTCATGCCTATAAGTCGTTTGGCTACTTCATTTCCTATACTGTATTTTACATCCCCATGGCTATTCTGTAACTACCTATTTCTACTACCTTTTTAAATGTTAATTTAATTTTTGTAAAAAATATCCCATTGCTGTTCAAGCACAGTTGTCTGCATGTACCCCCAACCACTAACCCCCCACCACAGCCATCACCATCTCCCTCCCCTGCTTTCATCCCCTTAGTTTTGTTCATGTGTCCTTTAGCATTTTTCCTGAAATCCCCCACCACTCTCCCCCCATTATCCCCTCCCATCTCCCCTCTGGTTACTGTCAGATTGTTCTTAATTTCAATATCTCTGCTTTTATTTTGCTTCCTTGTTTGTTTTGTTGATAATGTTCCACTTGAAGGTAAGATCATATGGTATTGGTCTTTCACCAACTGACTTTTTTTCTGTTAGCATAATGCTCTCCATTTCATCCATGCTGTTTCAAAGGGTAGGAGCTCCTTCTTTCTTTCAGCTGCATAGAATTCCATTGTGTAAATGTACTATAGTTTTTTGATCCACTCATTTGCTGATGGGCACTCAGGTTGCTTCCAGCACTTGGCTATTGTAAATTGTGCTGCTTTTAAGAGTCTCTTGTTATCTTTAACCTTTGGCATTTTAATTATGATGTGTCTTGGAATGGGCCTCTTGCCATCCATCAAAATTGGTACTCTCTGCACTTCCTGGACTTGCATGTCTATTTACTTGGCCAAATTAGTGAAGTTTACTTTCATTAATTTTTCAAGTAGATTTCAAATTTCTTGCTCTTTCTCTTTTCCTTCTGGCACTCCTATGGAGCGAATGTTGGACCTCTTGAAGTTGTCCTGGAGGCTGCTCGTACTACCCTCATTATTTTGGAATCTTTTTCCTTCTTGTTGTTCTGATTAGTTGTTTTTTGCCTATGTTCCAAATCATTAATTTGATTCTCAGCTTCATCCACTCTACTGTTGTTTCCCTGTATATTGTTGTTTATTTCAATTAGTGTATCCTTCATTTCTTTTTTTTCTTTTCTTTTTTTATTTTTTTAATCAGTATTTTTTAATTGTTGATATTGTACAGTTTTCTGTCTTTTACCCCTCCCCAGCCCACCACTCCAGCCCTCCCCACCTTCCTCCCATTTCCACCCCCCATAGTTTTTGTCCATGAGTCCTTTATACTTGTTGCTCTAAACCGTTCCCCTTTTCCCCTGAAATTCCCTCCCCTCCCACTCTGGACACTGTCAGACTGTTCTCAAATTCAGTGTCTTTGTTTATATTATGCTTGTTTGTTTGTTTTGTTGATTAGCTTCCTGTTAAAGGTGAGATCATATGCTATTTGTCTTTCACTGCTTCTAACTGGGTATTTTTTATGCTGCTGAGGTCTTCACTAATTTTCTGCAGCATCCTTATAAACAATGTTTTTTTTAAAATATTTTTATTTTAATTGTTGATCTTGTACAGTTCTCTGTCTTTTACTCCCACCCCAGCCCACCACCTCAGCACTCCCCACCTCCCTCCCATTTCCACCGCCCATAGTTTTTGTCCATGTGTCCTTTATACTTGTTGCTCTAAACCCTTCCCCTTTCCCCTGAAATTCCCTCCCCTTCCACTCTGGTCACTGTCAGCCTGTTCTCAGTTTCAATGTCTTTAGTTATATTATGCTTCTTTGTTTGTTTTGTTGATTAGGTTCCTGTTAAAGGTGAGATCATATGGTATTTGTCTTTCACTGCCTGGCTTATTTCGCTTAGCATGATGCTCTCCAGCTCCATCCATGCTATAGCAAAGGGTATGAGCTCCTTCTTTCTTTCTGCTGCATAGAATTCCATTGTGTAAATATACCACAGTTTTTTGATCCATTCATTTACTGATGGGCATCTAGGTTGCTTCCAACACTTGACTATTGTAAATTGTGCTGCTATAAACATAGGGGTGCGTATGTTCTTTTGGATTGGTGTTTCAGAGTTCTTAGGATATAGTCCTAGCAGTGGAATTGCTGCGTCAAAAGGTATATCCATTTTTTAGTTTTTTTAGAAAATTTCGTACTGTTTTCCATAGTGGATGTACCAGTCTACACTCCCACCAACACTGCACTAGGGTCCCATTTTCTCCACAACCTCTCCAACACTTGTTGTTTGTTGCTTTGTTTATGAGGGCCATTCTGACTGGTGTGAAGTGGTATCTCATTATAGTTTTAATTTGCATCTCTCTGATAGCTAGTGATATCGAGCATCTTTTCATGTGTCTCTGCATCCTCTGTATGTCCTCCTTGGAGAAGTGTCTGCCCAAGAACTTTGCCCATTTTTTAATTGGTTTGCTTGTCTTCTTAGAGTGGAGTCCTGTAAATTCTTTGTATATTTTGGAGATTAAACCCTTGTCTGAGGTATCATTGGTAGATATGTTTTCCCATACAGTTGGTTCTCTTTTTATTTTAATACTGTTTTCTTTAGCCATGTAGAACCTTTTTATGTTGATGAGATCCCATTTGTTTATTCTTTCCTTTATGTCCCTTGCTCTAGGGGACATATACTCCATTTAATGTTGCTGCCCCCATTGTCAAACATTAACTGACTGTAGAGACTTGGGTTTATTTCTGGGCTATATATTCTGTTCCAAATATCTATGTGTCTGTTTTTATGGTAGTACCAGGCTGTTCTGATTACAATGGCCTTGTAATACAGTTTGGGGTCAGGTATTGTGATCCCTCCAACTTTGCTCTTCTTTCTCAAAATTGCAGCAGCTATTCAGGGTGATTTATGGTTCCATATAAAATTTTGAAAGGTTTATTCTATGTCTATGAAATATGCCATTGGTACTTTAATAGGTATTGCATTGAACCTGTAAATTGTTTTGGGTAGTATGGACATTTTGAAGATGTTCTTTCTTCTGATACATGAACATAGTATATATTTCCATTTGTTTGTGTCTTTCTTGATATCTTTCTTCAGTGTGGTGTAGTTTTCTGCATACATGTTTTTTTCCTCCTTTATTACTTTTGTACCTAGGTATTTTATTTTTTTCTTTTTGCTATATCGAATAGGATTTTCTTTTATTTCTGCTTCTGCTCTTTTGTTGTTGGTATACAAAAATGCCTTGTATTCTGGATATTGACTCTGTATTCCACTGTTTTGTCAAATTCATTTATTAGGTCAAAGAGATTTTTGACCGAGTTTATAGGATTTTCTTTGTACACTATTATGTCATCCACAAACAATGACAGTTTTGTTTCCTCCTTTTCCATTTGGATGCCTTTTATTTCCTTCTCTTGTCTAATCACTGTGTCTAAAACTTCCCATACTATATTGAATAGAAGTGGTGAAAGTGGAAAACCTTGTCTTCTTCCTGATCTTAGTGGAAAAGATTTTAGTCTTTGCCCATTGAGTATGATGTTTGCTGTAGGTCTCTAATATATGGCCCCTATTATGTTGAGGAATGCTCCCTTTATTTCCCCATTTTGAGTGTTTTTATCATAAATGGGTGCTGTGTACCTTATCAAAT
This sequence comes from Glossophaga mutica, assembly GCA_039655065.1. Taxonomy (NCBI): domain Eukaryota; kingdom Metazoa; phylum Chordata; class Mammalia; order Chiroptera; family Phyllostomidae; genus Glossophaga; species Glossophaga mutica. The sequence goes on along the minus strand of CM077305.1, from coordinate 122,038,998 downwards.
GCTTTTTCTGCATCTATTTACATGATCATGTGATTTTTGTCATTGCTTTTGTTTACGTGATGTATTACATTTACTGATTGGTGAATAGGGAACCATCGTTGCATCCCTGGGATAAATTCCACTTGGTCACGGTGTGTGATCTTATTAATGTATTGTTGGATGCTCTTTGCCAAGATTTTGTTAAGGATTTTAGCATCTATGTTCTTCAATGATATTGGCCTGAAGTTTTTTTTTCTTTGTTGTGACTTTATCTGGTTTTGGGATTAGGATGATGCTGGCTTCATAAAAAGAGTTTGGGATTCTTCCATCATTTTGAATTTTTGAAGTAGTCTGTGAAGGATAGGGGTTATCTCTTCCGTAAATGCTTTGTAGAATTCTACTGTGAAACTGTCTTTTCCAGGGCTTTTGTGTGTTGGGAGATTTTTGATTACTACTTCAGTTTCCCCAGCTGTTATTGGTCTGTTCAGGCTTTCTGCTTCTTCTTCATTCAGTTTTGGAAGATTGTGTTTTTCTAGAAACTTGTCCATTTCACCTAGGTTTTCAAATTTCTTGGCATGCAGTTCTTCATAGTAATGTCTTACAATCCTTTTTATTTCTGTGGTGTCAGTTGTAATCTCCCCTCTTTCATTTCTGATTGGGTTTATTTGAATCCTCTCTCTTTTTTTCTTGATGAGCCTGCTTAAAGGCTGGTCAATTTTGTTTATCTTTTCAAAGAACCAGCTTCTGGATTCACTGATCCTTTGAATTGTGCTTTTAGTCTCTATGTCATTTAATTCTGCTCTAATCTTGGTTATTTCCTTCCTTCTACTTGCTCTGGGCTTTCTTTGTTGTTGCTCCTTATGTTCTTGTATATATAGGGTTAGGTTTTTTGGTTGAAATGTTTCTATCTCCTTTAGGTAGGCCTATATTGCTATGAACATCCCTCTCAGGACTGCCTTTCCTGTGTCCCATAATGTTGGGAACTTTCCTGCCTGGTTTCAGGAGTTGTAACTCCTGCTCCATGACTAAGGTTGAGTGAGAGACCTTTGGACTGCAAGTCACTAAGGAAACAACGCTTATCTCCCTGGCAGGAGTGCTGCTTCTGCTTCATCCATAACTGGCCCCCAGTGCTTGGTCAGTTAGCCAATAATGGGTAAGATTCCCTCAAGGGAGGGGTCACCTAAGACAGGCACAATCATTTGGAAGGCCCTCAAGGAAGGACTCGGGGGCTGCAGCAAAGAGGGGGTGATGGACCCTTGCCCCCCAGCTCTCCTGACATAGCCTGAGTCTTCATTCTGTCTGGGAGAAGTTTTCCTTATCTCTTGGCTTCCTGGTCCTAATCCACTTAAGATTGAAATTATGATGGAGGGTGGTGTAGCCCTGTGCTGGCTAGTGTGGGCTCCCTGTATGACTGACTGGGCATAAGAAAGAATTCGTAAAGTCCTGTGAAACCTGCTTTGCTAAGAGTGCTCTCATTTCAATGAAAAGGGTCCAAGCAGTAAATGAGTTTGTCTCCCAAAGTTTTCTAACCCCGTAGCTGACAGACCCTGTCTCAGATTAAGCTCTCAGAGTTCTTTGAAATGTTATCTATTGTTTGACCTTGCTGCCTGACAATGATTGATGAACTTTACCCGTATTCCTGTGTGTTACGAACCTAATAAAAGCCATTGAGGAAGGGGCTCTTGGTCCTTCTCCTTTGAGGGAATTCTAGAAGCAGCAAGGGATAAGGGGACAGTCACCTACAAGGGAGTTCCCATCAGACTGTCAGCTGATTTCTCAAAAGAGACCTTACAGGCAAGAAGGGGCTGGAAAGAAATATTTGAAATCTTGAAAAGCAGGGACCTACATCCAAAATTGCTCTATCCAGCAAAGCTGTCATTTAGAATGGAAGGGAAGATAAAGTGCTTCTCAGATAAGGTCAAGTTCAAGGAGTTCATCATCACCAAGCCCCTATTATATGAAATGTTAAAGGGACTTATCTAAGAAAAAGAAGATAAAACTATGACAATGAAAAGACAACAAACTCATAGCTATTAAGAACCACACCTAAAACAAAAGCAAACTAAGCAAACAGCTAGAACAGGAACAGAAACACAGAAATGGAGATCATATGGAGGGTTAGCAACAGGGGCATGGGAGGAGGAGAGAGGGGGAAAAGGTACAGAGAATGAGTAGCATAGATAATGGGAAAAAAATAGACAGGGGGAGGGCAAGAATATTTGGGAAATGTAGAAGCTAGAAAACTTATGACCCATGGACATGAACTAAAGGGGGGAATGTGGGTGGGAGAGGGTGGGTGGGGTGGAGGGGAATGATGGGGGAGAAATGGGACAACTGTAATAGCATAATCAATAAAATATATTTAAAAAAAGGGGGAAAAAAAAGTTCCCCGACACCATAAGTTTGGGTTCTTATGACTTCATTTCCATTTGTTTCCAGAAATTTTCTGATTTCCTGCCTAATTTCATTCTTGACCCATTCATTGTTTAATAGCATATTTTTCAATCTCCATTATTTTGAGAGTTTTGGGTTTTTCCCCTTGGGGTTGGTTTCTAGTTTCAGTCCCTTGTCGTCAGAGAAAATGCTTGGTATGATTTCAATTTTCTTGAATTTTTTGAGGCTTGGTTTGTGTCCTATCATGTGGTCTATCTCTGAAAATGCTCCATGTGCATTTGAAAAGAATATGCATTTAGTTTCTTTGGGATGAAGGGCTCTCTCTATATATATCAATTAAGTCCATTTCATCTAGAGCATTGTTCAATGCCAAAATGTCTTTGTTGATATTTCGTTTGGAATATCTGTCCATTTTTGACAGAGGGGTGTTAAAATCCCCTATTATAATTGTGTTGCTGTCCATATCTTTCATGAAGTCCTCCAAGATTTTCTTTATGTATTTGGGTCCTCCTATGTTGGGTGCATACATATTTCCAATGTTTATGTCTTCTTGATGGATTCTTTCCTTTAGTATTCTGACGTGAACTTCTGTGTTTCTTTTTATGGTCCTTTTTTGAAGTCTGTTTTGATGTTGTTGTTGTTGTGGTTGTTGTTATTGTTTTGGGTTTGTTTGTTTGTTTGTTTGTTTGTTTGTTTTTGATCTCAGTATTTCCACCCTGGCTTTTTTTTTTTTCCCTGTCCATTCGCTGGTAATATTTGTTTTCATCCCTTCACTTTCAGTCTGTGTATATCTTTTTTTCTCAGGTGGGTTTCTTGTAGGCAGCATATGTGTAGGTCATGATTTCTAATGCAACGTCCGCTCTTCTATGTTTTTGACTGGAGCATTTAGTCCATTTACATTTAAGGTCATTCTTGATAGGTACTTGTCCATTTGTGTTCCTCTCTCCCCCTCTCCCGCTCTCTCCCTCTCTCTCACTGTTTTTCTTCCTGTTCTTAAAGCAAACCTGTTAGCATGTCTTGCAGAGCTGGTTTGGAGGAGGTTCATTCTTTGAGGCTTCTTTTGTCTGGGAAACTCCTTATTTGGCCTTCCATTTTTAGTTGAGAGCCTTGTTGAGCAAAGTAGTCTTGGTTGCAAGCTTTTGGTTTACATTACTTGAAATATCCCTTGCCAATCTCTTCTGGCTTGGAGTGTTTCCATTGAGAAGTCACTTGCTAGCCTTATCGGGGCTCCCTTTTGTTTTACTTCCTGTTTCTCCCTTGCTGCCTTTAAGATTCTGTCTTTCTCTTGGAATTTGGCCATTTTAATTATGATGTGTCTTGAAGTGGGCCTCTTTGGGTTCCTCTTGATTGAGACTCTGTGTGTTTTCTGGCTTTGTATGACTTTTCCTCTCATCAAATTAGGGAAGTTTTCCATCATTACTTTTTCAAATAGGTTTTCTATCCCTTGCTCTTCTTCTTCTCCTTCTGTTATCTCTATTATACAGATATTATTATATTTCATATTGTCTTGCATTTCTGTTAATCCCTCTTCATTCTTTCTGAGCCTCTTTTCCTTTTCTTGATATTTCTGGGTGTTTTTTCCCACTTTGTCCTCCAACTCACTGATCTGATTTTCTGCTTAATTGATTCAGCTTTTGATTCCTTCTACTGTGTTCTTCAGTTCAGAAATTGTATTTTTCATTTTCTCTTGGCCCTTGTTGATAGTTTCTGTTTCCTTTTTCATGTTGATATAGTTTGTAGTGAGTTCATTGTAGTTTCCCTGTAGTTTCTGGTAATTCATTGTGATCTCACTGAGCTTCTTGATAGCCATTGTTTGAACTCAATATCTGATAGTTGATGTGCCTCTATTTTATTTAGCATTCTTTCTGAGGCTTCCTCCTTTCCTTTCATTTGGGGATTGTTTCATTGTCTTCTCATTGTTTGTGCGACTCTTGTTAGCTTCAGCTTCTTAAATTGGTCTGTTCTGGCTCCCTGGGTTTATGGTGTGAACTTCTGTGGTACAATACCTGTGAGATTCAGTGCTACAGTATCCTTGATCTCCCAAGCTCACTGGTCTTGGGCTGTCGTTTAAGTTGGCTCTGTCTTTGTCTTTGGGTTTTGATTATTGTTGGGTCTTTCTTTGGTGGGTCCTTCCCACCAGCTGGTTAACTGAGGGTCACTCTGTCCACCACCTCTTGTATTTTGTTGTTATGGTGAAGGCGGGTTGTGTTGAAGCTGGTTCTTCCATGTGTACAACGTTTTAGGATTCTCTCTTGCTCTTGTTCAGTTGTTTTTCCACTATTACTGCATAGTTTCTCCACTATTTAGTTGTATTTCCAGGTAGGTCCTGGATTGAGGTTTGTTGGTTTCCACTCCCTCCCTCACCTTCTTCTGTTGTTATCTGTTGGTGGTTCCTTTGTTGTTGGGTTTCCTCTTCCAGTGGGTATCCTGTTGGTCACTGCTTCCACTTACTCTTTTTTTTGTGATTAGTTGGAGAGGGAAGGCAAAGTGGTTTAAGATGGCAAGAGAGTATTCTATGATATTTACAGTAGCAGCCAGTAGAGAAGAGATAAGAGTTCTTTTGACTATGTTTAGTGTTCACCGTGGTCTTCCACCCAACTAGCCACTTTCTGGAGAGGATGGAAAGTAGATAAGACTCTTGTTGTGGAGGAAAGGATTGTGAGTTGGATTAAAAAAGCAGTGAGGTTGTGGAAGGTCAGATTCTGAGTAAAGTGAGAGTAAGGGATAGTAAATAGGTGTAGTGTTTGAGATAATAGAGTTAACCACTACAGTAATAGACTTCAGGAAACCTTGAAGTGGGCTAAGATCAGGGAGGGGTATTCTGAAGTATTTACAATCGTATCAAACAGTTATTATTTACAATAATATTAGAGCAACAATCATATGACAGAATCTACGTGATCTGGATAACAAGAATAGGGAGTATAGGACCTTGAGTAGTGTGCTAATGGAACACAAGTGAAGTGAAGGACAGTAAATTAGCAATACACTATGAAAGAGAGCACAGGGGAAACCTGTCAAATGATACAATATAACCAGTCAAGCAAAGAAGACTAAACAGAAAGAAGAGGAATACAAAAATACTATTAAAATAAAAGATGTAAGAATAATGAAAAATAATGCAAATATGCAATAACTTGCAGCTTCTGTGTGATAACAAACTGAAATTTGTCTCACTGTCTCATCTGTTAGGATGCCCCCTCTTTGGGTCCAACTCTAGTCTTTTCACAGTTCCAGGTTTTTTTGTCTTACTTGTGGGTATTAAAAAAAAGCAGAAGGAAGGGAGAAGAGATAAAATTGTAAAGAAAGGAATAAGGAATAAAACAAGAAGAAGGAAAGAGAGGAAAAAGGAACTGAAAGATAAAAAATAATAAAAATTAAAAAATAAAAAAAATACTTTAAGAAAAAAGAGCCTCTTGTTGGTTTCAAACTGGTCAAACCAGTTTTTCTGGTCTTGCTGGCTGCAGCAGGCAACTGGTCAAACCAGTTTTTCTGGTCTTGCTGGCTGCAGCAGGCTGAGGGGCAATTGGTTGGCTTTTCTCCCTTTCAGATCTGCACTCAGCTTCATGCCCTCTCCCCAGAGGTAGCCTGGCGCCCCTCCCAGGCACCTTGGGTGTAGGGTCCAGGTCTTCTTCAGAGCATACGTTCCCTAAGGTTACCGCTGTGGGCTGGGCTGTGGGCATGCAAGAGCTTAGCTAGGCTGCCTGGGAACCATGTGTTTGGGCACACACCCTTCCCAGCGCTATGGGCATGCTCAGGGCCTTCTGCGCAAACTTCTATGGAACCTTCCGTGCAACCTCAAGACTGTTGCCCGGCTGGGCAGCGAGGTAGCTGGAGCAGCTGCTGCAGGAGAATTCCCCAGTGTCTTTCTTTTTACTTTTTCTTTTTGAGAAATTCCTGCTACTCAATCCTGCTGCTCAGTACAGTGGCCTGGCCTCTGGCACAGCCCAATTCTCCAGATAGACTGGTGACTATCGGGGTCAGGGCCCATCACTGCATGACTCTCAACTCTCCCCAAACAGTGTGCACAAACTCCATGGGTGCTCACAGCCCCTGTGCTTTTGCCACTTAGTCTTTATTCCCCTGTCTGCGACTTCAAGCAGCCAGGTCTCTCCAAGTGCTGCTCAAACCTTGTTTGGCAGGGAAGGGAGTGGTTGACCTGGCTCTCTCCCAAGGACCCTGTGGCAGACCCAGCAGGCACTGGACCTGGAGCTGCAGCCACCCTGGTCCCTGTGCTGGTGGTACCTGGGACCTTATTGTCCTGAAGCACTCTCCTTACCATCTGGTTTTTCAGTGTCCGCTACAATTTTTGGTCTCTTATTTTCATATATGCTGGGGTACTGTTTGTTGTTTGCTCTGTTCCTCTGTAGACGGGCTAGGTTTTTTTCCCATGTGTGGGCGGAAGTGGACTCTGCTCCCTCCTACCACGCTGCCATCTTCCTCTCCTTATTTTTTAATTAATTAATTAGTTTGCTTTTAGATACTTTTTTGTATTTATAACGGAATTTTAGCATCTATTTTTAAACATTATAGTACAAGAAGTAATTATATATTATATAGTACTATATGTAACTATATAGTACATATGGTACAATATGTAACTATATTATATGTAATATAGTTACATATTATATTATGTAACAAATAATTACAAAACACAAGAAAAGATACAAGGTATTTCAGGTACTACTTATTTATAATACACATCCTTATTTTTCCCTCAATAAATGTGGGCAAAAAAGCATGCATTATACACGGCAACATACAGTAACTGCCAGGCAGGAGCTCTTTTCAAGTGGCTCTTGTTCAAATTAAAATTGCACGTGACTTCTATGATTGGCATACCCAAAGTCACATGATGATTGAAGTTTTAAGGCTTATAATTGCAAGGCTTGGGGAGGAGTCACTCACAATGATGGGGGACTCAAATATTGGAAAATTTTTAGATTTAGGTAGTAGCTAATAAGCTTAGTAGCCAATGTATGTAAAATGCTATTGTTTCAGGAACTGGAGATATGACCCATGTTGACTGCAGGAGACCATAAACAGTCCCAACTTTGTGCCTCAGGAGTTTTCAAGCAATCGAGATGGAATCTGAGCCATTGTACTCCAGGGGGATATACCCACCATGCAGGACACCTAAAAACTACTGCCCAGGGCACAGATGAAAGAATGCTTCATCTTTTATCTGATTAACTTTCCCCCTGAATTCCAAACCCCTTATCTACACCTCATTGTATCCTTATAAAAAGGGTCAGTTTAAAATGATATTTAAGATGGTCTGTTAAGGTACAAACCCATTGTCTTCTCAGATAGCCAGCCATCTGAATAAAGTGCCCATAAAGAATCAATACCTGACTCTACTTATTGGGTCTGGTAAGTGGCAGACAACATGAATACTGGCTTTTATAGTTTCAACAAAATGGAAAAAAATTCACTAAGCATAGGAAGAATTTTCAAAAAGTGATGGAGAGTTTAAGACATAGTCACTGCAGTTCCCTGCACTTCTTTCTGTTCCTGTCCTGTTATGTACACATAGACCTTAGCCAACTCACCCTTCAGGCTCCAGAATACCAAGTCATTTCCTGTGTTACACTGTTCCCTCCAGCCTGACCTCAATGAACTCATTTAAGGCATCAACTACTTTGTGTGTTTCCTGGGATCCCTTCCTCATTTTCACTGCTGTCATACCAGCAGTGTATTGCAAGCATTTTTCCATGTAAATAATTTTTCTTTTGCAACATGATTTTTATGCACATTTAAATGTTTTAAATTTTTTACACAGAGGGGAAGGGAGAAAGAGAAGGAAAGAAACATCAATATGCAGTTTCCTCTTGTGTGCCCCAACTGGGGACCTGGCTCGAAACCCAGGCATGTGCTCCAACTGGGAATTGAACTGGTGACCCCTTGGTTCACAGGCAGGCACTCAATTCCCTGAGCTGCACCAGCCAGAGCTTTTGCAACGACACAGCATTTCTGAGTGTGGCTGCATCAAATGTATTTAACCAGTTTTAAGTTGTTCATTCAACTTGTGCCTATTTCTCCCCCAATACAAATGATTTATAGCAAAGAACATTGTTGTGTAAAAATCTCTCTGCAATCATTTGATTATTTCTTTGGGTTAGTTTTCTCCAAATAGAAGTGATTTTTACTTCTATTGAAATGATACCTCGGACAATAGTTTGATCTCCAAAATATATAAAGAACTCACACGACTCCACTCCACGAATATAAAAAAAAAGCAATTAAAAAATGGGCAAAAGACTTGAACAGATACTTCCCCACGGAGGACATACAGAGGGTCCAGAGACATAGGAAAAGATGTTCAGGATCACTATCCATCACAGAGATGCCAATTAAAACTACGATGAGATATCACTTCACACCAGTCAGAATGGCCATCATACACAAATCAACAAACAAGTGCTGGTGAGGTTGTGGAAAAAAGGGAACACTCAGGCACTGTTGGTGGGAATGCAGACTGGTGCAGTTACTGTGGAAAATAGCATGAAATTTCCTCATAAAACATAAAATGGAACTGCCTTTTGACTCAGCAATACCACTGTAGGGATTATACCCTAAGGATGCTAAAATACCAATCCAAAAGAACCTATGCACCCCAATGTTCATAGCAACACAATTCACAATAGCCAAGTGCTGGAAGCAACCTAAGTGCCCATCAGTAAATGAGTGGATCAAAAACTATGGTACATTTACGCAATGGAATACTAAGCAGCAGAAAGAAAGAAGGAGCTCCTACCCTTTGTGACACCATAGATGAATTTGGAAAGTATTATGCTAAGTGAAACAAGCCAAGCAGTGAAAGAGAAATACCATAGGATATTACCTTAAAGTGGAAACTAATCAACAAAACAAACAAGCAAACAAAATGTAATCAGAGACATTGTAATAAAGAACAAACTGACAGTAACCAGAGAGGAGGGGGAATAAGGATAAGAGAGAATGATAGGGGAAGGGTCATCAAGGAACATGTATAAAGGACATATGGACAAAGCCAAAGGGAGTAGATCCAAGGGTGGGAGGCAGGAATGGGTGCAGCATGGAGGTATGGTGGGGTGAAAATGGAGACAACTGTACTTGAACAACAATAAAAAAATCCCATAAAAATATAAATAAATAAATAAATACACCGAAAAAAGTACAAGTGATGTGGACCCTTGCTTCTGGGGTCCACCACATTGTGGATGAGGGACAAGAAACTCACACAGACTAGTGAGTCCTGTGGAGGAAAAGGGATAGCATGGCTTCTCTCTCAAGAGGAGAAAAGCCTCAGCCCTTGCCTTGATAGGCCTTTATTGCTTTTCTCAGCATATTACATGATGGTCCTCATTTATTATACACAGGTTTGCTTTAGGTGGTTACTTTTTACAGAAAACAAAGGAGAGAATGCTGCTAATTACTTCAAAGAGAATGCTGTTGCAGACCAAGGGAAAAGTGGTTAAACTTTTAAAAGTGGTTAAACACTCCATACTGGGGAGAGTCAGTACAGACTTTGGGAAGTTACAGTAAGCACTTGCTCCCTCAATTGAGGGTGAGGGAGTTTTAGCAAAAGCAAGTCTCATAGCAGTCTAGGTACAATGCAGGCCTAATTCCCCATTGGCGAACATATCCATGGGCATGGGCCTTATGCTTCAGACCTTACTTTCCACTGGGAGCTGGGCCCACACCACGCAGAATGGCTTCCTATATAGAAGTACTAAATGAACTTCGGGGAAAAAGGGAAGGGTTTAGAGCAACAAGTATAAAAGACACATGGACAAAAACTAAGGAGGGTGGAAATGGGAGGGAGGTGGGGAGGGCTGGGGCAGTGGGCCAGGATGGGAGTAAAAGAGAGAAAACTGTACAAGAACAACAATTAAAATAAAAAATTTAGGCTTCCGGCCAAGATGGAGGCATAGGCGGACACACTGTGCCTCCTCTCACAACCAAAATTAAGGACAACAAATATTTAGAAACAAGAAAACAACCAGAACTAATAGAAAATTGAACTGTACGGAAGTCCAACAACCATTCATCCAGACCAGTAAGAGGGGCGAAGTCACGGCAGGAGAAAGTGGAGGTGCAGACCCAGGAACGCAAGCAGCAGCGGCTTGCAGTTCCCAGGTGCGCAGGTGGTGGCTGGCAGTCCCTGGGCCCACAGGCAGCAGCTGGCAGACCCCAGGCACGGGGGGGCAACTGTGAAGAACCAGTGAGGCCACACAGGGCGGCTGGCTGACCAGGTGGTCCCACATTCCCACGCGCAGACGGTCCAGGCAGAGGGGAAGTGGCGGAAGGGACTGAATCCAGGAGAGAGTGGAGCAGGCGTCATTGTTCCCTCTCAGACCCTGCCCCCACATACAGCGTCACAACCCAGCGACTGAGCTGCCCCACACTGGGAAGTGCCAGAGGCTCCACTCCTCACTACGTAACAGCACGCGCACGTGCCCAGATAATCCAGGTGAAGGGGAAGCGGTGGAAAGGGCCGGAGTCCAGGAGAGAGCAGAGCAGGCGCCATTGTTTCCTCTCAGACCCCGCCCCCACATATAGCGTCACAACCAAGTGACTGGGCTGCCCCGCCCTGAGGAACACCTAAGGCTCCACCCCTCACTACATAATAACCGCGACCAGACTAAAACCAAACTAACACAAAACAAAACAAACAAACAAAAAAAACCCACCAAAAATGGCTCAAACCGGAAAATAAATAAAAGCCCCAGAGCCAATTCCTCTAAGCAGTGAAGCGATAGCCAACCTATCAGATGCACAGTTCAAAGCACTGGTCATCAGAATGCTCACAGAATTGGTTGATTTTGCTCACAAACTAGATGAAAAAATGCAGGCTACAATACGTGAAATGAAGGAAGACGCATGGGGAACCTATAGAGATGGAAGGAAAACTGGGACTCAGGTCAATGGAGTGGACCAGAAGGAAGAAACTAACAACCAAACAGAAAAGGAGGAAGAAACAAGAATTCAAAAAAATGAGGAGAGGCTTAGGAACCTCCAGGACATCGTTAAACGTCCCAACATCCGAATTATAGGGGTCCCAGAAGGGGAAGAAGAACAGCAACAAGTAGAAAACTTATTTGAACAAATAATAAAGGAGAACTTCCCCAATCTGGCAAAGGAAATAGACTACCAGGACGTCCAGGAAGCTCAGAGAGTCCCAAAGAAGTTGGACCCAAGGAAGAACACACCAAGGCACATTGTAATTCCATTAGCCAAGATTAAAATGAAGCAGAGAATTCTAGAAACAGCAAGGGATAAGGGGACAGTCACCTACAAAGGAGTTCCCATCAGACTGTCAGCTGATTTCTCAAAAGAGACCTTCCAGGCAAGAAGGGGCTGGAAAGAAATATTTGAAATCTTGAAAAGCAGGGACCTACATCCAAAATTGCTCTATCCAGCAAAGCTGTCATTTAGAATGGATGGACAGATAAAGCGCTTCTCAGATAAGGTCAAGTTCAAGGAGTTCATCATCACCAAGCCCTTATTATGTGAAATATTAAAGGGACTTATCTAAGAAAAAGAAGATCAAAAATATGACAGTGAAAAGACAGCAAACTCACAGCTATTAAGAACCACACCTAAAACAAAAGCAAAGTAAGCAAACAGCTAGAACAGGAACAGAACCACAGAAATGGAGATCACATGGAGGGTTAGCAACAGAGGTGTGGGAGGAGGAGAGAGGGGGAAAAGGTACAGTGAATGAGTAGCATAGATAGTGGGTAAAAAATAGACAGGGGAGGGCAAGAATAGTATGGGAAATGTAGAAGCTAAAGAACTTGTGACACATGGACATGAACTAAAGGGGGGGGATGTGGGTGGGAGAGGGTGTGCAGGGTGGAGGGGAATGATGGGGGAAAATGGGACAACTGTAATAGCATAATCAATAAAATATATTAAAAAATAAAATAAAATAAAAAATTAAAAAAAAATCTTTTTTAAACCTTTTTTAAATTTTTTAATAATTTATTTCTTTATTTTTAAAGAGAGGGGGAAGGGAGGGAGAAAGAGAGGGAGAGAAACATCAATGTGTGGTTGCCTCTCACATGGCCCCCACTGGGGACCTGGCTTGCAACCCAGGCATGTGCCCTGACTGGGAATTGAACCGCAACCCTTTGGTTCACAGCCCGCAGTCAATCCATTGAGCCACACCAGCCAGGGGGAAAAAAAAATTCTTGATAGCTATTGTAATGTTGTACTCTCATAATCTAGCATAAGTTTTTATATTTCTAACAGCTGTGACAGCACGTATTTGATCATATCCTTGCAAACACTGCATGTTATCATTCTTTAGTGTTTACTAATTTTATCAGTTAAAATAATTCTCGATATTATTTCAGTGCAAAATTCTTTGATTATTAGTGATATTAAATATTTATTTATTTAAGCATATTTTATTGATTATACTATTAGTGTTCTCCCAATTTGTTTCTCCCCCCTTTATTACCTTCTGCCCTGTACCCCCCTCCCACAAGCATTCCCCTCCTTTTAGTTCATGTCCATAGGTTGTACATATAAGTTCTTTGACTTCTCTATTTCCTATACTATTCTTAACCTCCCCCTGTCTATTTTGTGCCTACCAATTATGCTTCTTATCCCCTGTACCTTTTTCCCCATACTCCCACTCCCTCTGCCCACTAATAACCATCCATAGGATCTCCATTTCTGTGAATCTCTTCCTATTCTACTTGTTTGCTTAGTTTGTTTTTGTTTTTTAGTTTCACTTGTTGATAGTTGTGAGTTTGTTGTCATTTTACTGTTCATAGTTTAGATCTTCTTTTTCTTAGATAAGTTACTTTAACATTTCATATAATAAGGGCTTGGAGATGATGAACTCCTTTAACTTGACCTTATCTGAGAAGCCATTTATCTGTCCTGATAGCTTTCCTGGATAGAGTAATCTTGTATGTGGGCCCCTGCCTTTTATGACTGAATAGTTCTTTCCAGCCCTTTCTTGCCTGCAAGGTTTCTTTTGAGAAATCAACTGATAGTCTCATGGGAACTCCTTTGCAGGTAACTGTCTCTTTATCTCTTTCTGCTTTTAAGATTCTCTCTTTATCTTTAATCTTGGATAATGTAATTATGATGTGTCTTGGTGTGTTTCTCCTTGGGTCCAACTTCTTTGGGAGTCTCTGAGCTTCCTGGACTTCCTAGAAGTCTATTTCCTGTGCCAGATTGGGGAAGTTTTGCTTCATTATTTTTTCAAATAAGTTTTTAATTTCTTGTTCTTCCTCTTCTCCCTCTGGCACCCCTATGATTTGGGTGTCAGAATGTTTAAAGTTGTCCCAGAGTTTCCTAAGTCTCTCTTCATTTTTTCCAATTCTTATTCCTTCATTCTGTTTTGGTTAAATGTTTATTTCTTCCTTCTGTTCCAAATCACTGATTTGAGTCCTGGTTTCTCTCCCTTCCCTGTTGGTTTCCTGTATATTTTCCTTTATTTCACTTTCAATTCCTCCTTTATTTGCATCTATAATCATTTATTTCTGTGAGTATCCTGATTACCTTTGTTTCAAACTCTGCATCAGATATGTTGGCTATCTCCATGTTGCTTAGTTCTTTCTCTGGAGTTTAAATCTGTTCTTTCATTTAGGCCATATTTCTTTGACTCAGCACACCCGTTATGTTATAAGGGGTAGAGCCTTTGGTATTTGCCAGGGTGGGGCAACTCACTTCATTGCATTGTGGGGATATATGTGGAGAGGGATCAGAGAGGGAACAATGCCACTTGCTTGGCTTTTGCCCCACTTTTAGTCACTTTCCCTCATACCCGCAAATGAATTGGGCTGGTTTGGTTCTGATTTGAGGTGGATGGGTCTGTGTACATTCTAGGACCTGTGGGTCCCTCTAAAGGACTCTCCTGTGAGGCTGGGAGTTTCTTCCACCACTACAACCCCTACAAGATTTTATAGCCAGAACTTTTGAGGCTTTATTTCTCCATGCTGAGACCCTGGGTTGCACAGTCTATCCTGTTCCCCAGTTGTTCTTCCCCATTTTTCTGCACATGAATGTGGGACTTTGCAGTATGCCAGCTGCCACCTCTCCTGACAGGTCTGCAAGCTTCTGCCAGCTTGCTGAATATCCTTTCCATCCTAGCTGCCCATCTTTTCCCCTCCAACCAATCTGTATGAATGTTTCTTCTTTAACTCCTTGGTTGTTGGACCTCCATCCAGTTTACTTTCCTGGCAGTTGAGGTTGTATTTTGTTTTTAAATTGGTTGCTGTCCTTTTTTTGGTTGTGCAAGGAAGCAAAGTGTATCTACCTATGTCTCTACCTTCTAAATATTTATTTCAATGGTATAATTTTACTATCAGATGCCTGAAACTGTGAATATTACTGAACCTGTTTTTTTTTCCTATTCATGCATACTTACAGTATAGTTTAATTGATAAGCTAGGCTCAGGAAGAAATTAACAACAACTAATACTAAAATAGGACAATTATAACAACATACTGTAATAAAAGTTTTGTGAGTATGGCATTACGAAATTAAATAAGGGTGATGAACACAAGCACTGAGATTTGGTGATAATTGATCTAATAACCAAGATGCCTACTAAGTGACTAATGGTCAAGGAGCATATACAATGTGGACACGCTGTACAAAAGGATGGTTCACATCTAAGAAGGGACAGGGTAGAACTGCTTGATATTTCATTATGCTACTCAGAATAACCTCAAATGAACAGTTTCTGTCTCTCATACTTGTTTAACAAGTTATTAAACAAACTAAGCATTTCACCTTGAAATAAAAAAACAAGACTAAAAGGAGCACAATAAAAAAAAAAAGAATGCTCTGCAATTTAAAAATCTCTGAATTATTTATTTCTGGAATTTTCCATTTAATATTTTTGGATTGTGCTTAATCACAAGTAACTGAAGCTGTGGAAAGTGTGACCATGGATAAGGAGGTATTAATGTATGTTACCTCCCATGTTGATAGTTGTTACTTTTAAGTTGTAGGATTATGGGTAATTTATCTCTCTTTTACTCACATTAATTTTTAAATTTTCTACAATAAACATTAATTGCTTTTGAAATAGGAAGACCAGTTATTTATTTATTTGCTCACTTTTTTAGTGACAATTCCCAGTACTGACATGGTTGTATGGAAACGGGTATTCTCATCTTTTCACAAGTGGACTATAACTTAGGTGAACATTTTTGAAAAGTGATTTTTCAGGAGAGAAATTTTCAAATCCTACATACTCTTCAAGCTGACAGTTCTGCTTTATTAAATTTATCTTAAAATATATGAAGGGTATATGATATAGGAACAAGAATATTCATTCCAGTGCAGACACTTGTGGTTAAAAATTATGACAACTTAAATGTTCAAGAAGACAATACAGGAATCTATAGGAATTATCATTGCTCTAAAGGATGTTATTTAAAGTGCTTCAAAAAAGTGATCAATGCTCAAATGTATTTGAGAAATTCCATGTTAAGCAAAATCAAATATTTTTCTTTAGTTGTAGGATTTCAGAGATTTTATGGTTAGTGTGCATTATAATGGTTCAAATAAGCAGTATTTTCTACACTTATTTTACCACAGCAATTATAATTTATCAATGTACATTTTAGAGTGTTTTAGAATAATGTTCAGCACATCAATTTTAAGAAACATTGCCATATAAGGTCACTAAAATAGTATTGTAGATAGAAAAATATTTCATCACATGGGAGGTTGTACACAATATATACACATATAAAATGATAAAACAGGTTATAGGAGAGTATATATAACATGATCCCATAAGTAGAAGAATAAGTGTGTTGAAAAAAACTGGACAAAAAACATAACAGTGAAGTATTAAAATTGGTTATGTCTGAGTAGTGAAAACGAGTCATTTTTATTTTCCCTTTTTGCTTGTACACATTTAATAACATTTCACAATGAACATATTTTACCATTAAAATAAAAAAAACATGATAAACCTTACAAAAATGGTTTAGAAGAATATACAATATATTGTTTACAATGTGTTCTATGGGAAAAGAGGATTGTAAAGCAGTTTTTCCATTATAATTTTTTTCTAAAAATACTTTCATATATGGACAGCTGTACAAAGAAAAAGGTAATGTGCCAAGATATTAACAACTATTACTTTGGGTTATGTCTGGGATTTCAGATAGTTTAGTGTAAAATATATCCATTTATCATTGGTCTCCTGCCTCTAGGAATGTGCCTTAACCCTTTTAGTCCTCCATGGGAGTGAGACTCCAGAGTGGAGTTCAGACATCCCAGGGAGGGTGTGAGATGATAGTGTATGGGAAGAGAAACATATCAAAGTGTGTATTTATTTTTAACCATCCATTGAATGCCTATTTTGGGGTGCTTAATAATATGCATTATTATTAGCATAGCAGTACATGTTATTAAAATTATAGATATGTTTATATATATTGGTGGCACATTATCTGTGCTTTTTCCCCAAAAATATTTAATGATCAAACATGTTTGTTAATGCCTCACCTCTGCTGCCACTGCAGCGATGCTGGCTTTGTAAGAGGAAGGAGGAGGCATCCCGCAAAGGAGTGCAGCAGGGCTCAGGGAATAGGAGTCCCCAGAAAGACTTAACTTTAACTCATGGGGGAGCAGAACTTCCCTGAAGAGACCTTGAGAGCATCTAGCACCTAGGACAGCAAAGAAGGAATAGGTGGTGTGTGAGCTGCCCCTAATTTGACTGCACAAAAAAGACATGGGCTGGAGGCTAGGCAACTGTGAATGTTGCAGCCCAGACCTAGCTCCCATCCTCTCAAAACCAAAGGAAGGGAGAACAGCAAAGCCCAACCCACCTCAGCCTGTGGAATCCAGGAACACCAGAAGAACTCTCTTGGCTGGTTGAAAGTCAGCATGAGGGTTTTTTTCCCCTAAGTGAGACAATAAGACCTGGAGTTGTGAAAGGTCCAGAGACAGACCCAAAGATGGAACACAAGGCTAACCTCAACCACTGAGAAACTGAGACAAATTTCACTTCTCTATTCTAGAGAGCTTGCATGATAGTGTTTATATATATTATTATTTTTCATTATTTTTCCTTCTTTTATTTTATTAGTATTTTTAATTTCTTCATTTTATTTGTTTAATTTCATTGTTTCACTGTTTTTTCTTCTTCTCTATTTCATAGTGTATTTTAATGTCCTTGTTTTCATTTGTGTTCCAATAGTACCCTATGCTAGGTCGTGTACTTCCTATTCTTGTTATTCAGATCTTATAGTTCTTGTCATATTATTGTTTTTCCAGTATAATTGTAAATAATTGTTGTTCCATATAATTGTAAATACTACACAGCACCCCTCCCTGATCCTAGCCCATTTCACCATCCTCCAGTGCTTTATTACTATTGTGGTTAACTCTATTCTCTTGCACACTATGCCTATTTTCTATCCTTCACTCTCACTATATCTCATAATCTGACCTCCCACAAGCTCTCTGTTTTCTGGATTCAACTCACAATCCTTCCCCCCTCTAACAAGAGTTTATCTCTTTTCCACCCTTTCTAAAAAGTGACTACTAGGGTAAAATGGTTACTATAATACTTATCCAAAGGATCTCCTATCTCTTCTCTATACATTGGTACCTTAAATCAAATAGAATACTCTCCTGCTGTCTTAATCCATTTTGCTTTCCCCTGCAACTGATCACATACAAGAGTAGGTGGAAGATGTGAACACCAATATACCTACTGGAATAGAGAACCCACAAAAAAGACTCACCAACAGATAATGCAAGAAAATGGCAGAGGAGTGAGTGGAAGCCACACTAAACACCTACCAGTACCAATCTGGAATTACAATTAAATGGTGGAGAAATTACCCAGAGCAAACAACTGAACAATAGCGAGAGAGAAGCCTTATAACCTCAGACATATAAGAAGAACCAGCTTCAGTATAACCTGTCTGCACCTGCACAAAAACATACAAGACAGGGTGGGTGGAGTGACCCTCAGTCAACCAGCTGGAGGAAAATATCCACCAAAGAATGACCCAAAAACAATCAAAACCCAAAGACATGCAGAAGACAACATAAATGGCATAGAGACCATGTCAAGAGCATCAAGTTCAGGAGATCAAGGAGACTACATGACAAAACCTTACAGGTATCCTGCCATAGAAGTTGACATCACAAACTAAGGGCATCAAAACACATCAATTTAAGAAGCAGAGGCAAACAAGAAGAGTTTCACAAACAATAGGAAGACAAAGAAACAAACCCAAATAAAAGGAAAGAAGGAAGCCTCAGAAAGAACGCTAAATGAAATAGAGGCAAGTCAACTATCAAATATTGAATTCAAAGAAATGGTTATAAAGAATGAGCTCAATGAGAATTATGAAAAATGACAAGGAAACTATGATGAACTCATTGCAAACTATATCAACATGAAAAAGGTAATAGAAACTATCAACAAGAGCCAAAAAGAAATGAAGAATACACTTTCTAAATTGAAGAACACAGTAGAAGGAATCAAAAGTAGGATAGATGGAGCAGATCAAATCAGCAAGCTGAAGGACAAGGTAAAAAAAAAAAAAAAAAACTCCCAGTAAGAGCAAGAAAAGGAAAAAAAGACTCAGAAAGAAGGAAGAGGTGTTAAGACAACTGAAGGACAATGTGAAACATAATACTATCCATATAATAAGGATATAGGAAGTATAAGTAGATGAACAAGGGATAGAAAACCTTTTTGAAAAAGTAATGATGAAAAATTTCCCTAACTCAGTGACAGAAAAAGACACACAAATCCAGGAAGAACAGAGGGTCCCAATCAAGAGGAACCCAAAGAGGTCCAGTCCAAGGCACATTATTATTAAAATGGGAAAATTCCCAAAAAACAGAGAGACAATCTTAAAGGCAGAAAGTTAGAAACAACACACAAGGGAACCCTGATAAAGTTAGCAGCTGACATCTCAGTGGAAATACTAGAAGCCAGAAGGGAATGGCAAGAAATATCCCAAGTAATGAAAACCAAAGGGTGCAATCAAGACTGCTCTACCCAGCAAGGCTCTCAATTAAAATAGATAGTGAAATAAAGAGATTCTCAGACAAAAGAAGGCTCAAATTATACAGGTCCACCAAACAGGCACTGCAAGATATGTAAAAGGACCATATTAAGAAAAGGAAGAAAACAGTGAGAGAGGGACACAGGTATGAAGGAAGTACAAAAGCAGTGAGTAAGTATCTATCAATAACAACCTTAAATGTAAATGGATTAAATACTCCAATCAAAGACATAGAATAGGTGAATGGATTAAGAAATGATGAACTGGGGGTTGGGCTGGGATGGGGGTAAATGCAGAAAACTGTACTTGAACAACAATTAAAATACAATAAAATTAAAAAAAAAAAGAAATGATGACCCACACATATGTTGCCTACAAGTGATCCACCTCAGAACAAAAGTTCTACACAGATAGAAAGTGAAGAGTTACAAAATAATATTCCAAGCAATGGACAGGCAAAAAAAAAAAAAAAAAAAAAAAAAAAAAAAACAGGGTAGCAATATTCATATCAGACCAAAGAGATTTCAAAACACAGGCCAGAAAAAGAGACAGAGAAGGACACTTCATAATACTCAAGGGAAGAATCCATCAAGAAGACATAAACATTATAAATATATGCACCCAACATAGGAGCATCCAAACATATAAGGAAAATCTTGGAGGACTTCAAGAAAGATATTGACAGCAACATAATTATACTAGGGGATTTTAACACCCCACTGTCAAAAATGGACAGATCTTCCAAACAAAATATCAACAAAGATATTTGAACATTTTGAACAATGTCCTGGCTCAAATGGACTTAAGTGGTATAAATAAAGCTTTTCACCCAAAGAAACAAAATGCATATTCTTTTCAAATGCACATGGAACATTTCCAAGGGTAGAACACATGATAAGACAAAAAACAAGCCTCAATAAATTTAACATAATTGAAATCATATGAAGTATTTTCTCTGACCACAAGGAACTGAAACTAGAAACAAACCTCAAGGAAACAACTCAAAAACATTAAAATTCGTGGAGATTGAATAGCATGCTATTAAACAATGAATGGGTCAAGAATGAGATTAAGGAAGAAATCAAAAAGTTTCCAGCCAGAAAGGAAAATGAGCTTGCAACAATCTAAAACTTATGGGACATGGCAAAGGCAGTCCTGTGAGGAAGTCCATAGCAATACAGGCCTATCTAAAAAAGATACAAACATTTACAATAAACAGCCTAACCCTACACCTACAAGAATTCAAATAACAACAACAAAGACAGCCCAGAGCAAGTAGAAGGAAAGAAATAATCAAGATCAGAGCAGAATTAAATGACATAGAAAATAAAAGCACAATTCTAAGGATCAATGAATCTAGGAGCTTGTTCTTTGAAAAGATAAACAAAATATACAAGCCTTTAAACAGGCTCATCAAGAAACAAAGAGAGAAGACCCAAATAAACACAGTCAGAAATGAAAGAGGAGAGATTACAGCTGATACCACAGAAATAAAAAGGATTGTAAGAAATTACTATGAAGAACTGTATGTGAAGAAATTTGAAAAGCTAGGTGAAGTGTACAAATTTCTAGAAAAATATAATCATGAAAGTCTGAATGAAGAAGCAGAAAGCCTGAACAGACCAATAACAGCGGAGAAAATTGAGGCAGTAATCAAAAAGCTCCTGACACAGAGAAGCCCTGGACTGGATGGTTTCACAGGAAAATTTTACAAAGCATTGAAGAAAGAGCTAACTCCTATCCTTCACAGACTATTCCAAACAATTCAAGAAGACAGAAGACTCCCAAACTCTTTTTATGAAGCCAGCATCATCCTAATCTCAAAACCAGATAAAGACACAAAAAAGAAAAAACCTTCAGGCCAATATCACTGATGAACATAGACACTAAAATGCTCAATACAATATTGGCAAACTGCATCCAGCAATACATTAAAAAGATTATACAGTATGACTAAGTGGGATCCATCACAAGGATGCAATGATGGTACAATATTCACAAATCAATGAATGTAATACATCACATAAACAAAAGCCAAGACAAAAATCACATGATCATATCAATAGAGGCAGAAAAAGCCTTTGATAAGGTACAGTGGCAATTTATGATAAAAAACACTCAAAAAAGTGGCAATAGCATGAGCATCCCTCAATACACTAAAGGTCATATACAGGAGACCTTCAGCAAACATCATATCAATTGGCAAAAACTAAAAGCTTTCCCACTAAGATCAGGAAAAAGACAAGGATGTCCACTCTCACCACCCCTATTCAACATAGTATCAGAAGTACTAGCCACAGCAATCAGACAAGAAAAAGAAATGAAAGACATCCAAATTGGAAAGGAGGAAGCAAAACTGTCATTGCTTGCATATGATAGAATAGTCATCTGCACCGACAATCCTATGGACTCCATCCCAAAATTACTTGACCTAATAAGTGAATTTGGCAAAACAGCAGGATACAAAGTCAATATTCAAAAATCAAAGGCACTTTGTACACCAATGATGAAATATTGGAAACAGAAATCAGGAAAAAGATCCCATTTGATATAGCAACAAGAAAAATAAAGTACCTAGGGATAAACCTAACCAAGGAGGTAAAAGATCTGTACTCAGAAAACTACACAACACTGAAGAAATTAAAGAAGACAAAAACAAATGAAAGCATTTATCATGCTCATGGATTGGAAGAATTAACATCAACAAAACGTCCATACTATCCAAAGCAATTTATAGATTCAATGCAATCCCTATTAAAGTACCAATAACATATTTCACAGACATAGAACAAACATTTCAAAAATTTATATGGAACCATAAAGTACCCCAAATATCTGCAGCAATTTTGAGACAGAAGAGCAAAGTAGGAGGGATCACAATACATGATATCAAATGGTATTACAAGGCCACTGTGATCAAAACAGCCTGGTACTGACATATGAACAGACATGTAGATCAATGGAAGAGAATAGAGAGCCCAGAAATTAACCCAAGTGTTTATGCTCAATTAAAATTTGATAAAGGTGGCAGAAGTTTATAATGGAGTAAAAATGCCTTTTCAATAAATGGTGTTGGGAGATCAGGACAGCTACATGCAAAAAACAAATGGAACTCAACAATCAACTTACACTGTACACAAAAATAAAATCAAGGTGGATAAAAGACTTAAATATAAGTCATGACACCATAAAAGTCCTAGAGGGAAACATAGGAGGAAAATCTCACATATTCCATGCGGCTATATTTTCACCAATATCTCCCTTAGAACAAGGGACACAAAGGAAAGAATAAACAAATGGGATCTCATCAAATTAAAAATCTTCTGCATGGCTGAAGACAACATTAAAATAAAAAAGAACCAACTACATGGAAAACATATTTGCCAATGATACCTCAGACAAAGGTTTGATCTCCAAAATATATAAAGAACTCACATTACTCTAGTGCAGGAAGACAAACAACCAACTTAAAGAAATGGACAAAGGACTTGAACAGACACTCATCCAAGAAGGGTATACAGAGAGCCCAGAGACATAGGAAAAGTTGTTCAGCATCACTTGCCATCAGAGAGATGCAAATTAAAACCACAATGAGACACCACTTCACAACAGTCAGAATGGCCTTCATAAACAAGTCAGCAAACAAGTGTTGGACAGAATGTGAAGAAAAGGGAACCCTAGTGCACTGTTGGTGGGAATGCAGACTGGTACCTCAGATGGAACCAGTGGAAAACCATACTGTTTTCCATACTGTGGAAAACAGTATGGAATCTCCTCAGAAAACTAAAAATAAAACTGCCTTTTGACGCAGTAATTCCACTGCTAGGATTATATCTTAAGCAACCTGAAACACCAATCCAAAAGAATGTATGCACCCCAATGTTCATAGCAGCACAATTTACAATAGCCAAGTGCTGGAAGCAACCTAAGTGACCATCAGTCAATGAATGGACCAAAATACTTTGGTACATCTACACAATGGAATTCTACACAGCAGAAAGAAAGAAGGAGCTGCTATTCTTTGTAATAACATGGATGTAACTGGAAAGCATTATGCTAAGTGAAATAAGCCAAGCAGTGTGGGACAAATATCATATGATCTCACCTTTAACTGGAACTGAATGAACAAAACAAACAAGCATGAAAAATATAAACACACACATTGAAATTAAGAACAATTTGACAGTAACCAGAGAGAAGGTAGGAGGGGATAATGATGGGAAGTGCAGAAGGGTTTTTAGGAACCCTTTAAAGGACACATGCAAAACCAAAGTGAGTTCCATCAAGGGTGGGAATTGGGGGTCGCTTGGGTGAAGGGAGCAGTGGGGGAAATGGAGACAAATGTACTTGAACAACAGTAAAATAAAAGTTTAACAATAATCTCACTTTTGCATAAGCTATGGCTCTACAGTAATACCTTAACATCCAGGCAGGAATTAACAATGGTAATTTCTTAAGTCGAATAATAAGTTAACGTCTTCAAAAACCTCTAGTATCTTAGTAACTTTTGTTTCTCTATATAAACACTTTTAGATATTTAAGTATTTTCTTAGATGGTTAAAAATAAGTAGCCTTTAATCATACGAGAAAAAAGGTCCATTAAATTATTTCCAATTTAAAACCAAGGATAGGACTGTAATATCATACAAGTTTGATGGCATCTAGAACATTCTTGGTGTTAACTGCTAAACTCTGATCTCCAAGTCATCAAGATTAGGTTGTGCTGTAGTAACAAGTATTTCCCCAATTTCAGGGACTTAAACAAATACAGACTTATTCCCCCCAGCTTTTGGAGCATAAGTGAGAAATAAAAATTGTATAAATATATATATATTACATACATACAATTATATAAGTATAAATATATATTAAATATATATAATTTTATATTTTTAACCTACAATATATAATTAAATGTATTAACAATCCATCACCTCACATAGTTAACTTTTTCTTGATAACACTTATAATCTACACTCAATAAATTTCTGAGAAATGTTAGGTGATTTCATCCTGGTGTGAACATCATACAGTGTGCACTTACACAAACCTGGATAGTATAGCCTTATACACACATAGACTACATGCCTATACAGCATATTACTGCACAAAATACCATGAGATTAAATCAAGCACAAGATAAAATGATACCTTTGAGACACAGGAACATATGAGGCTTCTACCAGCATAACACAGCATACTATTTTACAACAAACTTTTTTAATAAGTAAAGCGAGTACACCCTAAAATCATGATAAAAGTAGTAAACACATAAAGCAGTATCATAGTCATGCATTATCATTGTCAAGTATTATGAACTGTACATAACTTATACAACTGAGAGCACAGTAGATTTGTTTACACAAGCAACATCACAAATACATGAGTAATGTGTTGAGTTAAGACGTTCTGATGACCACTATGTCTCCAAACAATAGAAGATTTTTAGCTCCATTGTAATCCCATGAGACCATTGTTGTATATGCGGTCAGTCATTGATCAAAATACCAACATTTGCTGCATGACTATATATAATATAGTATTATTAACTATAGTCATCATGCTGTACATTAGAGTCCCAGAAGTTATTCATCTTATAACTGAAAGTTTGTATTCTTCGACCAATATCTCCTCATTTTCCTCACCATCTAGACCCTGGTAATAACCATTCTACTCTCTGTTCTCTGAGTTTGACTTTCTTAGATCCCATATATAAATGAGATTGTACAATATTTCTCTTTCTGTGTCTGGCTTATTTCACTCAGCATAATATCCTCCAAGTTCATTCATGTTGTTGCAAATGACACTACTTTATTTTTGTGACTGAATAATATTCATTGTATATGACACCCCATTTTCTTCATTCATCCACTGATGGGTACTTGGAGCTTATTTCTCACTCATTTACTTGGGGAACTGCTTCTCTGTCATCATTGTCTTTTCTGGCAGGACCCAGGATGATGGAGCCCTCACAGTATCAAACAGTGCAGATCATGGTGGTAGATAGGAAAATCTCACAATAGTAATCAAATTATTGCCTTGGGAGTTGACACACAACTCTACACCTCACATCTCACTGGCAAAAACTGGTTATACGGCTCCAACTAACAGGAACAAGAATAACAATTTTTTTCATGCATCCAGTAGATGCAGAGCCAGAGATAATTAGTGTTTAGCATTAGGGGCTATCATAGCAACATAGTGCCCTTTCTCATATCCTGAGAGCAGATATTGGAATCTGGGAGTCTGAACAGAGAGTTAAATTGGGATCTTCAGACTAATTGGTCAGCAAAACTAGAGAGAAGATGTGAGCAGTTATGTCCTTAAAATTGTGCCATGTCATCAGGACAGTATCCTTTAAAAGACTGGCAATGTGGCCAGTAATGTCATATGCCAGTGTTTCAGTACCCTACAGGTATAGTTAACAAATACTTTTTATATTATTATTGTTCAAGTACAGTTGTCTCCATTTTCACCCCTCCCAACTCCCCTCTACCCCAGCCATCCCCACCTACTACCCCTGATTCCACCTCCCTTGGTTTTGTCCATGTGTCATTTATAGATGTTCCTGAAAACCCTTCCTCCTTCCCCCCACCATTATTCCCTTCCACCTCCCATGTGGTTACATATATTGGTTTTTTTTTCTTAATTTCAATGTCTCTGATTATATTTTGCTTGCTTGTTTGTTTTGCTGATTAGGTTCCGCTTAAAGGTATTTAAAGTACCAAGTATCATACGGTGTCTTTCACCATCTGGCTTATTTCACTTAGCATAATGGTCTCCAGTTCCATCCATGCTGTTGCAAAGGGTAGGAGCTCCTTCTTTCTTTCTGCTGTGTAGAATTCCATTGTGTAGATGTACCAAAGTATTTTGGTCCATTCATTGACTGATGGTCACTTAGGTTGCTTCCAGCACTTGGCTATTGTAAATTGTGCTGCTATGAACATTGGGGTGCATACATTCTTTTGGATTGGTGTTTCAGGTTGCTTAAGATATAATCCTAGAAGTGGAATTGCTAGTTCAAAAGGCAGTTTTATTTTTAGTTTTCTGAGGAGATTCCATACTGTTTTCCACAGTGGTTGTACCAGTCTGCATTCCCACCAACAGTGCACTAGGGTTCCCTTTTCTCCACATTCTGTCCAACACTCATTTGTTAATTTATGATGGCCATTCTGACTGTTGTGAAGTGGCATCTCATTGTGGTTTTAATTTGTAACTCTCTAATGGTTAGTGATGCTGAGAAGACCCCATTCTCCTCAGGGAGGTCTAACCTGCTGCTTAATTATCCCTCTGGCACTGATGCCTGTGGGCACTCAGCCAGCCTTCTTGATTCTCCACTGTACTCCTTATCAGACAGGTTGTGTGGAAGCTGATTCTTCTGTCTGTATGAGGTTGTAAGGCTTCTCTCTTGCTATTGTTCAGTTTTTTGTTCTGGGTGATTTCTCCACAGTTTGGTTGTAATTCCATATTGGTCCTGGGAGGAGTTTAGTGTGGTTTCCATTCACTCCTCCACCATCTTTGTCACTCCAGGAGTGAGATTTTAAAGTCAGTGAACAAAAAGACAATACATAAAAACAGGCCATTCATTTTTCATGGAGTTTTATGATTTTAAAAAGTGTTGGTGACAAGTCTAAAGAATTACAACCCTTGCAAATTTCTTACTTTAAATTTCTTTAAAGAACAGTATACATGATTTTCTCTGTATGAAACTGCACATATGCACAAATAGTAACATATATAGCTATCTGAAGTATGTAATAAAGGGTGTATAAGTGACTGCTTCTACACACACCAGAATCACACTTCACATGGCAAATGCATGCACTCTGAGAGGCTTAAAGGAACTGAGACCAATGAAGGGATAATGGATTCATGTCATTCAGCTCATGCTTACTTTCATACGTAATCCTATGGAGTGAATGGTGGGCAGAACTTCCTGCATCAGTTAAACAGGTTTTACCCCACAGCCCCCTGCAACATATTTTAATTTCCAGATGCTAAATGCATGACTGTTAACAGTTATACTGCACTTCTTAATTATAAGGAGCATTCTCTCCTATGCATTGCTTGAATTTTCCCCTTAATGGCAAGCATTGGTAACTGAAGAAGAGATGTTCTATTTTAGCCAAAAGGATGCTTGTTCACCCTGGTCCATACCATAGTAATATGCCATACTGTGCATGGCATATGGCATACCACAGCAATATGCCATACTCTGCATGTCAGCCTCTACTGTGTCTTTCTGACATCTGACTTCCAAAGATCTGAGCCCCAGACAGAAGAGGCTGGCTTCTGAGCTGGATATTTGCTTTGCCTCTCTCTTCACTCTTAATTTACCACTTGCCCCTATAGGTGATTGGCAGCCACCAGAGAATTTCAACCAAGGACATGATATAGTTTATTTTCTATTTTGGCTATGATCACAATGTTAGCAAAGGAGAGAATTGGCATTATAAAGCTGTGAGGCAATGATTTAGGCAAGAGATGCCAAAGATGGGAAGAAAGTAATGAATGCAAGAAATATTTGGAGGCCAAGTGAGCAGGATGGTGATGGAGAGAAGAAGAGAGAGAAAGAAAGAAGAAGATGAAGAGGAAGAAGAAGAAAGAAGAGGAGGTAGACAAGGAGGAGGAGGAAAAGGAAAAGGAGAGAGGAGGAGGAGAAAGAAAAGGATAAGAAGAGATTTTTCCTGTCTCGAATAAGGCAGGATCATAGATGTAAACAATAATTACCCTACTATATGGTGAAAACTATGGTTTTGGAAAATAGAGGTTTTCTTATTTCCATCATTTCTCTGTTATAAACTACCTCTCTGTTTTCCTCATTCTTTAGTTTTTCTCTTCCTTCTTATCCTTTTTTCTCCCCTTATCTCCATTTTCCTTTCCCCCATTAATTCACTGGGTCGTTTAATACCTTGGTGCAAAGTTTCTCTGTGCCTGGCTCTGTTTCTGTATTCCCTGTCCTGCCACTATTGCTGTGTTACTTAATTCTGCAATACCTGTAGAAAGTTTTTCTACTAAATCAAACTGTGTGCACATCTGCATTGATGTTTTCTTTGTCGGTTTGGATCCCCTGAGATTCCTGAAATGTAGAATCTGATATCCAGTAACACTTCCTGTGCTTTCTCACAATGTCCTATGTCTCAGCTGTGTAGAGGACAACGTGTTTCATTTTCAGAGAACTATCAGTTCTTAGCAGACATGCATAGTTCATGGTGATCATCATTAACAACGGGATTTTCCAGTCCCCAGGCCTCCTGGATGTTT
This sequence comes from Glossophaga mutica, assembly GCA_039655065.1. Taxonomy (NCBI): domain Eukaryota; kingdom Metazoa; phylum Chordata; class Mammalia; order Chiroptera; family Phyllostomidae; genus Glossophaga; species Glossophaga mutica. The sequence continues at coordinate 122,010,357 of CM077305.1, read as the reverse complement.
AGAGATCTGATTGTGGTTCATAGCAGCCAGCCAGTTGCTCTTCCTTGTACTTCCCCTGGGGAAGCAGGCTCACTGAAAGCAATAGGACTGGCAAAGTACTGCTGGCACTCATGGGCTTCCTAGCAGGCTCCCTACTTGTAGTATTGTTATTGAGAGTGGTCCCAAATGTTCCTTTCCATCCTACTTCCTCCTTGCAATTACCTTATTTTTGTTTAGCTATTTCCACATTGTTCCAGCAATTTTATTTCAGGTAGTGAGGGAACAATTGTCAAGATGAAACCCAGCACAGATTTGGAGGTGTAGATGCCTTTAATTCTTAGTCTACGCATTTAATCACCTACAATCCTGAAATGACTACTAACACTAGAGCAGGTGTAGGGTAAATGGAGACAAGTCTGGCTTCCTCTCCCAGATATCTGAGTAACCAAGGGAAGCAGTTTTCCCATAACCTTCAATGGGCCAGATAAGTAGTGTTCTCATAGCTTCGAGACTGGGTCCAACAAATGGTTCCCATAACATGAAGTGGGCTCACATGTGCAGAATCATGCTATGTCATATATATATATATATATATATATATATATATATATATATATATATATATATATATATATATATATATATATATAATTTTGCCAGCTTTGTTTGTCTCTAGTACTTAAGCAGGCAGGGACTCCCCACTGGGTGCCATGTCATGTGCCACACAAGGGGACAGGTGGCATGCAGTGTGACACACAAAGGCATGCAGGGAGACACACAGCTTGCAGTGTGCATGGATTGCTCACTCTTGAATAAAGGTATGTCAGTCATCCCAAATATTCTTCTGTCTGCCCGAATATTGTGAACCTGTCAGGCCTTGAACAGTTGCAACACAATTGGTGTAGGTGACAGGATTCTTCTCAGAAGGGTATGGAGCTGGCATCCCCAGACTGGGGCCTGGATGGGTGGTGGGGCTCCTGGAGGTTTGGCCTTCCCACCCCAGGACTGTCTTGAAGTTAGCTGCACACCTGATATAATAGAGAAAGCCCTGCAGTTGGTTAGGGAGACCCTGAAGTGGCCCAGTGCCCCTGTAGCCATGGGGACTGTGGGGGTCCCTGGGCTGGGTGCTTCTTTCAGCTTTGTGGGCTGAGACAGAGATTATGCTTTATGATGCAAAGAAGTTCCAAGAGCCCCCAGTGGGAATGGAAGCTCTGAAGCCTGGAAGAAAACGAGGCGCCACTTCTTGATGTGGCAAGGTTATGTGAACACAGAGGCAGAAAAAAGCCTTGAAGGCTTGAATCTGTGCCCTGGTGAAAATACCCAGCAGGGGCAGTGGGCTCCACACAGTGCAGGCAAGTGCTGCACCCATCAGAGCCACCCCAGAAGAAGGAGGTGACAGTGGAGCAGATGGTGGCACCCAGAGCCCTGGAGATGCAGCGGCCAGAGTCGTAGGCAAGGCAGAAACAGAGGTGGGGCAACCCGAAGGGATGCAGTGGCTGGTGCCAGCAACCAGCGCCCACCCTGGTGGTGTGCACTGGTCCTGTGCAAGTGTGAGCTCCTGGTACCCGCATACTGGTGTCTGGTGCAGGCCTAAATTATCTGTCCAAAACCTGGGGGTGTAACCAGAGAGGCCCATCCTGTGTATCTGAAGGACCATTTGGATGTGTCAATCTCCCAAAAAGGGGGAGAAAATATCCTCTGAAAATTTAAACAGGAAAAGAGCCAAGAAACTCATCTACAGGATGGGTGGGGATCAGAAAAGGTGAAGGCCTTGTGATTGTCCCTGAATTTGGGGGAAATTGTCCCCTCGTGTGTATACTGTTTAGGTGTTCACCATCCCTAAGTGTATTCTGGGCCCCATGTGGGGAACTGGTAAGGCTCTTTGCGGCGATATGCTGAGTATCCCCCCATAGATAGGGGTAGCCAGTGAATGAAACTGTGTGCCGTTGTGACTCTTGGTTGCAACTGAGGCACTGCTCCTGACTATTTCCATAGATAGTTGTGCAATGTATAAGGGCTAATATTGTGGATCTCTACATGGCATGCAAATAAATAAACTGTTATGTATAGGCCATTATAGGGACAGGCCTTGTGGCAAGATTCTGTGAGTCATGGCTGCCGCCCTTACATTGGGGCATTAGACAAAATGTTTATGGATGGTCCTCCAGACACAAAATGAGTGGAGTTAGAGTGGGAGTCCAGCCCTGGTGGAAGTGTTACTCCACCGGACTGCAGCTCCAATTCAGCTGCAGGTACAGACTAAGGATGCTTTGCTGAAAACGCATGGGAAAATAGGGCAATATTCTCTTGCCCACTCTGGAGGGCCTGAAGTGAGGGAAAACAGCCAATTGAATGTGGCCTTGGGAAATAAAAGCCCCCCACATGTGTTGGATGGTTCTTGTTGCCCCTGGGGCCTAGGGGTGAGGAGAAACTTACAAATAATGCCCTGGGTGATTGGGACATGGCCCACAATCTTAAAGGTGACATATCCAGGGCCAGTGGACCACAAAATGATTTTTCATGTCACCTTTGTGATTTCCCTATGGCCCATTATGAGTTCTCCACTCTTGTAGCAAGTAGATGCTGAGCCCCCAGTTGAGGCACAAAAGATCTAGTATTCATGCCCAGGAAGACCTCCTCTACCAGCCACTGTCTTTACTGGCTGACTAGAAGCCTGCTTGTATGTTGCCTGAGGGTCATGACTTGCCCTTACTGGTGACTATAACTGCTCTATCTTTTCTTCCCTAGAGTATAGTGAACTGGGTACATGCCTATGTCTCAAGGCTACCATTTAGTGTGGTTGGTCTGTACTGAACTCCCCCTGAGCATGTCTGCTGGCCTCTCATGGTGCATCTCTCCAGCTTCTGTCTATAGAACCAGTGAAACAGTGCACATTCCTTGTAGAACACAACCTGGATTGGCGTCTGTGCTGGGGTGTAGCAGTGGCATGACTGGTCCCGGCCATTGGTCAGCTGCTCCATGTAGGATGGCTCAGTGTTGGCTCATGGCTGGGACCATGGGGTTGGTTGGGCCAGCACCCACTCTGTGTTAAAAGCCTCAAGGACAAGCTAGGATGGGCTGGACTCTTGACAGATCTGTGTCAGACCCATATTCTCGGACTTTGCTGGGAGGTGCGGAATGGTGCATAGGCTGCAGTTCCCACTGGCACCCTCTGGGTAGGTGGTCCACATGGGTGTCCTTACTTGTACATACCTAGGGGTGGCCTGATTGTCTATCTTTTGGCTCTGTGCTCTTGCAGCTTGTACTGTTGCTATAGCAGCGCTTGTGTTTTGATTACTTATTGCTGTCATCTACTGCTGTTGTGGTTTATGGGTGCAGGGCTGTGCCCTCCTTGCCAAAGGAACTTTGTAGGAGATATCCTTGCATAGATTGTGTGGTGAAGAAACCAGAAGGGGTGGACTGTAGGGTAAATGGAGGCAGCCTGGCTTCCTCACCCAGGTATCTGAGTAACTAAGGGAAGCAGTTTTCCCATGACCTTGAATGGGCCAGATAAGTAGTGTTCTCATAGCCTCGAGATTGGGTCCAATAAATAGTTCCCATAACGTGAAGTGGGCTCACATGTGCAGAATCATGCTATGTTATATATTTTTTTGCTTTTTGACAGTTTCATTTGTCTCTAGTACTTAAGCAGGTAGGGATTCCCCACTGGGTGCCACGACATGTGCCATGCAAGGGGACAGGTGGCATGCAGTGTGCCACACAAAGGCATGCAGGGAGACACACAGCTTGCAGTGTGCATGGATTGCCCACCCTTGAATAAAGGCATGTCAGACATTCCAAGAGCTCCATGAGTATTCTTCTGTCTACCTGAATATGGTGAACCTGTCAGGCCTTGAACAATCACAACACCTCAGGTAAAACCCAACAACAGCAACTAACTCTGTTTGTGACCTGTTTGCTAGTTAGGTCCAGTTTCTGCATTTTCCTTTCTCCTCCACGTCACAGGGCTTGGTGTTCCTTTTGTGAGTTTGCTAAAGCAAAACTGACAACTTCATCTTCCTGTCACAGAGAGTAAAGAACAGGAGATATTACTTCGTACTAAGAGAGTTCTTGTTATAAGAGGGATTTTTACAACATTTTAAAGGTAGAATTCAGCTGGGGGTTGTCTTGGCATCCTGGAAGCTTTTCTCCTACATTGTCCTCTCTGTTACTTAGTTACTGAGTTTGGTATTAGAGTATGGCTGAACATGACTGACTAAGACGCTGCTGCTTATATGATTACTGAATATTTTTCTCTAGCTCATGATGTAAAAACACTAAACAGGTCTTTGTTAAGCCCTGAATGGTGTGGCTCAGTAGGTTATGCGTTGTTCTGCAAACCAAAGGGTCACTGGTCTGATCCTTGGTAAGGGCACAAGCCTAAGCTGTGGGACAGATCCTCAGTTGAAGGCATGTGAGAAGCAGCTGACCAATGTTTCTCTTTGCACATCAATGTTTTTCTCTCTCCTTTTCTCCTTCCTTTCTGCTCTCTATAAAAATAATAAGTAAGTAAGTAAGTAAGTAAGTAAGTAAGTAAATCTTTTTTTGTTGTTCTTGAGTCACGTTAAAAAGTAAACACAAATGTAGCATCTGGGCCACTTATTCATTAGTCAATCTAAGTATCTGATACAAGTGAGATGGGCAGTGAAGTCAGTTTTTGGTTGGACTTTAGGCAGTGAGGAAAGGGATCTGATACCATTTTTAACATTAGGTGGTGGTACAGTGGCCAAGAAAAACTTACTTTCAGGTTTCCTGAATTACAAAAGTGTCTAGCATGGCTCTTTAAGTTCCATTTTAACTGATCCTCTGGCCTCTTTAAAATACTCTTGTTGCTTTCCATAATGGTTTGTTTTTCCAAAGTTGGCTCCCCAAAATGACTGGAATTTGGTACTATCTGTTAGATGAAAATTTAGCTGAAGTTGGCATCAAATTCATATTCCAGGATTTCATTTTCTAAATCATGCCCAGGTATGGGTAAGGTTCTGTGGTGCAGTTCCTTGAATATGCTTCCTTTCAATCTAAAGAGTTAGAGAGACAAATCATCTCTTCCTTTACACTCCTGATATGCAACAATGAACTAAGAATTAAATAACTGCAATAGACACTCCTGTTCATATCAGAAAGAAATACATATCAATTGCTGGTACATAGCAATTCTGAAATCTAGCCCAGCAAATGTTGTCAGTTCCTTCATTACCATGGAGTCTTATACTATTAGGGTTGTTCTTCATGGCTCCTGTCGTCACCCTGTCAGCTTTTTGTTCTACAATCTGAGTCATTCTTCTTTATCTTTTCTCCCCCACTGTACAGCTGTATTGAGATATAACTGATATATAATATTGTGTAAGTTTAATATTTAAAATATGTTAATTTAAGATATATGTCTGTGGAATTATTACTGTAATATTAGTTAACACCCATTACCTCACATAGTTACAATTTGTGTGTGTGTGTGTGTGTGTGTGTGTGGTGAGAACTTTTAAGATCTACTCTCTTAACAACTTTAAAATATACAATACAGTAATTTTAAGTATAGTACCATGTTGCCCATTATATTCCCAGAATTTATTCCCAGAATTTATTCTGGGAATATAATGAAAATTTAATTTTTTTAAATTAATTTATTGTTGTTCAGTTACAGTTGTCTGCATTTTCTCTCCACCCCTCCCACTCACCGCAGCCAAAGTCACCTCCCTTCTATACTTCCTCCCTCCCCCTTGGTTTTGTCCATGTTTCCTTCACAGCAGTTCCTGAAAATCCTTCTCCCCACTGTCCTCTTCCCCCTCCCCTCTAGCTATTGTTAGATTGTTCTTAATTTCAATGTCTCTGATTATATTTTGTTTGCTTCTTTCTTTTGTTGATTATGTTCCAGTTAAAGGTAAGATCATACAGTATTTGTCCCTCACCATCAGATGGAACTGGAAATTTAATTTAAAATGGAAAGTTTGTATCCCCTGATCACGACCACATATTATCTTCCCCAAACCCTCACCCCTCCTGGCAACTACCAATCTGATCTAGGTTGCTATGCTGTTCATTTTTCTATTTTTAAGATTCTGCACATAAGTGAAATCATACAGTATTTGTCTTTCTCTGACTGACAAATTTCCCTTAGCATAATAAACTTAAGAATTATCTGTTTTTACAAATGGCAGAATATTTTGTTTGTTATGATTAAATAATATTGCATTTCATAACATGTTGTTTCCATGTGTTAATAATGCTGCAATGAATGTGGGTTATAGTTATCTCATCAAGATAATAATTTAATTTCCTTTGGATATATACCCAGAAGTAGAATTGCTGGATCATACGATAGTTCTATTTTTTAACTTTCTTATTTATTTTTATTTATTTATTATTTATTTATTTTTAAAAGTATATTTTACTGACTACGCTATTACAATTGTCTGCTTTTCCCCTTTTATTTCCCTTTGCCCTACACATCTCCTCCCATCTGCATCGCCTGCCTTTAATTCGTGTCCATAGGTCATACATACAAGTTTCTTGGCTTCTACATCTCCTATACCATTCTTTTCCTTTATTTTTTTATTTTAATTGTTGTTCTTGTACAGTTTTCTGTCTTTTACTCCCATATCAGCCCACCATGACAGCCCTCCCCACCTCCCTCCCATTTCCGCCCCCCTAGTTTTTGTCCACGTGACTTTTATACTTATTGCTCTAAACTTGTTCCATTTTCCCCCTGAAATTTCCTCCCCTCTCCCCTCTGATGACTGTCAGCCTATTCTCAATTTCAATGTCTTTGCTTATTTTGATTGTTTGTTTGTTTTGTTGATTAGAACCCTAATAAAGGCGAGATCATATAGCATATGTCTTTCATTGCCTGGCTTATTTTGCTTAGCATAATGCTCTCCAGTTCCATCCATACTGTTGTGAAGGGTAAGAGCTCCTTCTTTCTTTCTGCTGCATAGAATTCCATTGTGTAAATGTATCATAGTTTCTTGATCCATTCATTTACTGATGGGCACCTGGGTTGCTCCCAACACTTGGCTGTTGTAAATTGTGCTGCTATGAACGTTGGGGTGCATAGATTCTTTTGCATTGGTGTTTCAGTGTTATTAGGATATAATTCTAGCAGTGGAATTGCTGGGTCAAAAGGTAGATACATTTTTAGTTTTCTTAGAAAATTCCATATTATTTTCCATAGTGGTTGTACCATTCTACAATCCCATCAATAGTACACTAGGGTCCCCTTTTCTCCACAACCTCTCCAACACTTGTTGTCTGTTGGTTTGTTGATGATGGCCATTCTGACTGGTGTCAAGTGGTATCTCATTGTAGTTTTAATTTGCATCTCTCTAATAGCTAGTGATACTGAGCATCTTTTCATGTGCTTCTGAATCCTCTGTATGTCCTCCATGGAGAAGTGTCTGTTCAAGTCCTTTGACCATTTTTTAATTGGGTTGCTTGTCTTCTTACAGTGGAATCATGTAAGTTCTTTGGACACTTTGGAGATTAAATCCTTGTCTGATGTATCATTAGTAAATATGTTTTCCCATACAGTTGATTCCCTTTTTATTATACTACTGTTTTCTTTGGCCATGCAGAAACTTTTTATTTTCATGTGATCCCATTTGTTTATTCTTTCCTTTACATCCCTTGCTTTAGGGGGCATATCAGTAAAAATGTTGCTGCATGAAATATCTGAGATTGTCCTGCCTATGTTCTCCTCCAGTACTTTAATGGTGTCATGGCTTATATTTAAATCTTTTACCTACCTTGAATTTATTTTGGTGTATGGTGTAAGTTGGTGCTTGAGTTTCATTTTTTTGCACATAGCCATCCAGTTCTCCCAGCACCACTTGTTGAAGAGGCTATTTTTGCTCCATTTTATGTTGCTGCCCCCTTTGTAAAATATTAATTGACCGTAGAGACTTGGGTTTATTTCTGGGATCTCTGTTCTATTCCACTGGTCCGTATACTGTTTTTATGCCAGTACCATGCTCTTTTGATTACAGTGGCCTTGTAATACAGTTTGGTATCAGGTATTGTGACTCCTCCTTCTTTGCTCTTTTTTCTCAAGATTGCTGCAGCTATTCCAGTTCATTTATGGTTCCAAATGATTTTTAAAGTGCCTGTTCTATGTCTGTCAAATATGCCATTGGTACTTTAATAGCTATTGCATTGAATCTGTAATTGTTTTGGGTAGTATGGACATTTTGATGATGTTAATTCTTCCAATCCATGAGCAAAAGTATACTTTTCCATTTGATTGTGTCTTTCTTGATTTCTTTCTTCAGTGTGGTGTAGTTTTCTGTATACAGGTCTTTTACCTCATTGATTAGGTTTCTTCCTAGATATTTTATTTTATTTTTTTGCTATATCAAATGGGATTTTTTTCTTGATTTCTGCTTCTGCTGTTTCATTGTTGGTGTACAAAAATGCCTGTGATTTCTGGATATTGACTTTGTATCCAGCTGTTTGGCCAAATTCATTTATTAGGTTGAGCAGTTTTTTTGTCCAAGCCTATAGGATTTTCTATGTACACTATCATGTCATCTGCCCACAATGATAGTTTTGTTTCCTCCTATCCAATTTGGATTCCTTTTATTTCCTTCTCTTGTCTAATCGCTGTGGCTAAGATTTCCAATACTATATTGAATAAAAGTGGTGAAAGTGGACAACCTTGTCTTGATCCTGATCTTATTGGGAAAGATTTTAGTTTTTCTTATTGAGTATGATGTTGGATGTAGGTTTCTCATATATGGGCTTTATTATGTTGAGGAATGGTACCTGTATTCCCACTTTGCTGAGTGTTTTTATCATAAATGGGTGTTGTACCTTATCAAATGATTTTTCTGCATCTATTAATATGATCATGTGATTTTTGTCTTTGCTTTTGTTTATATGATATATTACATTTATTGTTTTGTGAATATTGTACCATCATTGCCTCTCTGGGATGAATCCCACTTAGTCATGATGTATGATCTTTTTAACGTATTGTTGGATGTGGTTTGCCAATATTTTGTTGAGGATTTTAGTTTCTCTGTTCATCAGCGATATTGGCCTGATGTTCTTCTTTTTTGTCTTTTTATGTGGTTTTGGGATTAGGATGATGCTGGCTTTATAAAGAGTTTGGGAGTCTTCCATCATTTTGGATTTTTTCGAATAGTCAGTGAAGAATAGGGGTTAGCTCTTCCTTAAATGCTCTGTAGAATTCTCCTGTTAAACCATCTGGTCCAGGGTTGTTGTGTGTTGTGAGTTTTTTGATTACTGTTTCAATTTCATCTGCTGTTATTAGTCTGTTTTATTTTTGCTTTCTCCTTCTTGTTCATTGATTTTTGGAAGACTATATTTTTCTAGAAACTTGTCCATTTCACCCAGGTTTTCAAATATCTTGGCATACAGTTCTTCAGAGTAATTTCTTACAATCCTTTGTATTTCTGTAGTGTCAGTCATAATCTCTCCTCTTACATTTTTAATTGTGTTTATTTGAGTCCTCTCTCTTTTTTTCTTGATGGGTCTACTTAAAGGCTTCTCAATTTTGTTTGTCTTTTCAAAGAACTAACTCCTGGATTCATTGATCCTTAGAATTGTGCTTTTAGTCTCTATGTCATTTAATTCTGCTCTGATCTTGGTTATTTCCTTCCTTCTACTTGCCCTGGGCTGTCTTTGTTGTTGTTCCTCGAGTTCTTGTAGGTGTAGAGTTAAGTCGTTTGTTAGAAATGTTTCTGTCTTCCTTAGGTAGGCCTGTATTGCTATGAACTTCCCTCTGAGGACTGCCTTCATTGTGTCCCATAAGTTTTGAGTTGTTGTGAGTTCATTTTTATTTGTTTTCAGAAACTTTTTGATTTCCTCCATAATTTCATTCTTTACCCATTCATTGTTTAATAGCATGCTACTCAATCTCCATGATTTTGAGGGTTTGGGGATTTTCCCCGTGAAGTCGGTTTCTAGTTTCAGTCCCTTGTGGTTGGAGTAAATGCTTGGTATGATTTCAATTTTCTTGAATTTGTTGAGGCTTGTTTTGTGTCCTATCATGTGGTCTATCTTTGAAAATGTTCCATGTGCATTTGAACAAAATGTGTATTTAGTTTCTTTGGGATGAAGGGCTCTCTATATATATATCAGCTGAGTCCAATTCATCTAGAGTACTGTTCAATGCCACAATATCTTTGTTGGTATTTTGTTTGGAAGATCTGTCCATTTTTGACAGTGGGGTGTTAAAATCCCCTACTATAATTGTGTTGCTGTCAATATCTTTCTTGAAGTCCTCTAAGATTTTCTTGATGTATTTAGGCGCTCCTATGTTGGGTGCATATATATTTACAATGTTTATGTCTTCTTGGTGGATTCTTCCCTTGAGTACTATGAAGTGACCTTCTGGGTCTCTCTTTATAGCTCTTCTTTTGAAGTCTATTTTGTCTGATATGAGTATTGCTACCTCGGCCTTTTTTTCCTGTCCGTTTGCTTGGAAAATTTGTTTCTACCCTTTCACTTTCAGTCTGTGTAGGTCTTTTGTCCTGAGGTGGGTCTCTTGTAGGCAGCAGATGTGTGGGTCATGCTTTCTTATCCATTCAGCTATTCTATGTCTTTTGATTGGAGCATTTAATCCATTTACATTTAAGGTTATTATTGATAGGTACTGATTCATTGCCATTTTCATACCTGTGTTCCTCTCTCTCTCTTTTCCTTTCTTTCCTTACAGTAGTACTTTTAGTATCTTTTGCAGAACTGGTTTGGTAGAGGTGTATTCTTTTAGACTTGTTTTGTCTGGGAAGCTCCTTATTTGGCCTTCTATATTGTTTGAAAGCCTTTCTGGGTAAAGTAGTCTTGGTTGTAGGCCTTTGGTTTTCATTACTTGGAATATTTCTTGCCATTGTCTTCTGGCTTGAAGCGTTTCCATTGAGAAGTCAGCTGCTAACCTTATCAGGGCTCCCTTGTATGTTACTTCCTTTTTCTCCCTTTTTTTTCCTCCCTTCCTTTCTCTCCCTTCCAAGACGTTTCATATTGTCTTGTATTTCTCTTAATCTCTCTTCATTCTTCCTGAGCCTATTTTCTTTTTCTTGTTCTTTCTGGGTGTTTTTTTTCTAGTTTTTCTTCCAACTCACTGATCTGATCTTCTGCTTCATCAATTCTGCTCTTCATTTCTTCTCCTGTGCTTTTCAGTTCAATAGTTGTATACTTCATTCCTCTTGGCCCTTGTTGATAGTTTCTATTTCCTTTTTTATGTTGATATGGTTTTCAGTTAGTTCACTTTAGTTTCCCTGTAATTTCTGGTAGCACATTAAGAGCTCATGGAGCTTCCTGACAACCATTTCTTTGAACTCCTTATCTGATAGTTGAGTTGCCTTTGTTTCATTTAGCATTCTTTCTGGGACTTCCTCCTTTTCTTTCATCTGGGGATTGTTTCTTTGTCTTCTCATTGTTTGTGAGACTCTTCTTGTAAGCCTCAGGTTCTTAAATTGATCTGTTCTGGCTACCTGGGTTCATGGTGTGAACTTCTGTGATGGAATACCTGTGAGATTCAGTGGTGTAGTCTCCTTCAGGTATCCTGTTGTTCACAGCTTCCACTGTGTCGGCTGTTGGAGTACCCCCTCTTTTGATCCAACTCTGATTTTTTCACAGTTCTAGGCTTTTTTTTTCCTCACTCGTGGGTATTTAGGAAGAGAAAAGAAGAAAGTGAAAAAAGAAGATAAAGAAGGAGGAAGGAAGGAGAGATAAAATTGGAAAGAAAGGAAGAAGGAATAAAACAAGAAAAAAGTAAAGAGAAGCTAAAGGAATTGAGGGATAAAAAAGGTAGAAGTAATAAAAAAATAAAATATATATAATCAAAAGAAATCAAAACAAAAAGAACCCCCCAAAATGAAAAACAAACAAACAAACAGACCCAACTAAAGAGACAAAAAACAAATACCAAAAACAAAACAAAACAAACACACGGGCACGCGCACACACACACACACACAAACAAAAACCCAAAAACCAAAAAATAAAAAAATCTCTTGCTATTTTCAAACAGGCCTAAATGGATTTTCTGGTCTTCCTGGCTGTAACAGGCTGCGAGGTGACTCATATCGCTTTTCTCCCTGTTCCTCACTCAGTCAGATTTGGGCTACTGTCCTCAGTGGCAGCTGCGCAATGTCCCCAGGGCTAATGATGCACTCTCCTTGCAGGGCCTTGGGTGTGATTTCTGAGCCTCCTGCAGAGGGTGCGCTTTCCCAAGTTTACGGGTTTTAGCTGGGATCTCTTACAGATCTAACCCTCCCCAAGTCTATTGCTGTGAGCTTCGGGTCTCCTACAGGATGCAAGCGCCCACCCAAGACTATGGGCGTGGGCTCCGTGAGTTTCCCGAGTTGGGCACACTCACCCCAGGATCACAGATGTGAGCTCTGGGTCTTCCACAGAGTCCCCTCCTCTAGTTGCAGGGTCGCCTCAGGTCACAGGGCCACCTCCGGTCGCTTGGCTGCCACGTGTAGTTTTCCAATGTCTGCTACAGATTTTGATCTCCTATTTTCATATATGCTGTGGTATTGTTGGCTGTCTGCTCTGTTCCTCTGTAGATCAGCTAGGTTTTTCTCCCATGTGCAGGAGGAAGGGCAATCTGCGTCCTCCTACCATGCCACCATATTGAAAATCTGAAATGTACCATAGTTTTTTGACTGATTCATTGATTTATTTTTTCCTTTATTTCCCTTTCTATTTGAGATGTCTGAGATTGTACTGTCTCTGTTTTTTCCACTACTAGTCAGAGAGATAAAAAATTAAAAACCCAATGAGATATCACCTCACACTTTTTAGAATGGCTATCATCAATAAATCAAAAAATGAGTGTTGCCAAGGATGTGGGGTAAAAGGAAGCCTGGTACACTGTTGGTGGGAATGCAGCCTGGTGCAGCCACTGTGGAAAACAGTACAGTTTTTTCTTAAAAAATTAACAATTTGATCGGCTTCTGGCCAAGATGGAGGCGTAGGTGGACACACTGTACCTCCTCTGACAACCAAAATTAAGGACAACAAATATTTAGAAACAGAAAACAACCAGAACTTATAGAAAATTGAACTGTACGGCAGTCCATTGACCATTCATTCATACTGGTAAGAGGGGCGGAGTCACGACAGGAAAAAGTGGAGGTGCAGACATGGTAACGCAGGTAGCAGTGGCTGGCAGTTCTCAAGCATGCAGGTGGCTTACAAACCCCAGGCCCACAGGCAGTAGCAGGTGGACTCCGGGCACGGGGTGGCAACTGTGCAGACCCAGTGAGGCCGTACAAGGTGGCTGGCTGACCAGGTGGTCCCACATTTGCTGGCACAGATAATCCAGGTGAAGGGGAAGCGGTGGAGGGGACTGGAACCCAGCAGAGAGCGGAGCAGGTGCCATTGTTCCCTCTCAGACCACACCCCCACATACAGCATCACAACCAAGCGACTGGGCTTCTCTGCACTGGGGAACACCTAAGGCTCCACTCCTCGCTACCCAACCAGACCAAAACAAAACGAAACAAAACAAAAATACCAAAAATGGCTCAAACCAAAGAGCAAATCAAAGCACCAACACCAATTCCTCTAAGTGATGAAGAGATAGCCAACCAATCACATGCACAGTTCAAAGCCCTGGTTAGCAAGATGCTCACAGAATTGGTTGATTTTGCTCACAAATTAGATGAAAAAATGCAGGCTACAATACGTGAAATGAAGGAAGATGCATGGGGAACTGATAGAGTTGGGAGGAAAACTGGGACTCAAATCAATGGAGTGGAACAGAAGGAAGAGAGAAACAACCAAACAAAAAACAAGGAAGAAACAAGAATTCAAAAAAATGAGGAGAGGCTTAGGAACGTCCCAAAGAAGTTGTATCCAAGGAGGAACATGCCAAGGCACATCGTAATTACATTAGCCAAGTTGAAAATTAAGGAGAGAATTCTAGAAGCAGCAAGGGATAAGGGGATAGTCACCTACAAAGGAGTTCCCATCAGACTGTCAGCTGATTTCTCCAAAGAGATCTTACAGGCAAGAAGAGGCTGGAAAGAAGTATTTGAAGTCTTGAAAGGTAGGGACCTACATCCAAAATTGTTCTATCCAGAAAAGCTGTCATTTAGAATGTAAGGGAAGATAAAGTGCTTCTCAGATAAGGTCAAGTTAAAGGAGTTCATCATCACCAAGCCCTTATTATATGAAATGTTATAGGGATTACCTAAGAAAAAGAAGATAAAAAATAAGACAGTGAAAAGACAGCAAACTCACAGATATTAACAACCACACCTTAAACAAAAGCAAACAACTAGAACAGGAACAGAACTACAGAAATGGAGATCATATGGAGGGTTAGGAACAGGGGAGTGGGAGGAGGAGAGAGGGGGGAAAGGTACAGAGAATAAGTAGAATAGACGGTGGGTAGAAAATAGATGGGGGAGGGCAAGAATAGTGTGGGAAATGTAGAATCTAAAGAACTTATTCTTTAGAAGGACATGAACTAAACTGGGGGAATGTGGGTGGGAGGGGGTGTGCAGGGTGAAGGGAAATGATGGTGGAGAAATGGGACAATTGTAATAACATAATCAATAAAATACATTTAAAAAAAGTAATAGAGAAAAAAAATTAAATATGGTGCTGCCTTTGACCCAGCAATTCCACTTCTGGGAATACATCCTAAGAATCCCAAAACACCCAATTTGAAACACTATATGTACCCCTTTGTTCATAGCAGTATTATTTACTATAACCAAGACCTGGAAACAGCACAAGTGCCCACCAGTAGTGGATAATAAAGCTTTGTTACATCTACACAATGGAATACTATGTGTTCATAAGAAAGATTGAAATTTTACCTCTTGAAACAGCATGGGTGCACCTGGGGTTTATTATGCCAAGTGAAATAAGCCAGTCAGAGAAAGACAAGTACCATATGATCTCACTTATATGTGGAATGTAATGAACAAAATAGAAACAGGCCTGAACACATGGAGCAGATTGATGGTTGTCAGAGGGGAGAGGTATTGTGGGAATGGATGAAAGAATGTGAAGGGATTAGCCAAATAATTTATATGCATAACCTATAGGCACAGACAACAATGTGGTGATGGCTAGAGGGAAGGGTGTTGATAGCTGGGTGGAAGTGAGTAAAGGGGGGGAAATGGGGACATCTGTAATAGTGTCAACAATAAGAAGCAAGAAAAAAAATGATTCATAAAAAATTGTTGGATAGTTTATTGCCTTTTTGAATGGGTCTGTGTTGCACCACTTTTGATCTTTCTGATATCTTCAAAAAGGATCTTAAAATTTCAACCTGTATTTGACTCTTGCCTTGAGGTCCTTTCTTACATTGAGAATCTTTTGCTAGGAGAGATTGAACATAAGAAATGGTTTTATTTTTGAACCCAAAATGCCTTGCCTTATTTATAATTCCTCTAAATCCTACTTGAAAACTGAGCACTTCATGTTCTAGTTCATTTCAGACTTTTTTCTGTAGGTTTGGGATGAAGCCAGATGCCACCTTTATTGACCTGTCAAGAAACAACATTAGCCAAATGACAGTGCTTAGGTATATTTCTTATTATCCACTAGTGAAGAGTTTTGCTACATTTCATGACATTAAAAAAACTACAATCTCCTTTCAACCAGCTTTTAATGACATTTTCATTACTCTCTGGTAAGCTCTTTTCTACCTACAGACTCCATGAGGCCCTTTAAGCGTTCATTAACACTCAGCATGATGCCTTTGGGCTTTTACTAAAAGTCTCCTCAAGGTTTTTCAAGCTACCACTTTTCATTCAGTCATTAATCCTATATCATTTTTAAATTGAAATTTCCCACTGCCAGGTACAAAATTTGTGTTCTGGTAGTTTTGTTGCATAAAAAATTACCCTGGATCCAAAACCAGACAAAGACACAACAAAGAAAAAGAACTTGAGGCCAATATCACTGATGAACATAGACACTAAAATCCTCAACCAAATATTGGCAAACAGCATCCAACAATATATTAAAAAGATCATACACCATGACCAAGTGAGATTCATCCCAGGGATGCAAAGATGGGTCAACATTCACAAATCAGTAAATGTAATATATCACGTAAACAAAAGCAAAGACAAAAATCACATGATCATACCAATAGATGCAGAAAAAGCATTTGAGAAGGTACAACTCCCATTTATGATAAAAACACTCAGCAAAGTGGGAATACAGAGTATTCCTCAACATAATAAAGGCCATATACGGGAGACCTACAGCCAACATCATACTCAATGGGCAAAAAATAAAATCTTTTCCACTAAGATCAGGATCAAGACAGGGTTGTCCACTTTCACCACTTCTATTCAACATGATATTGGAAGTCTTAGCCACAGTGATTAGAGAAGAAAAGGAAATAAAAGGTATCCAAATTGGAAAGGAAGAAACAAAACTATCATTGTTGGCAGATGACATGATAGTGTACATAGAAAATGCTATAGTCTCGGCCAAAAAGCTGCTGAACCTAATAAATGGATTTGGGCAAACAGCCGGAAACAAAGTCAATATCCAGAAATAAAAGGCATTTTTGCATATGAACAATGAAACAGCAGAAGCATAAATTAAGAAAAAAAATCCCATTCGATATAGCAAAAAGAGAAATAAAATACCTAGGAATAAATCTAACCAAGGAGGTAAAAGACCTGTATGCAGAAAACTACACAACACTGAAGAAAGAAGTCAAGGAAGACACAAACAAATGGAAGCATATACTATGTTCATGGATTGGAAAAATTAATATAATCAAAATTTCCATACTACCCAAAGCAATTTACAGATTCAATGCAATGCTATTAAAGTACCAATGGCATATGTCACACACATAGAACAAACACTTCAAAAATTTATATGGAACCATAAAGGATCCCAAATTGCTGCTGCAATTTTGAGGAAAAAAAGACCAAATTGGGAGGGATTACAACACCTGATACCAAACTGTATTACAAGGCCACTGTAGTCAAAACATCCTGGTACTGGCATAAAACAGGCACATGGACCAGCGGAATCGAATGGAGAGCTCAGAAATAAACTCAAGTCTCTACAGTCAATTAATATTTGACAGAGGGGGCAGCAACATAAAATGGAGTAAAAATAGCCTCTTCAACAAGTGGTGTTGGAAGAACTGGACAGCCACATGCAAAAAAAAAAAAAAAAAAAAATAGAAAGAAAGAAAGAAAAAGAAACTCAAGCACTAACTTACAACTTACACAAAAATAAATTCAAGGTGGAGCCCTGGCTGGTGTAGCTCAGTGGATTGAGCGCGGGCCTGCGAACCAAAGAATTGCAGTTCGATTCCCAGTCAGGGCACATGCATGGGTTGCAGGCCAGTTCCCAGCATGGGACACACAAGAGGCAACCATACATTGATATTTCTCTCCCTCTCTCCTACCCTTCCCCTCTAAAAAAAAAAAAAAAAAAAAAAAGATAAATAAATAGATAAATATATTTTAAAAAAAAATTCAAGGTGGATAACAGATTTAAATATAAGCCGTGACACCATTAAAGTCCTAGAGGAGAACATAGGCAGGGAAATCTCAGCTATTTCATGCAGCAACATTTTTACTGATATGTCCCCTAAAGCAAAGGACGTAAAGGAAAGAATAATCAAATGGGATCTCATCAAAATAAAAAAACTTCTGCATGGCTAAACAAAACAGGATTAAAATAAAAAGAGAACCAACTGTATGGGAAAACATATTTGCCAATGATACCTCAGACAAGGGTTTAATCTCCAAAATATAGAAAGAACTTACACAACTCTATTCTAAGAAGACAAGCAACCCAATTAAAAAATGGTCAAAGGACTTGAACAGACACTTCTCCAAGGAGGACATACAGAGGATCCAGAGACACATGAAAAGATGCTCAGTATCACTAGCTATTAGAGAGATGCAAATTAAAACCACAATGAGATAGCACTTCACACCTGTCAGAATGGCCATCATAAACAAAGCAAAAAACAACAAGTTTGGGGAGGTTGTGGAGACAAGGGGACCCTAGTGCAATGTTGGTGGGATTGCATACTGGTACAACCACTATGGAAAACAGTATGGAATTTTCTAAGGAAACTAAAAATGGATCTACCTTTTGACGCAGTAATTCCATTGTTTGGATTATATCCTAAGAACCTTGAAACACCAATCCAAAAGAACCTATTCACCCCTATGTTCATAGCAGCACAATTTACAATAGCCAAGTGTTGGAAGCAACCTAGGTGCCCATCAGTAAACAAATAGATCAAAAAACTGTGGTACACTTACACAATGGAATTCTATGCAGCAGAAAGAAAGAAGGAGCTCCTCCCATTTGGAACAGCATGGATGGAACTTGAGAGCATCATGCTAAGCGAAACAAGCCAGGCGGTGAAAGACAAATACCATATGATCTCACCTTTAACAGGAACCTAATCAACAAAACAAACAAACAAGCATAATGTAACCAAAGACACTGCAATTTAGAACAGGCTGACAACTACCAGAGTGGAAAGGGAGGGAATTTCAGTGGGAAAGGGGAAGGGTTTACAGGAAGAAGTATAAAGGACACGTGGACAAAAACTTGGGGGTTGGAAATGGGAGGAAGGTAGGGAGGGCTGGGGTGGTGGGCTGGGATGGGAGTTAAAGACAGAAAACTGTACAAGAGCAACAATTAAAATTAAAAAAAAAGAAAAGGAAAGAAAATTGCCCTGGAACTTAGAGGCTTAAATGAGCCATTTGAGCAAAAAGAAAAAGGACTCGTGGACATGGACAGCAGTATGCAGATTGCTGTGGGGAGGGGGATATGAGGGTACTAAATGGTAATGGAAAAAACACAGTAAAGATTAAATAAAAATAAATAAAAAATAAGAAAAGGTTAATAAAATAATATATATAATGAACTTCTATAAGTCAATAACAATAAAATCCAATGAAAAATGAAGAATGTGTTTGAATAGACAATTCTCCAAAGAAAATATATGAATGGCCAATAAGCATATGAAAAGATACTCAGCATTTCTACTCATAAGAGAAATGCAAATCAAACCCACAATGAAATACTACCTCACTGTTGTTGTAACTCACTGTTTAACATGATGCACACTGTTAAAAAAAAACAGTTAACAGTAAGTGCTGTTGAGGATGTGCAGAAATTGGAACTCTCTATTTCTACACACACACACACACACACACACACACACACAGATGAATGGGGTAAAAAATGTAGAATATACATACAATGGAATATTGTACGGCTTTAAAAATAAGGAAATTTTGACACATGTTACATGGATAAACCTCAAGGACATTATGTTAAGTGAAATTGGACAATCACAAACAGACAAATCCTGGCTGATTGCATTCATATGAAGTACCTGCAATCGTCAAAAATCATGAAGGCAGAAAGCAGAAAGGTGGTTGCCAAGCACTTGGAGGAGGAAGAATAAGTTTTAGTGGGTATAGTTACAGTTTTTCAACATGAAAAAGTGCTACAGGTCTGTTGCACAATATAAAATGTATGCTTAAGAAAGGTTAAGATGGTAAATTTAAAGTTATACTTTTGCCATAATAAAAAACTGAGCTATTTAAGTTTCTTCGTGCTCTGTGAGCCAAGAATTCAGGTGGGGGGCAGCTGGGGATTCTCATGAGATTGCAATCAGATGTTGGGAGTTGCTATAGTGATTTAAAGGCTTAACTGGGCTGGCTGTACAAGATCACTTATTTACATGGCTGGCAGGTGATGCTGGCTATTGGAAACTCAGCCAGGATAATTGATTAGAGAATCTGCTTAATTGCCTCCCCGTGTGGCTTGACATTCTTCACAGTGTGGTGGCCTCTGGTCAATGAAACTTCTTAAATGGTGGCTCCAGATTCCAGTGTAAGTGTTTCAGGACACAAGATGAAAACTAGACTCTTTCTCATAGGAAGCTTCAGCAGTCACATAGCGTTATATCTGCCACAGACTTTGTGTTATATACATGAGTTACAAGCCTGCCCGTAATCAAGAGGAGGGGATACAGATGCCACTTCTCAATGGAAAGATTGCCCAAGAATGTGTGTGTGTGTGTGTGTGTGTGTGTGTGTGTGTGTGTGTAATTTGTGGAAAAGTCTTAAAACAGATATAATACCTAAGCTTTAAACACACAGTTCATAATCACTATACCCCAAATATAAGATAGAGTATTTCTCTAAAAATTGAGAGACAGTGAGCTGTGCAGAAGATAATTCTCAGCTCAAGGGCTGGAACCAATCTCTGTAGATATCCCAAGGACTAGACAGGGATTGACAAACTTTTTTCTACAAAGGGCCAGATAATAAATATTTTAGGTTTTGTAGTCCATATGGTCTCTGTCACAACTCAGCTTTGCTGTTATAGTATAAGAGCAGCTGTAGACAATACATTAAAAAATAAGCATTGCTGAGTTTCAATAAAATTCTGTCTATAAAAACAGTCAGTGAGCCAAATTTGGCCCACAGGCCATAATTTGCTGACCCCCAGACTAGATTGTGGTTTGTCACTGGGCTCCAGACTAGCCATGGAGAAGGCAGCACTCAGTGGTACACACCTAAAAGCGATGCTGATGTTGACAAGTCTGGCCTGAGGTAAGACTCTTTCCCTACTGACCTCTGATGGTGGCTAATTGAGGGTTTGAAGCTATCCTGGATTTCCTTTGTGGTCAAAGTACCAACTCAGACAGTTTCCATAAAATTCCATTTACATAAAATCAAAATATCTTTTGAAACATTCAAAGGTCTGGCAACATAGATCCCCTGTTAAGGCACTGTGACTTTTCAGTCTTGTTTGGTGGGCAGTAAAATCAGGCCTATCAGCAGGTTCTTGCTGAATCTTTTGGGGCTGTGCTGGTGGAGAGAATGGTCAGAGTCAAATCCAGGGTCTTAGTTTTAAGGAAAAGTCTTTGTCAGATTAGGGTAGTTCCTCTGTCTCAAGAGATAGTCTGGTGGGACCGAAAGTTATCAGAACAGCAACTTTCAGTTGGGATCAAATTAGAAACCCAGCATTAAGATTTAGGGCACAATAAAAGCTGGTAGGAAGATTAGGCTACCTCTTTATCAGAATAATATCAGAGGATCAATGATCTGTGACTCAGGACCTAATTTATCATATATCCTTTTATGGTCAGTGTTATTGCCAGATCTTGCCCTTTCTGGTTAGAAATCTGTTAATACAAAGGAAAGTAGTGATGTTTGATTTAATGTCAAGGTCCTGTGTCTTCTCTATCTGAACTCACAAGTTAAGTCAGCTCCAGCTTTTCATACGATCTCCACGTTTCAAGGGAAAATGTTCACTCTTATTTATGGTTCCCTCTCAAAGACTAAGCTGTGATGTAAAACAGCTAAGCCCTGACTGGTGTGGCTCAGTTAGATGAGCATTGTCCTGCAAAGTGAAAGGTTGCCAGTTCGATTTTTGGTCAAGGCACCTGCCAGGGATGAGGGTTTGGTCCCTGAATGGGGCAATTGATCTGTGTTTCTCTTTCACATCAATGTCTCTCTCCCTCTCTTTTTCCTCTCTGAAAATAAATAAATAAAATCTTTTTAAAAAACCAGCTAACATATTACCCAATAGTTACTATTATTTTGTCAGAGAGTTACATTTTCATTCTTTTTTTTTATGGGTTCAGCATGGGAACATATGAAATGGGATTGCTGCCACAGAAGATGCTGATTTTCCTCTTATAGTCCTGTTTGCCCTTCTCCTCTATTCCTTCTGGGTCTTGTAACCACAGGGGTTTGACCACACAAGGGTTTGACCATGACTGACTGTCTAACATGCCAACATAGATCAACTGATACATTTCTAAGGCTCAAAAATAGAGTGAGCTTCTGAAGTTAGACAATGACTTCTAGAGTATGGAAGAGGAACAATCCAGTGTCACTTAGTAGGGAACTATGCAGGTGATCTATTTTCAAAGTGTGTTCTGCCACTTACTAGTGTGTGTGACACCCACCAAGTTGTTTACTCTAACACTGAGGTTTTTTTTATCTGTGAAACAAAGGTGATTATAGATACTACACAGAGTTCTTGTAAGATTGCATTTGATAATATTTGTAAACTGCAAAATGCAATGCCAGACATAACACATCCCCTCAATTAATGGAAGCTGTGACAGATATGATTAATGTTCATTTCTTCCTCCCATCCTCATCTTCACAGAGTTATGTATTTGATGTCTCATTGATGTTGAGATTTGCCAGATGAATCACTTTACCTGAGGAATGTGGGTGGAAATGGCAGCACATAAATTCTGAGCTTAGACTTTAAGGGCATGTGTGTTTCTGTTTGCTCCTCAGGTAGCCACTCCTCTTCCCCATTGGTAGATGGGGCCCCAAAATGGCAGCAGGGCTATTTCTGATCACTGGAGCCAGACCTGGTATCTGGAGCCACACCCAAGGGAGTATCGTTGAAGTGAGGCGAACCCTGGCTAACCTGCAGACACATGGGTGAGACATCAGTGTGTATTGTGGTATGCTGCTGATATTTCATTTGTTACATAGAAACAGCTAACTGAATCAAGAAAAGATTAATCAAATGCATCATGAGCTCTCAGCCCAGGCATGAGGAAGACAAAAGAGTGAGAGTAAGCAAAGCTAGTGATTATATTCACTTTGCCAAAAACTCATTGTATGACCTTTGAACGATGAACTTTGTCTCTCTGTCTGGTTTCTTTTAATAGGAGGAGGTTATACTCATTTTAGATGTCCCAATATGTTATAAATTTTAGCTATAAACATTTCTATGTTTATAGAAATACTGTCCTAGGAACATAGACTAGTCTGTAATATTTGTTCAGAAACAAGAATGCTGAAAGGGGTTATGATTAAAGTCAAATAACAAATGACATGGGTAAGTTGAGGAAGGTTCTGTTTCTAAATTCCTGGAACACCATAAAGGAGGACTCTGATATATATGGAAGAATTAGATTTAGGGGCAATGAAAAGACCTACTTTTATAACTGAAAGAAAATTTTGGAGTTCCTTCTCAAAAAATTATCTCAAAGTCAAAATGACAAACTTTTAGTTTCAAAAAGGTTGAAAGTCCAGTGGCCATGGATAAATTTCATCGACTAGCTCAGTGTTTGTTCTTTTAAATGGTAATGTGTAAGAATAGAAGCATTTACATAAAAATCCACTTACATAAAATTATTTCTTTTGAAACATTCAAAGCTCTGTCAACACAGGTTCTTTGTTGAAGCACAAGGACAATTTGCAGCTAAGTAAGAGCTTTCTCCTTTTGATAGGAATTAAACTTTCTAATTCACTCCAGTCTTCATCTGACCTGCATCACCTGCCTTGCCCAAAGAGCCCTTTAAGATTATAATCCTTGGTTTTGATGAACCCCAACGACTTGAGTGTGTGAAAATTATTAATAATTTTAGGTTGTTTTCATAAAGGTGACTGAATACTTTCCTGGAGCAACTTGGAGATATATTTTTCTTCACACTTTGTAGAGAGAAGTCTAGTTGAGGGTCTTCTTCTTTCAATGGTTGGGAGTAGTATGGGTGATTTTGTTTCAAAACTGAACCCATCCTCTCATCTCCTAACTTGGTCCTTCTCCCTTACTATACATTTTGCATAATGATATCACCCATTCACTGAGGCTAGAAACCTAAAGATCATCTGATTTTCTTTGCTTTAGTACAGCCAAGTTTACATTCAAGTTACCAACTTCTTTGAAATCTTTTTTGTGTTAATTCCTCTTTATTCAGTTATCATGGCCACTGCTTCAGCACAGGTTTACATCTGAACTATAATAATAATTGGTATGTGTCCCTTTCCCCACCCAAACTCCACCTATAACCAGAAAGAGATTTCTAAGCATGAGTCAATCTGTTCATGTCACACTTTCTTTGAAAACTTTTCTTATTTATTTCTCTATTTTTTGTTATTTAATTTCTTCTTTAATAAAATAACATACTTTATTTCTGCATGACAATATTTTTTTCTTTTTTAACATTTTTTATTGATATTCAACTACAGTTTTCTGCCTATTCCCCCCTCAACTTCCCACGACCCCAGCCCTCTCCACCTCTCCCCCATTTCCATCCTGCCTCTTTGTTATTGCCCATGTGTAATTTATAATTGTTCCTGTTAACCCTTCACCCTTTTCCCCCATTATGCCCTCCCATCTCCCTTCTGCTCACTGTCAGTCTGTCCTCATTTTCAATGTCTTTGATTATACTTTGCTTGCTTGTTCATTTTGTTGATTAAGTTCCTGTTAATGGTGAAAGAACATGGCATGTGTGTTTTACCACCTGGCTTATTTCACTTAGCATAATGCTCTACAGTTACATCCATGCTATTGCAAAGGGTAGGAGATCCTTCATTTTTTCTGCTGCATAGAATTCCATTGTGTAAATGTACCATAGTTTTTTGATCTATTCATTGACCAATGGACACTTAGGTTGCTTCCAACACTTGACTATTGTAAATTGTGCTGCTGTGAACAATGGGGTGCATAGGTTCTTTTGAATTGATGTTTCAGGGTTGTTAGGATATAATCCTAGCAGTGGAATTGCCAGGTCAAAAGGCAGTTCCATTTTTAGTTTTCTGAGAAAATTTGATACTGTTTTCCATAGTGGTTGCACCAGTCTGCAATCCCACCAACAGTGCACTAGGGTTCCCTTTTCTCCACAACTTCTCCAACACTTGTTGTCTGTTGCTTTATTTATTATGATGGCCATTCTGACAGGTGTGAAGTGCTATCTCATTGGGTTTTAATTTTAATATCTCTGATGGCTAGCAATACTGAGCATTTTTTTATATCTCTCTGGAACCTCTGTACATCCTCCTTGGAGAAGTGTTTGTTCAAGTTCTTTGCCTGTGTTTTAATTGGGTTGATTGTCTTAGAGTGGAGTCGTGTGAGTTCTTTATCCATTTTGGAGATCAAACCTTTGTCTGAGGTATCATTGGCAAATATGTTTTCCCATACAATTGGTTCTCCTCTCATTTTAATGTTTTTTTTCTTTAACCATGCAGAGCTTTTTATTTTGATGAGATCTCATTTGTTTGTTTGTTTCTTTTTTTTCCTGTATGTCCTTTTGTCTAAGGGACATATCAGTGGAAATATTTATGCATGGAATATCTGAGATTTTCTTCCTATGTTCCCCTCTAGGACTTTAATGGTGTCATCACTTAAATTTAAATCTTTTATCCACCTTGAATTTATTTTTGTGTATGGTCTAAGCTGGTGATTGAGTTACATTTTTTTGCATGTTGTAGCTGTCCAGCCCTCCTAACACCATTTTTTGAAGGGCTATTTTTGCTCCATTTTACCTGCTGCCCCCTTTGTTGAATATTAATTAACCATAGAGCCTTAGGATTTTTCTGGGCTCTCTCTTCTGTGCCATTGTTCAATGTTTCTGTTCTTATGCCAGTACCAGGTTGTTTGCTGATAGTGGCCTGGTAATACAGTTTGATTTCAGTTATTGTGATCCTTCCTACTTTGCTCTTCTTTCTCAAAATTGCTCCAGATGTTTGGGGTACCTTATGGTTCCATATAAATTTCTGAAATGTTTATTCTATATCTATGAAATATGCCATTGGTACTTTAATGCTGGGGACCCTGTCCTGGGCGCCAGATGTGGGGGGGCTCCGCCCGCAGAGCCCCATCCCTCCATCACTGGTGAAAGTAAAAACTACCAAGACATCTTGTGCTTGGGGAGGAAAGGGGTCAAACTCTCAGAGGAGAATGACCCAGAGCCTCATCCTCACTAGGCTTTTATTGGGCTCCAATACACCGGAATACAAGTTTAACATGTCAAAGAAATCTGAGGGCTTAATCCGAGCCAGTGTTTGTCAGGAAAGGGGGTTGCCAGACTTTGGGAGACATGCTCATTTCCTCCTGGGACACTTGTCACCTCAGGAAGAGCACTCTTAGCAAAGCAGGTTTCACAGGACTTTAGGAATTCTTTCTTATGCCAATCACCCAAGGAGCCGTCCTGGCCAGGACAGGGATGCACCGCTCACCCCCACAGTTTCAGGCTTTAAGGCAATTAGGAAGCAGGAGACATCTCCCAGATGGAAATGAGGACTCGGGCTATGTCAGAATAGCCGGGGGGCGAGGGTCCATCACATCCTCTTTGCTGCAACCCCCCAAGTCCTTCCATGAGGCCTCCCAAGTGGTCGCGTCTGGCTTAGGTTGCCCCTCCCATGAGGAGTCTTACCCGTCATTGACTGCCAACCAAGCTATGGGGCCAGAGATGGGTAAGGCAGAAGCAGTGCTCCTGCGAGGGAGATAAGCTTTGTCTCCTTAATAGGTCACATCCTTGTGACAGAACAGACCCAGATGAAGTGGGTCCCTTGGGCTCTTACACAGCCCACCATGGGGTGAGGGTTACAACTCCTGAAACCAGGCTGAATGGTCCGCAACACTTTAATACATATTGTGTTAAATCCATAAATTGCTTTGGGTAGTATGGACATTTTGATGATGTTAATCATTCTGAACCATGAACATGGTATATGTTTCCACTTGTTTGTGTCTTAATTTCTCTCTTCAGTATTGTGTAGTTTACTGAGTATAGATCTTTTACCTCATTGGTTAGGTTTATTGTTACATATTTTATTTTTGTTATTGCTATATCAAATGGGATTTTTTCCATGATTTCTCTTTCTGATATTTCATTGTTGGAGAAAAGTGCCTTTGATTTCTTAATACTGACTTCATATCCTGCTGTTTTGCCAGATTCATTTATTAGATCAGGCAGTTTTTTGGTGGAGTGTATAGGATTTTCTATGTTTGCTATCATGTCAACTCCAAACAACGACAATTTTATTTCCTTTTTTTCCAATTTGAATTCCTTTTATTTCCTTTTCTTGTCTGATTACTGTGGCTAGGACTTCCAATACTATGTTGAATAGAAGTGGTGAAAGTGAACAACCTTGTCTTGTTCCTGATCTTAGTGGGAAAGATTTTAGTTTTTGCCTATTGAGTTTCATGTTGGCTATAGGTCTCTCACATATGGCCCTTATTAGGTTGAGAAATGCTCCCTCTTTTCCCACTTTGCTGAGTGTTTATATCATAAATGGGTGCTGTACCTTATCAAATGCTGTTTTTACATCTATTGATATGCTCATGTGATTTTTGTCTTTCTTTTTGTTTATGTGATGTATTATGTGTATTGATTTGTGAATATTGTACCATCATTGTATCCCTCTTGGGATACAATTCCCACCTCTTCGGATGAATCCCACTTTGTCATGGTGTATGATCTTTTTTTTAATATTTTATTTCATTTTTTCTTTTTTAATATATTTTATTGATTATGCAATTACAGTTGTCCCATTTCTCCCCCATCATTCACCTCCACCCTGCGCACACTCTTCCACCCACATTCCCCCCTTTAGTTCATGTCCATGTGTCATAAGTTCTTTAGCTTCTACATTTCCCATACTATTCTTGCCCTTCCCCTGTCTATTTTTCTACCCACTATCTATGCTACTCATTCTCTGTACCTTCCCACCCTCTCCTCCTTCCACGCCCCTGTTGCTAACCCTCCATATGATCTCATTTCTGTGGTTCTGTTCCTGTTCTAGCTGTTTGCTTAGTTTGCTTTTGTTTTAGGTGTGGTTCTTGATAGCTATGAGTTTGTTGTCTTTTCACTGTCATAGTTTTATCTTCTTTTTCTTAGATAAGTCCCTTTAACATTTCATATAATAACGGCTTGGTGATGATGAACTCCTTGAACTTGACCTTATCTGAGAAGTCCTTTATCTGTCCTTCCATTCTAAATGACAGCTTTGCTGGATAGAGCAATCTTGGATGTAGGTCCCTGCTTTTCAAGATTTTAAATATTTCTTTCCAGCCCCTTCTTGCCTGGAAGGTCTCTTTTGAGAAATCAGCTGACAGTCTGATGGGAACTCCTTTGTAGGTGACTGTCCCCTTATCCCTTGCTGCTTCTAGAATTCTCTGCTTCATTTTAATCTTGGCTAATGTAATTATGATGTGCCTTGGTGTGTTCCTCCTTGGGTCCAACTTCTTTGGGACTCTCTGAGCCTCCTGGACATCCTGGTAGTCTATTTCCTTTGCCAGATTGGGGAAGTTCTCCTTTATTACTTGTTCAAATAAGTTTTCCACTTGTTGCTCTTCTTCTTCCCCTTCTGGGACCCCTATAATTCGGATGTTGGGACATTTAACCATATCCCGGAGGTTCCTAAGCCACTCCTCATTTTTTTGAATTCTTGTTTCTTTCTCGTTTTCTGTTTGGTTGTTAGTTTCTTCCTTCTGGTGCAATCCATTGATCTGAGTCCCAGTTTTCCTTCCCTCTCTATCAGTTCCCCATGCATCTTCCTTCATTTCACATATTGTAGCCTACATTTTTTCATCTAATTTGTGAGCAAAATCAACCAATTCTGTGAGCATTCTGATGACCAGTGCTTTGAACTGTGCATCTGATAGGTTGACTATCTCTTCATCACTTGGAGGAATTGGCTCTGGGGCTTTCATTTGGTCTCTGGTTTGAGCCATTTTTGGTGGTTTTCTTTTGTTTTGTTTTGGTTTTAGTCTTGTCGTGGCTATTATGTATGAGGGGTGGAGCCTCAGGCGCTCCCCAGTGCCGTGCAGCCCAGTCGCTGGGTTGCTACGCTGTGTGTGTGGACGGGGTCTGAGAGGGAACAATGGCACCTGCTCCGCTCTCTCCTGGATTCAGTACCTTCCGCCATTTCCCCTCTGCCTGGACTGTCTGCGCATGCAAATGTGGGACCACCTGGTCAGCCAGCCGCCTTGTGCGGCCTCACTGGGTCTGCACAGTTGCCCCCTGTGCCCGGGATCCGCCAGCTGCTGCCTGTGCACCTGGGAACTGCCAGCCACTGCTGTTTGCATTCCCGGGTCTGTACCTCCACTTTCTCCTGCCTCGACTCCACCCCTCTTACCAATCTGGATGAATGGTTGTTGGACTTCCGTACAGTTCAATTTTCTATGAGTTCTGGTTGTTTTCTTGTTTCTAAATATTTGTTGTCCTTAATTTTGGTTGTGAGAGGAGGCACAGTGTGTTCGCCTACGCATCCATCTTGGCCGGAAGTCCTGTATGATCTTTTTAATGTGTTGCTGGATGCGGTTTCCCAATATTTTGTTGAAGATTTTAGTGTCTATGTTCATCAGCAATACTGGCCTGAAGGTCTTTTCTTTGTTGTGTCTTTATCTGGTTTTGGGTTTTAGAATGATGCTGGCTTCATAAAAAGAGTTTGGGAGTCTTCTGTCTTCTTGAATTGTTTGGAATAGTCTGTGAAGAATAGGGGTTAGCTCTTTCTTCAATGATTTGTAGAATTCTCCTGTGACACTATCAAGTCCAGGGGTTCTCTGTGTTGGGAGTTTTTTTGATTACTGCTTCAATTTCATCTGCTGTTGTTGGTCTGTTCAGGCTTTCTGCTTCTTCTTCATTCAATTTTGGAAGATCATATTTTTCTAGAAACTTGTTTATTTCACCTAGGTTTTAAAATTTCTTGGCAAACAGTTCTTCATAGTAATTTCTCACAATCCTTTGTATTTCTGTGGTGTCAGTCAATCTGTCCTCTTTCATTTCTGGTTGTGTTTATTTGGGTCCTCTCTCTCTTTTTTTTCTTGATGAGCCTGTTTAAAGGCTTGTCAATTTTGTTTATCTTTTCAAAAAACCAGCTCCCGGATTCATTGATGTTTAGAATTGTGCTTTTAGTCACTATGTCCTTTAATTCTGCTCTGATCTTGGTTATTTCCTTCATTCTACTTGCTCTGGGCTGTCTTTGTTGTTGTCCCTCGAGTTCTTGGAGGTGTAGGGTGGAGTCGTTTGTTTTAAATGTTTCTATCTTCTTTAGGTAGGCCTGTATTGCTATGAAATTCACTCTGAGAACTGCCTTCATCGTGTCCCATAAGTTTTGGATGGTTATGAGTTCATTTTCTTTTGTTTCCAGAAACTTTTTGATTTCCTCCCTAATTTCATTCTTTACCCATTCATTGTTTAATAGCATGCTATTCAATCTCCATGATTTTGAAGGTTTGGGGATTTTCCCCATCAAGTCGGTTTCTAGTTTCAGTCCCTTATGGTCAGAGAAAATGTTTGATATGATTTCAATTTTCTTGAATTTCTTGAGGCTTGTTTTGTGTCCTATCAGATGGTCTATCTTTGAAAATGTTCCATGTGCATTTGAAAAAAATGTGTATTTAGTTTCTTTGGGATGAAGGGCTCTATATATATCAAGTAAGTCCAGTTCGTCTAGAGTACTGTTCAATGCCACTATATCTTTGTTGATATTTTGTTTGGAAGATCTGTCCATTTTTGACAGTTGGGGTGTTAAAATTTTTTACTATAATTGTGTTGCTATCAATATCTTTCTTGAAGTCCTCTAAGATTTTCTTGATGTATTTAGGTGCTCCTATGTTGGATGCATATATATTTACAATGTTTATGTCTTCTTGGTGGATTCTTCCCTTGAGTACTATGAAGTGACCTTCTGGGTCTCTCTTTATAGCTCTTCTTTTGAAGTCTATTTTGTCTGATATGAGTATTGCTACCTCGGCCTTTTTTTCCTGTCCGTTTGCTTGGAAAATTTGTTTCTACCCTTTCACTTTCAGTCTGTGCAGGGCTTTTGTCCTGAGGTGGGTCTCCTGTAGGCAGCATATGTGTGGGTCATGCTTTCTTATCCATTCAGCTATTCTATGTCTTTTGATTTGAGCATTTAATCCATTTACATTTAAGGTTATTATTGATAGGTACTGATTCATTGCCATTTTCATACCTGTGTTCCTCTCTCTCTCTTTTCCTTTCTTTCCTTACAGTAGTACTTTTAGTATCTTTTGCAGAACTGGTTTGGTAGAGGTGTATTCTTTTTGACTTCTTTTGTCTGGGAAGCTCCTTATTTGGCCTTCTATATTGTTTGAAAGCCTTTCTGGGTAAAGTAGTCTTGGTTGTAGGCCTTTGGTTCTCATTACTTGGAAGATTTCTTGTCATTGTCTTCTGGCTTGAAGCGTTTCCATTGAGAAGTCAGCTGCTAACCTTATCGGAACTCCCTTGTATGTTACTTCCTTTTTCTCCCTTGCTGCCTTTAAGATTCTCTCTTTGTCTTGGAAGTTTGCCATTTTAATGACGATGTGTCTTGAAGTGGGCCTGTTTGGGTTCCTCTTGATAGGGACTCTCTGTGTTTCCTGGATTAGTGTGACTTTTTTCTCACCAAATTAGGGAAGTTTTCCATCATTACTTTTTCAAATAGGTTTTGTATCCCTTGCTCTTCTTCTTCTCCTTCTGGTATTCCTATTATACGGATATTATTACGTTTCATGTTGTCTTGCATTTCTCTTAACCCCTTTTCATTCTGTCTGAGCCTCTTTTTCTTTTCTTGCTCTTTCTGGGTGTTTCTTTCTAGTTTGTCCTCCAACTCACTGATTCGATCCTCTGCTTCATCGATTCTGCTTTTCATTCCTTCTACTGTGTTCTTCAGCTCAGAAATTGTATTCTTCATTTCCTCTTGGCCTTTTTTGGTAGTTTCTATTTCCTTTTTCATGTTGATATAGTTTTCAGTGAGTTCATCATAGCTTCCCTGTAGTTTCTGGTAGCTCATTGAGAGCTCATGGAGCTTCCTGACAACCATTTCTTTGAACTCCTTATGTGATAGTTGAGTTGCCTCTGTTTCATTTAGGCTTCTTTCTGAGGCTTTCTCCTTTTCTGTCATTTGGGGATTGTTTCTTTGTCTTCTCATTGTTTGTGAGACTCTTCTTGTAAGCCTCAGGTTCTTAAATTGATCTGTTCTGGCTACCTGGGTTTATGGTGTGAACTTCTGTGGTCGAATACCTGTGAGATTCAGTGGTGTAGTCTCCTTCAGGTATCCTGGTGTTCACAGCTTCCACTGTCTCAGCTGTTGGAATACCCCCTTTTTTGGTCGAACTCTGGTTTTTTCACAGTTCTAGGATTTTTTTGCCTCACTCGTGTTTATTTAGAAAGAGAAAAGAATAAGGTGAAAAAAGAAGAGAAAAAAAGAGGAAGGAAGGAGCTATAGAATTGGAAAGAAAGGAAGAAGGAATAATGCCAGAAAGTAGTAAAGAGAAGCAAAAGGAATTGAGGGATAATAAAGGTAGAAGTAATAAAAAAATAAAAAATATATAATCAAAACAAAACAAAAAGAACCCCACAAAAATGAAAAACAAACAACCAAAAAACCCAACTAAACAGATAAAAAACAACTATCAAAAAAACAAACAAACAAAAAAACCCCACAAAACAAAACACCCCCCCAAAAAAAATCTCTTGCTATTTTCAAACAGGCCAAACTGGATTTTCTGGACTTGCTGGCTATAGCAGGCTTCGAGGCAACTCGTTCGGCTTTCCTCCCTTTTCCTTACTCAGTCAGCTTTCAGCTACTGTTCTCAGTGCCAGCCGCACACTGTCCCCATGGCTAATGGCGCACTCTCCATGCAGGGCCTTGGGTGTGATTTCTGAGCCTCCTGCAGAGGGCGCACTTGCCCAAGGTTATGGGTTTTAGCTGGAATCTCTTACAGATCTATCCCTCCCGGAGCCTATT
This sequence comes from Glossophaga mutica, assembly GCA_039655065.1. Taxonomy (NCBI): domain Eukaryota; kingdom Metazoa; phylum Chordata; class Mammalia; order Chiroptera; family Phyllostomidae; genus Glossophaga; species Glossophaga mutica. The sequence goes on along the minus strand of CM077305.1, from coordinate 121,977,925 downwards.
GCTGTCAGCTCCGGGTCTCCTACAGGGCGCAAGCGCCCACCTGAGACTAGGGGCGTGGGCTCCATGAGTTTCCAGAGTTGCACGCACTCACCTCATGATCACAGATGTGAGCTCCAGGTCTTCCACAGAGTCACCTTCTCTAGTTGTAGGGTTGCCTCTGGCCCCAGGGCCACTTCCGACCCCGTCCCAGATCCACCTCAGGTTGCAAGGCAGCCTCCGGTCGGTTGCAGAGCCCTCTGAGGACCCAGGGGCACCTCCGGTGTGTCGCAGAGGTAGCTCTGGTCGCAGAGCCGCTTCTGTCCCGTTCGCAGAGCCACCTCAGGTCGCAGGGCCGCCTCCGGTCGGTTGCAGAGCCCTCTGAGGACCCAGGGGCACCTCCGGTGTGTCGCAGAGGTAGCTCTGGTCGCAGAGCCGCTTCTGTCCCGTTCGCAGAGCCACCTCAGGTCGCAGGGCCGCCTCCGGTCGGTTGCAGGGCCGCCTCCGGTTGGTTACAGAGCTGCTTCCAGTCGCAGGGTCGCCTCCGTCCCAGTCTCAGGGCCACCTCCAGTCGCTCGGCTGCCATGTCTAGTTTTCCAATGTCTGCTACAGATTTTGATCTCCTATTTTCATATATACTGTTGTATTGTTGGCTGTCTGCTCTGTTCCTCTGTAGATCAGTTAGGTTTTTCTCCCATGCGCAGGAGGAAGGGCAATCTGCGTCCTCCTACCATTCCGCCATCTTGAACCTTTTTCAGGTCATGGTTTCTTATCCATTCAGCTATTCTATGTCTTTTGTTTGAAGCATTTAATCTTTTTATGTTTAAAGTTATTATTGATAGGTACTTATTCATTGCCATTTTTGTGCCTGTGTCCCTCTCTCTCTCTCATACAGTTTTCCTGCCTTTCCTTAAAGCAGTCTCTTTAGCAACGGTTGCAGAGGTGGTTTGGTGGAGATGCATTCTTTTAGACTTCTTTTGTCTGGAAAGCTCCTTATTTTGCCTTCTATGTTGATTGAGAGCCTTGCCGGGTAAAGTAGCCTTGGTTGCAGACCTCTGGTTCTCATTACTTGGAATATTTCTTGCCATTCTTTTCTGGCTTGGAGTGTTTCCATTGAGAAGTCAGCTGCTAACCTTATTGGGGCTCCCTCATATGTTACTTCCTATTTCTCCCTTGCTGCCTTTAAGATTCTCTCTTTGTCTTGGAATTTTGCCATTTTAATTTTGATGTGTCTTGAAGTGGGCCTTTTTGTGTCCTCTTGGTTGGGACTCTGTGTTTCCTGGATTTGTATGACTTTTTCTCATCAAGTTAGGGAAGTTTTCTATCATTACTTTTTCAAACAGTTTTTCTATCCCTTGCTCACCTACTTCTACTTCTCATATCCTTATTATGTGGGTATTGGTATGTTTCACGTTTTCTTTCAGTTCCCTTACCACATGTTCATTCTTTCTGAGTCTTTTTTCCTTTTTTTGCTCTTTCTGGGTGTTTTATTTCCTACCTTGTCCTCCAACTCACTGTTTGGTCCTCTGCTTCATCCGGCCTGCTTGTAATTCCTTCTAATGTGTTTTTTATTTCTGAGATTTTATTGTTCATTTCTTCCTGGTTTTTGTTTATAATTTCTATTTCCTTTTTATGCTGATGTAGTTCGTACTCAGTTCCTTGTAGTTGTCTGTGAGTTCCTGGAGCATCTTTATATCCATTAATTTGAATTCTATATCTGATAGTTTGGTTACCTCCATTTTGTTTAGCTCTTTTAGTGGGGAATCTTCCATTCCTTTTTATTGCCTGTTGTTTTTTTATCTCCCCATTTTAGATGACTGTTTTTGTTTTTCTGTACCTCCTGAACTTTCACTTCGCTAGCTGTCTTTGTAGGGTGAACTTCTATGGTAGGAATTCTATGAGGTTTAGTGGTGTGGTCTCTTTGATCTTCTCTGGATGCTCTAGGTTTGCCCTTTCTTCTGTTTGTGTGGGTTCTCTTGTTGTACTTGAGTTTTTACCTTTTGGTTGTTCCTTTGTTGGTGGTATCTCTCCTCCAGCAGGTATACTGATGTTCGCAGCTCCCACTTATTCTTGTATGTGATCAGTGGCAGGAGTTAGGCAAAGTGGATTAAGACAGCAGGAGAGTATTTTATAGGGTTTAAAGTACCAGAAAGTAGAGAAGAGATAGGATATTCTTCAGGTAAGTATAGCATTTAACTGTGATATTTCACCCAACTAGCCACTTTTTATAAAAGGCAAAGGAGAGATAAGACTCTTGTTAGAGGGGAGGATGATTTTGAGCAGAATCCAAAATCCTTATGCAAGGTTAAATGATGAGATATAGTGAGATTAAAGCATAGAATGTAGGTGTAGTGTGAGAGAGAATATAGTTAACCACAACAATAATAATGCTCAGGTTTAAAGTGAAGTGGGCTAAGATCATGGTGGGTTGCTATGTAGTATGTACAATTGTATGGAACAACAATTATTTACAATAGTACCGGAACAACAATAATATGACAAGAAATGAATGACTTAGATAACCAGAATAGAAAGTACTCGATCAAGAGTTGTGTTTAATTGGAACACACATGAAGTGAAAGAAGGAAAATTAAAATACAATACAGAGAGAATAAGGAAAACCATTCAAGCAATGAAATTAAATGGAAATAAAATGAGGAAAACTAAACAGAAAGAAGAGAAATAAAAAATACTAATAACGTAAAAGTGCTAAAAATAATGACAAGATAATAATAACACATATAAACAATAAAATGCCAGCTCTATGGGATAGCAAAGTGATATTTGTCTCAGGTTTTCAGTTTTGAGGGTTAGCCTTGTGCTCCCTCTTTCAATATCTTTCTGGCCCCTTTGTGACTCCATGTCTTATTGTCCCACTTGGGGGAAGAAAAAAAAGGGGAAAAAAGATAGAGGATCCAAAAAAATAATAATAATAAGCCTGTTGCTGAC
>CM077305.1:121745000-121970000 GCA_039655065.1 Glossophaga mutica | reverse complement strand
CCAGAGACCTGTGAAAAGATGCTCCATATTGCTAGCTATTGGAGAGATGCAAATTAAAACCACAATGAGATACCACTTCACACCAGTCAGAATGGCCATCATAAACAAAGCAACAAACAACAAGTGTTGGAGAAGTTGTGGAGAAAAGGGAACTGTAGTGCACTGTTGCTGGGATTGTTGATGGGTACAACCACTATGTTAGACAGTATAGAATTTTCTCAGAAAACTAAAAATGGATCTACCTTTTGACCCAGCAATTCCACTGCTAGGATTATATCCTAAGAATCCCGAAACATGAATCCAAAAGAACCTATGCACCCCAATGTTCATAGCAGCACAATTTACAATAGTCAAGTGTTGGAGGCAACCTAAGTACCCATCAGTAAATTAATGGATCAAAAAACCATGGTAGATTTACACAATGGAATTCTATGCAGCAGAAAAAACGAATGATCTCCTACCCTTCGCAACAGATGGATGGAACTGGAAAGCATTACACTAATCGCAATAAGCCAGGCAGTGAAAGACAAATACCATATGATCTCACCTTTAACAGGAACCTAAACAACAAAACAAACAAACAAGCAAAATACACCCAAAGACACTGAAATAGAGAAAAGGTTGACAATGACCAGAGGGGAGAAGGGAAGAAATTTCAGGGGAAAAGGTGAAGGGTTTACAGGAACAAGTATAAAGGATACATAGACAAAAACTAGGGGTGGGCTGGAAATGGGAGGGGGGAGGGCTGTGAGGTGGGCTGGGGTGAGAGTAAAAGACAGCAAACTGTACTTGAACAACAATTAAAATAAATAAATAGATAGATAGATAGATAAATTTTATTGATTGCGCTATTAAAGTATTCCCAATTTTCCCTCTTTATCTCTCCTCTACCCTGCACCCCCAACCCTTCAGCCTTCCCCCACTTAGTTCATGCCCATTGGTTGTACATATAAATGCTTTTACTTCTGCATTTCCTACACTATTCTTAACCTCTCACCATCTATTTTATGCCACCAATTATGCTTCTTATTCCCTGTACTTCCCACACCATTATTCCCCTCCCGCTCCCCACTGAAAACCCTCCATGTGATGTCCATTTCTCTGATTCTGTTCCTGTTCTAGTTGTGTGCTTAGTTTTTGTTTTTGTTGTTGTTTTTTAGGTTCGGTTGTTGATACTTTTGAGTTTGTTGTCATTTTACTAGTTCATAGTTCTTTATCTTCTTCAATTTCCTAGATAAGTCCCTTTGGAATTTCATATATTAAGGTCTTGGTGATGTTGAACTCCTTGAACTTGACCTTATCTGAGAAGTGCTTTATCTTCCTTTCCATTCTAAATGACAGCTTTGCTGGATACAGCAATTTTGGATATAGGTCCTTGCCTTTCAATAATTCAAATACTTCTTTCCAGCCCCTTCTTGCCTGCAAGGTCTCTTTTGAGAAATCAGCTGACAGTCTGATGGGACCTCCTTTGTAGGTGACTGTCCCCTTATCCCTTGCTACTTCTAGAATTCTCTACTTCTTTTGAATATTGGCTAATGTAATTACGATGTGCCTTGGCATGTTCTGCCCTGGGTCCAACTTCTTTGGGACTCTCTGAGCTTCCTGGACGTCCTGGTAGTCTATTTGCTTTGCCAGATTGGGGAAGTTCTCCATCATTATTTGTTCAAATAAGTTTTCCACTTGTTGCTCCTCTTCTTCCCCTTCTGGTACCCCTATAATTCAGATGTTGGTACACTTAAAGATGTCCTGGAGGTACCTAAGCCTCTCCTCATTTTTTCAAATTCTTGTTTCTTCCTTCTTTTCTGTTTGGTTGTTAGTTTCTTCCTTCTGGTCCACTCCACTGATTTGAGTCCCCGTTTTCCTCCCATCTCTATTGGTTCCCTTTGTGTTTTTCTTCATTTCACTTATTGTAGCCTTCATTTTTTTATCTAATTTGTGAGCAAAATCAACCAATTCTATGAGCATCCTGATCACCAGGGCTTTGAACTGTACAACTGATTTGTTGACTATCTCTTTGTTGCTTAGATGAATTGCCTCTGAGGCTTTGAGTTGTTCTCCTGTTTGAGCCATTTTTTTGTTTTTTTTTGGTCTGGTTGCAGCTGTTATGTAGTGAGGGGCAGAGCCTTAGGTGTTCCCCAGAGCAGGACAGCCCAGTTGCTGTGTTGTGATGCTGTATGTAGGGGCGGGGTCCGAGAGGGAATAATGGTGCTTGCTCCACTCTCTCTCTCGAATTCCAGTCCCTTCCACCACTTCCCCTTTGCCTGGATTATCTGCGCACGAATATGGGACCACCTGGTCAGCCAGTCACCTTGCGCAGCCTCACTGGGTCTGCACAGTTGCCACTCTACGCCCAGGGTCCGCTAGCCCCCGTTTGTGCATTTGGGGTCTGCTATTGGTCACCTGTTTGCCTAGGATATGCCAGCTGCTGCTGCCTGCATGCCTGAGTCACCAACCTCCACTTTTTCCTGCCGGGACTCTGCCCCTCTTACCGGTCTGGATGAATAGTTGTTGTACTTCCATACAGTTCAATTTTCTATCAGTTCTGGATGTTTTCTTGTTTCTAAATCTTTGTCGTCCTTAATTTTGGTTGTGAGACGAGGCCCAGTGTGTCCACCTATGCCCCCATCTTGGCCAGAAGTCAAGCCTTGCCATCTGTCACCATGTAGCCCTCTTTGGCTTCAACTTGTTTGGGACTCTCTGAGCTTCCTGGACTTGTGTGTCTTTTTCATTCACAATATTAGGTAATTTTTCAATCATTATTTCTTCAAATAGGTTCTCAATCCCTTGTTCACTCTCTTCTCCTTCTGGTATCCCCATGATGCTGATGTTGTCACACTTCATGTTGTCCAAAATGTTTCTTACACTCTCCTCATTTTTTAAAATTCTTTTTACTTTTGCTGCTCTGCCTGACTGTTTTTTCTACCTTGTCTTCCAAAACACTGATTCAGTCCCCTGCTTCACTTCACCTACTGTTTATTCCTCTTGATTTATTATTAATTTCAGACATTGCTTTCTTTATATTTGACTGGTCATTTTTTATGGTTTCTATGTCTTTTTTCATGCCATTGTGTATCCTTATAATTATTATTCTAAACTCTCTATCTGATCAATTGCTTGCCTCCATTTCATCTAGTTCTTCTGGAGAATTCACTTGTTCTTTCATTTGGGGTCTGTTTGTGTGTCTTTTCACTTTGGTTGCTTTTTTGTATTTTCCACTGTGGCTGTTAAACTAATCAACTATCAAACTGAAAAGATGTTAATCTAATCAAGCAGTGAGTAGCAGCTGGGCTTAAGCACCACATGTGAGGCAAGGTAATTGCAGAAGGCAGGGCCATTGCTTCTCCTCAGGTTGATGCCATTCAGAAAGGAGTGCTCTGCCTGAAAGAAATGGCTGCTACTGTATGGGGAATGATTCAGCACAGGGTTCCTGACAGCTGTGCCTTTGGTTCTTTCCCTAGAGCCACCAACCCCAGACTCTCCTCAAGCATCTCTAGTCCACTCTTCCCTCCTGTTGCTAGTGCACAGGGTAAATGGCTGCAAATAAAATTTTCTTCATCGGCCCTTTTAAGAGGCTCTCTGTGTCTAGCCATCTTTCCCTTGCAGACAGAAATCCTGCTTCTTTTCACAGCTGAAAGTTTCTAGGTTCCTTTCCAGCTCAGTGTTGTAGGCCAGGGAGCCCAACTTTGGGTTTAGGCCTCAGACTTCTCAGGGAGGAATCCCCTGGCTCCTGAAATAGCCCTCTGGAACTTCAGCTGCCACTTGTGGGAGCCCAGCCAGCCTTCCTGCAATTCTTCTGCACTCCCTCCCAGTCATGCCATGGTAAAGTGGTTTCTTCTGTCTGTCCTTGGTTATAAGGATTCTCTCCACCTAGTGTTCAGTTGGTTATTCTAGATGATTTCTCTACAATTTAGTAGTAATTCTATCTTGGGCCCAGGAGGATGTTAGTGTAGTTTCCACTTACTCCTCTGTCGTCTTGAGCATAACTACAAACCTTCCAGAATGAGGATTCTTAAGATTCTAGAATTCTTGGAAGGGAGACATCTTCACTTCCAAGAATTCCTAAAGGAGATTCTGATGCAGATTCAAGATGTACTATTATAAGGCATTTTCTCCAGACCCCAGTTTAGTTTTAAGGTAAGTTGAGTTAATCCAAGGTAGATTTAACATGTGTTTAAAAAAACATAGAATGAAGAGTTGGAAATAAGTTGATAGCATAAGAAAAAATTTCAGAACTGAATAAAAAAATATTCTCTTCATATTAAAAGGCCCTGTGTGTGCTGATCACCGTGAATTAAGAAATGGTGGATATGTGAATTCTATGCAGTGAAATGTCAGGACATGAAGTTTAAAGAGGACACTTTTAATGCTTCCAGAGACATTGCATCTTAGGTATTGCCTAAGTCACGTAATTCAGGAGAGGAGATATTTCAGAAGCTTCATAATTATTACTCCTGACTTCTCATGCCTTAGTTTCCTTTCTTCTATGAAGTAGGAACTAATAGTTTGGAGAGTTAAATGCATTCATGCATAGAAAATTTTGTCATAGTGAGTGGCACATAATAAGTGTGCAATAAATATTTATTATTATTATTCTACAATAAGTATGCTTATTAAGACTATTCAGTGCTTTTCTTATGGAAAATATATAGGATATTTCAGTGACTCCAGGTAAAGGGGTTCCAGTGGTATTATTATTTTTATTGCTGTTATTGTGATAATGCTGCTGGAGGTGCATTAGATACAATGGGAGACTGCAGCCTGACCATTTAAGCATGCATAAGGCGGATCCATCCAGATGGAATAATATACTCAAACTATAACTTACTATTTCTAGCTTTTAGTTGTAACCAGAAAATATAAATGAGGAAGCTGAAAGCAAGATTATGACTTCTTGAGGTGCCAGGTTAACAGCCATGGAGTATCTGAAACTTCAGAAGAACATGGCTCACTTCCACAGAGTGAATCACAGTTGATAGTCTGTGGCATGGAGTCTAGAGCCAGATTGAGGCAGTACTGGAGTGTTTGAGGACAAGCCCAGGAATTTGGCAGCCTGAACATATTCAGTGACCTTCCTGAAACTGACAGCTTACTCTGGCTGCTCATCTCTCCCTTTAAGTCTCCTGTCTTTCTTTTACTTGCAAAGTTGAAAAACACAGCTCTAACATTTATTCTCCGGATACAAGACCCCCCAGTCTTGCATTTCCATGGACCCCAACACAAGTGGAGAAAACTATACACATGCTATTTTGAGTGAAGAATAAAAAAGAAAGTCATCATAGAGAGAAGGACTGAAAATTTCCTTAATCATTGTTTTTTTCCACAATCTCTTCTGAAAGGCCAGCATTGGTAAAATTGGGATACCAGTGAAGGGGACCAGATGATGCCACCTCAAAATATGCCCCTTTGGCATGTGGATTATTTTCAGCTAAAGGCCAATGGGAACCAGCCGATGCAAGATAAGTTCTAAAAACAGGGCATACTTTTTTTTGTGCCTTGCAAAGTTACATTTATGAAGAAAATGTCCAGCAGAAGGAAGATGGCAGCACAGTAGGAGGGAGATGATTCCACTTTCCCCTACACATGGAAGAAAAACCTGGCTGATCTATGGAAAGACAGAGCAAACAAACAACAGTGACACAGCATATTTGAAAATAGGTGATCAAAAATTGTAGCAGACATTGAAAAACCAGACAGTAAGGAGAGTACTTCAGAACAATAAGAGCCCAGGGATCAGCGCAGAGACCAGGGCAGCTTAGGCCCCAGCCTGGCGCTTGCCAGGCCTGCCACAGGGCTCTAGGGAGGGAGCCAGGTCAACCGCTCCCTCCCCAGCCAAACAAGGTTTGAACAGCGCCAGGAGAGACCTAGTCTCTTGAAGTCTCACAGAAAGGAGTTAAGGTCTGAATGGCAAACACGCTGGGGATGTGAGCATCCATGCACAGCCCTGGGAGGAGTGCAAGCCAGAGCTCACAACCAGAGACATCCATGTGTGACCAGAGATGGGCTACACAACCAAAGGTGCCTCCACAATACCACAGACAGCTTTGCCTGCGCAACTGCAGACAGGCTACATGAACATAGGCACCAGCGCATGACCTCAGACAGCCACATAAATATAGTTGCCCATGCCAGTGGAGACAGGAGTGCTACCATAGGCACCTGCGCTCAACCACAAATGGCTGCATGTGCGTGAGCTGTGCATGACCAGAGATCCAAGCTCACACCCATAAACTAGGGAAAGTGCACACTCCCAGGAGGCTCAGAACCAATGCCCGAGGCCCTGTGTGGAGAGGCGCTGGACTAGATCTAGGGAAAGTGCACAGCTAGCCCTGGGGAGACTAGCCCAAAGAAGACTAAGTACTGAACATGGAGAAAAGTGATACCATCACCCCTCGGCCACTACAACAAGCAAGACCAGGAAAACTGGCTTGGCAAGTTGGAAAACAGCAGGAGCTTTTTGTTTTGTTTTGTTTGATTTTTTAATAATTTTTAATTATTATTTTTTATTATTCTTATCTTTTTTTACCCCTCAACTGCTTTTGCCTCTCTTTACTTCTTTCTTGTTGTATGCCTTCTTTCTTTCTTTCCAATATTATGTCCTTTTCCTTCCTCTTTTTTCTCTTTTTTCATTTTTTTTTCATCCTTTCTCTTTTTAAATACACATGAGTGAGACAAAAACAAAACAAAACAAGCCTGGAACTACAAAAAAACCAGAGTTGGACCCAAACAGGGGGCCATCCCAACAGCTGAGACAGTGGAAGCTGTTAACACCAGGATACCTGAAGGAGACTGCACCACTGAATCTCACAAGTATTCCACCACAGAAGTTCACACCATAAACCCAGGCAGCCAGAAAGATCAATTTGAGAAGCTGAGGCTAACAAGAAGAGTCTCACAAACAATGGGAAGACAAAGAAACAATCCCCAAATGAAAGGAAAGGAGGAAGCCCAAGAAAGAAGGCTCAATGAAACAGAGGCAACTCAACTATCAGATATTGAGTTCAAAGCAATGGTTGTAAGGACACTCCATGAGCTCTCAATGAGCTACCAGAAACTACAAGGAAGCTACAGTGAACTCACTGAAAACTATATCAACATAAGAAAGGAAATAGAAACTATCAACAAGGGCCAAGAGGAATGAAGAATACAACTATTGAACTGAAAAGCACAGGAGAAGGAATGAAGAGCAGAATTGATGAAGCAGAAGTTCAGATCAGTGGGTTGGAAGAAAAAGTAGAAAAAAACACCCAGAAACAGTAAGAAAAGTAAAAGAGGCTCAGAAAGAATGAAGAGGGATTAAGAGAAATGCAACACAACATGAAACATAATAACATCCATATACTAGGGATACCAGAAGGAGAAGAAGAAGAGGAAGGTATAGAAAACCTATTTGAAAACGCAATGATGGAAAACTTTCCTAACTGAATGAGAGAAAAGTCACAGAACTCCAGGAAACACAGAGAGTCCCAATCAAGAGGAACCCAAACAGGCCCACTTCAAGACACATCATAATGAAAATGGCAAAATTCCAAGACAAAGAGAGAAACTTAAAGGCAGAAAGGGAAGTAACATACAAGGGAGCCCCAATAAGGATAGCAGCTGGCTTATCAATCGAAACACTCTATGCCAGAAGATAATGGCAAGAAATATTCCAAGTAATGAAAACCAAAGGCCTGTAACCAAGACTACATTACCCAGCAAGGCTTTCAATCAAGACAGAAGGCCAAAAAAGAGCTTTTGAGACAAAAGAAGTATAAAAGAATACACCTCTACCAAACCAGTTCTGCAAGAGATACTAAAAAGACTGCTTTAAAGAAGGAAGGAAAAGAATGAGGGAGGGAGGGAGGGAGAGAGAGTGAGAGAGAGGGAGAGAGAGGGAGAGAGAGAGAGGAACACAGGTACAAGAATGGCAATTAATCAGTTCCTATCAATAATAACCTTAAAGGTAAATGGATTAAATGCTCAAATCAAAACACATAGAATAGCTGAATGGATAAGAAAGCATGACCCACACATATACTGCCTACAAGAGACCAACCTCAGGATAAAAGACCTACACACACTCAAAGTGAAGAGCTGGGAACAAATTTTCCATGCAAATGGACAGGGACAAAACAGCCGGGGTGGCAATAAACATATCAGACAACATACATTTCAAAAGAAGAGACATAAAAAGAGACCCAGAAAGTCACTTCATAATACTCAAGGAAAAAAATCCAAGAATACATAAACATTGTAAATACATATGCACCCAACATAGGAGCACCTAAATACATCAAGAAAATCTAAGAGGACTTCAAGAAAGATATTGACAGCAACACAATTATAGTAGAGGATTTTAATACCCCACTGTCAAAAATGGACAGATCTTCCAAACAAAATATCAACAAAGATATTGTGGCATTGAAAAACACTGTAGATGAAATGGACTTAACTGATATATATAGAGAGAGTCCTTCATCCCAAAGAAACTACATATGCATTCTTTTCAAATGCACATGGAACATTTTCAAAGATAGACCACATGATAGGACACAAAACAAGCCTCAACAAATTCAAGAAAATTGAAATCATACCAAGCATTTTCTGCAACCCCAAGGGACTCAAACTGAAAACCAAAACCAAGGGGAAAAAACCGCAAACCCATCAAAATCATGGAGATTGAATAGCACGTTATTAAACAATGAATGGGTCAAGAATAAAATTAGGGAGGAAATAAAAAAGTTTCTGGAAACAAATGAAAATGAACTCACAACGACCCAAAACTTATGGGACAAACTGAAGGCAGCCCTCAGAGGAAAGATCATAGCACTACACGCCTACCTAAAGAAGATAGAAACATTTCAAACAAACAAACTAACCCTACATCTACAAAGACAAAAGGAAAATAACAAAGACAGCCCAGAGCAAGTAGAAGGAAGAAAATAACCAAGATCAGAGCAGAATTAAATGACATAGAGACTAAAAGCACAATTCTAAGGATCAATGAATCCAGGAGGGGTTTGTTGAAAAGATGAACAAAATTGACAAGCCTTTAAGGAGGCTCATCAAGAAACAAAGAGAGAGGAACCAAATAAACACAATCAGAAATGAAAGAGGAGAGATTACAACTGACACCACGGAGATACAAAGACTTGTAAGAAATTACTGTGAAGGACTGTATGCCAAGAAATTTGAAAACCTAGGTGAAATGGACAAGTTTCTAGAAAACTATAATCTCCCAAAATTCAGTGAAGAAGAAGCAGAAAGCCTGAACAGACCAAGAACAGCTGATGAAATTGAAGTAGTAATCAAAAAACTACCAACACACAAAAGCCCTGGACCAGATGGTTTCACAGGAGAATTTTACAAAGCATTTAAGGAAGAGCTAACCCCTATCCTTCACAAACTATTTCAAAAAATCCAAACTGATGGAAGACTCCTAAATTCTTTTTATCATGCCAGCATCCTCCTAATCCCAATACCAGATAAAGACACAACAAAGAAAGAGAACTTCAGGCCAATATTGCTGATGAACACAGATGCTAAAATACTCAAAAAATATATTAGCAAACCACCTCCAACAATATATTAAAAATACTATATACCATGACCAAGTGGGATTTATCCCAACGATGCAAAGATGGTTCAACATTTGCAAATCAGTAAATGTAATACATCACATAAACAAAAGCAACAGAAAAAACTACACGATCATATCAATAGATGCAGAAAAAGCATTTGAGAAGGTACAACACCCATTTATGACAAAAACACTCAGCAAAGTGGGAATGCAGGGAGCATTCCTCAACATAATGAAGTCCATATATGAGAGACCTACGGCCAACATCATACTCAATGGGCAAAACCTAAAATCTTTTCCACTAAGATCAGGATCAAGACAGGGTTGTCCACTTTCACCACTTCTATTCAATATACTATTGGAAGTAGTAGGCAGAGTGATTATACAAGAAAAATAAATAAAAGGCATCCAACTGGGAAAGGAGGAAATAAAACTATCATTTTTTGCAGATGACATGATAGTGTACATAGTAAATCGTATAGGTTCGGCCAAAAAACTGCTCAAACTAATAAATGACTTTGGCCAAAGAGCTGGATACAAAATCAATATACAGAAATCAAGGGCATTTTTGTATACCCACAATGAAACAGTAGAAGCAGAAATCAAGAAAAAAAGCCCACTCAGTATAGCAAACAGAAAAATAAAATATCTAGAAATAAACCTAACCAAGAAGGTAAAAGACCAGTATGCAGAAAACTACACAACACTGAAGAAAGTAATCAAGGAAGACACAAACAAACGGAAACGTATACCATTTTCATGGATCAGAAGAATTAACATCATCAAAATGTCCATGCTACCCAAACCAATTTACAACTTCAATGCAATACCTATTAAAGTACCAATAGCATATTTCACAGACATTGAACAAACACTTCAAAAATTTATATGGAACCATAAATGACCTCAAATAGCTGCAGCAATCTTGATAAAGAAGAGCAAAGTTGGAGGGTTTATAATACCAGATACCGAACTGTATTACAAAGCCACTGTAATCAAAACAGCATGGTACTGGCATAAATACAGCACATGTTTTAATTGGGTTGCTTGTCTTCTTAGAGTGGAGTCCTGTAAATTCTTTATATACTTTGGAGATTAAACCGTTGTCTGAGGTATCATTGGCAAATATGTTTTCCCATACAGTTGGTTCTATTTTTATTTTAATACTGTTTTCTTTGTTGCTGCAGAAGCTTTTTATTTTGATGAGATCCCATTTGTTTATTCTTCCTTTTATGTCCCTTGCTTTAGGGTACATATCAGTAAAAATGTTGCTGAGTGAAATATCTGAGATTTTCCTGCCTATGTTCTCCTCTAGGATTTTAATTGTGTCACAGCTTATATTTAAATCTTTTATCCACCTCGAATTTATTTTTGTGTATGGTGTAAGTTGGTGCTCGAGTTTCATTTTTTTGCACATAGCCATCCAGTTCTCCCAGCACCACTTGTTGAAGAGGCTATTTTTGTTCCATTTTATGTTGCTGCCCCTTTTGTTGAATATTAATTGACTATAGAGACTTAGGTTTATTTCTGGGCTCTCTGTTCTGTTCCACTGTTCTATGTGCCTGTTTTTGTGCCAGTACCAGGCTGTTTTGATTACAGTGGCCTCACCTTTAACAGGAACTTAATCAACAAAACAAACAAAGAAGCATAATATAACCAAAGACACTGAAATTGAGAACAGGCTGACAGTCACCAGAGGGGAGAGGGGAGGGAATGTCAGGGGAAAAGGAGAAGGGTTTAGAGCAACAAGTATAAAGGACACATGGACAAAAACTAGAGGAGGGTAGAAATGGGAGGGAGGTGGGGAGGGCTGGGGTGGTGGACTGGGGTAGGAGTAAAAGACAGAAAACTGTACAAGATCAACAATTTTAAAAATAAAAAAAAATAATTAAAAAAAAAAACAGCACATGGACCAGTGGAATAGAACAGAGAGCTCAGAAATAAACCCAAGTATCTACGTTCAATTAATGTTTGACAAAAGTGGCAGCAACATAAAATGGAGTAAAAATAGCTTCTCCAACAAGTGGTGTTGGCAGAACTGGACAGCTACACGCAAAAAAAGTGGAACTCAAGCACCAACTTACACCATACACAAGAATAAATTCAAGGTGGATAAAATATTTAAATATAAGTTGTGACACCATTAAAGTCATAGAGGAGAACATAGGCAGGAAAATCTCAGATATTTCACTCAGCAACATTTTTACTGATGTGTCCCCTAAAGCAAGGGACATAAAGGAAAGAATAAGCAAATGGGATCTGATCAAAATAAAAAGCTTCTGCAGCAACAAAGAAAACAGTATTAAAATAAAAATAGAACTGACTGTATGGGAAAATATATGTACTGTCGATACCTCAGACAAGGGTTTAATCTCCAAAATATACAAAGAACTTACACGACTCCTCTCTAAGAAGACAAACAAGCCAATTAAAAAAATGATCAAAGGACTTGAACACACACTTCTCCAAGGAGGACATGCAGAGGATCCAGAGACACATGAAAAGATGCTCAGTATTGCTAGCTAAGAGATGCAAATTAATACCACAGTGAGATACCACTTCACACATGTCAGAATGGCCTTCATAAACAAAGCAACAAACAAGTGTTGGAGAGGTTGTGGAGAAAAGGGGACCCTAGCGCACTGTTGGGGGGATTGTAGACTGGTACAACCACTATGGAAAACAGTATGGAATTTTCTAAGAAAACTAAAAATGTATCTACCTTTTGACCCAGCAATTCCACTGCTAGGATTATATCCTAAAAACCGTGAAACACCAATCCAAAAGATCCTATGCACCCCAATGTTCATAGCAGCACAATTTACAATAGCCAAGTATTGGAAGCAACCTAGGTGCCCATCAGTAAACTAATGAATCAAAAAACAATGGTACATTTACACAATGGAATTCCATGCAGCAGAAAGAAAGAAATAGCTCCTACCCTTCACAACAGCATGGATGGAACTGGAGAGCATCTTGCTAAACGAAATAAGCCAGACAGTGAAACACAAATACCATATGATCTCAAATTTAACAGGAACCTGATCAACAAAACAAACAAACAAGCATAATATAACCAAAGACACTGAAGTTGAGAACAGGCTGACAGTCACCAGCAGCGAGAGGGTGGAATTTTCAGGGAGAAAGGGGAAGCATTAGGAGCAGCAAGTATAAAAGACACATGGAGAAAAACTACATGGGTGGAAATGGGAGTGAAGCTGGGAGGGTTGGGTTGCTGGGCTGGGATGGGATTAAAAGACAGAAAATTGTACAAGAACAGCAATTAAAATTAAATAAAAAATGAAAAAATAGAATGGCTGTGTTTAAATGTAAAGTAAAATAATAATTTAAAACGTGCTGTTTAAAGAAATAAAAGAAAGAAAATTTCCATTCATAGATTTGTCTTTCTCATACCAGAAAAATGAAGACTTAACAACTTAATCAATGGAAAAAACATAGGCTTAAATCTGAGTGAAGGACTTTACTAAAGAATCCTTTTTTACAATACTTTTTCTGATCACCTTCCTATAACTTTCTTCTTCCTCTCAGAAGCCTCAAACAGGTTATCCTTTTTTCAGCCTAAGACAGTATATTAGTACAAATTCTAATCATCACTGATTGCTCCCAGGTGTGTGCATGATGCATGTGTTAGTAATTCTGTTTATTTTTCTCTTGATCCATATTTTTAATATTTTATTTTTAATTACAATTAACAATCAATGTTATTTTGTATTAATTTCAGGTGTACAGCATAGTACACCTGAAAGCATAGTGGTAAGACATTCATATACTTTTCAAAATGATCCCTCTGATATTTCAAGTGCCCACATTTCACCGTACAGTTATAACATTACTGATATATTCTCTAAACTCTACTTTATATCCCCATGAAATATTTTGTAATAATTTATACTCCTTAATCCCTTTACCTTTTTTACTAAGATCACCAAGCCCCCTTCCCTTTCTACAACAATCAGTCTGTTCTCTGTATCTGTGAGTCTGTTATTATTTTCTTTGTTCATTTATTTTTTTAGACTTCACATATAAGTGAAATACTATGGTATTTGTCTTCCTATGTCTGACTTATTTCATTTAGCATAATACCCTCTTGGTCCAGATCCATGCTGTTGAAATGGTAAGATTTCATTCTTTTGCCTTGGTTGGTGTGGCTCAGTGGATTGAGTGCCAGCCTGGAAACCAAAGGGTCTTTGGTTCAATTCCCAGTCAGGGCACATGCCTGGGTTGCAGGCCAGGTCCCAAGTTGGAGGTGTATGAGAGGCAACCACGCATTTATGCTTCTCTCCCTGTCTTTCTCCCTCCCTTCCCCTCTGTCTAAAAATAAGTAAAATAAATTATTAAAAAAATTAAAACAAAGATTTTATTATTTTTATGCACAAGTAATATTCCACTGTATATATGCAACACCACTTTTTTAATTTAATGTATTTTATCAATTATGCTATTACAGTTGTCCCATTTCTCCCCCATCATTTCCCTCCACCCTGCACACCCCCTCTCACCCACATTCCCCCCTTTAGTTCATGTCCAAGTTACATAAGTTCTTTAGCTTCTACATTTCCCATACTATTCTTGCCCTCCCCCTATTTTCTACCCACCATCTATGCTACTTATTCTCTGTACCTTTTCCCCCTCTCTCCTCCTCCCACTCCCCTGTTGCTAACCCTCCATGCGATCTCCATTTCTGTGGTTCTGTTCCTGTTCTAATTGTTTGCTTTTGTTTTAGGTGTGGTTGTTAATAGCTGTGAGTTTGCTGTCTTTTCACTGTCCTATTTTTTAACCTTTTTTTTCTTAGATAAGTTCCTTTAACATTTCATATAAGGGCTTGGTGATCATGAACTCCTTGAACTTGACCTTATCTGAGAAGCACTTTATCTGCCCTTCCATTCTAAATGACAGCTTTGCTGGATAGAGCAATTTGGGATGTAGGTCCTTGCCGTTCAAGACTTCCAATACTTCTTTCCAGCCCCTTCTTGCCTGGAAGGTCTCTTTTGAGAAATCAGCTGACAGTCTGATGGGAACTCCTTTGTAAGTGACTGTCCCTTTATCCCTTGCTGCTTCTAGAATTCTCTACTTCATTTGAATCTTGGCTAATGTAATTACGATGTGCCTTGTTGTGTTCCTCCTTGGGTCCAACTTCTTTGGGACACTCTGGGCATCCTGGACTTCCTGGAAATATATTTCTTTTGCCAGATTGGGCAAGTTCTCCTTTATTATTTTTTCAAATAAATTTTCCACTTGTTGCTCTTCTTCTTCCCCTTCTGGTACCCCTATAATTTGGATGTTGGGACGTTTAAAGATGTCCCAGAGGTTCCTAAGTCTCTCCTCATTTTTTTGAATTCTTGTTTCTTCCTTGTTTTCTGTTTGGTTGTTTGTTTCTTCCTTCTGATCCACTCCATTGATTTGAGTCCCCATTTTCCTCCCATCTCTATCGGTTCCCCATGCGTCTTCCTTCATTTCACATAGTGTAGCCTGCATTTTTTCATCTAATTTGTGAGCAAAATCAACCAATTCTGTGAGCATCCTGATCACCAGGGCTTTGAACTGTGCATCTGATAGGTTGGCTATCTCTTCCTTGCTTAGAGAATTGGCTCTGGGGCTTTCATTTGTTCTCCAGTTTGAGCCATTTTTGGTGTCTTTTGTTGTTTTTGTTGTTGTTGTTGTTACTGTTTTTGATCTGGTCTCAGCTGTTATGTAGTAAGGGGTGGAGCCTTAGGTGTTCCCCAGTGCAGGGCAGCCCAGTTGCCCAGTTGTGATGCTGTTTGTGGGAGCAGGGTCTGAGAGGGAACAATGGTGCCTGCTCCACTCTTTTCTGGATTCCAGTCCCTTCTGCTGATTCCCCTTCACCTGGATTGTCTGTGCACAGAAATGTGGGAACACCTGGTCAGCCAGTCACCTTGTGGGGCCTCACTGGGTCTGCACAGTTGCCACCCCGTGCCCGGGGTCCACTAGCTGCCGCCTGTGGGCCCAGAGTCTGCCAGCTGCCGCCTGTGCACCTGGGAATTGCCAGCCGCTGCTGCCTGCGTTCCCGGGTCTGCACCTCCACTTTTTCCTGCCGAGACTCCCCGCCCCCCTTACCAGTCTGGATGAATGGTTGTTGGACTTCGGTACAGTTCAATTTTCTGTTAGATCTAGTTGTTTTCTTGTTTCTAAATATTTGTTGTCCTTAATCTTGGTTGTGAGAGGAGGCACAGTGTGTTCACCTACACCTCCATCTTGGCCGGAAGTCACAACACCACTTTTTTATCCACTCATCAACTGATGAGTACTTGGGTTGTTTGCATATCTTAGCTTTTATAAATAACCCTGCAATGAACATAAGGGTGCATGTATTCTTTTGAATTAGTATTTTTAAAAATATATATACCCAGAAGTGGAATTTCTGGGAGAAGACAGTTCCATTTTTAATTTTTTGAGGAACTCCATACTGTTTTTTACAGTGGCTGTAGCAATCTGTGTTCCCACCATCACTATGCCAGGGTTCCCTTTAGTCCACATCATTTCAACACATTGTTTGTTGATTTCTTGATAATAATCATCCTGACTATCAAGAAATTTAGGTTTCAGGAGAAGAGGGAAAGGGTTTGAAGGAACTAGTATAAAGGGCACATGGACAATAACAAGGGGGGAAGGTAGAGATGGGAGGGAGGGCTGAAAGGGTGGGGTAGGATGGGGGTAAAGGGCAGAAAACTGTACTTGAACAACAATTAAAATTAAAAAATTAAAAGAAAAAATAAATTAAGGTATGATATGCTAAGTGATATGTTATTGTGGTTTCCATTTGCATTTCTCTGATGACTAGTGACATTGATAATCTTCTCATATGTCTGCTGGCCACCTGTATGTCCTCTACGTAGAAGTGTCTATTAAGGTCCTCTGCTTAGTTTTTAATTGAAATTTTTGTTTTGGTGCTGAATTATCTGAGTTCCTTCTAAATTGTGTGTATTAACACCTTACTGATGTATCATTAACAAATTATCTTATTTCTTTTTTGAGTTTTTATTTTTTGCATATACAAGTGTATCTTTTTTATTTCCATGTTCATTTTTCACAAACATGATAGCATATTCTATCTTTTTAAACCTTTTTAAACTTTTTTATTGTTGTTCAAGTATAGTTTTCTGCCTTTTCTCCCCAGCCCTCCCCAACTCCCTCCCCTGTTTCCACCCCACCCTTGTTATTGTCCATGTGTCCTTTATAGTTGTTCCTGTAAACCCGTCACACTTTCCCCCAACTACCTCCTCCACTCCCACTCTGGTCACTGTCAACCTGCTATCTATTTCAATGTTGTTGACTATACTTTGTTTGCTTGTTTGTTTTATTCATTAGGTTCCTGTTAATAGTGATATCATATGGTATTTGTATTTCATAATGTTCATACTACCCAAATCAATTTATAGATTCAACACCATACCTATTAAAGTACCAATGGCATATTTCACAGACATAGAACAAACATTTCAAAAATTTATATGGAACCATAAAGTACCCCAAATATCTGCAGCAATTTTGAGACAGAAGAGCAAAGTAGGAGGGATCACAGTACCTGATATCAAAGTCTATTACCAGGCCACTGTCATCAAAACAGCCTGGTAATGGTATAAGAACAGACATATAGAACAATAGAACAGAATAGAGAGCCCAGAAATAAACTCAAGTCTCCATGGTCAATTAATATTTGACAAAAGGGGCAGAAGCATAAAATGGAGCAAATATAGCCTCTTCAACAAATGGTGTTTGGAGAGCTGGACAGCTACATGAAAAAAAAATGAAATGAGCACCAACTTACACCATACACAAAAATAAATTCAAGGTGGATAAAAGATTTAAATATGAGTTGTGATACCATTAAAGTCCTAGAGGAGAACATAGGCAGGGAAATCTCAGCTATTTCATGCAGCAACATGTTTACTGATATGTCCCCTAAAGCAAAGGATATAAAGGAAAGAATAATCAAATGGGATCTCATCAAAATAAAAAGCTTCTGCATGGCTAAAGAAAACAGTATTAAAATGAAAAGAGAACCAACTATGGGAAAAAATATTTGCCAATGATACCTCAGACAAGGGTTTGATCTCCAAAATATACAAAGAACTTACATGACTCCACTCTAAGACAAGCAACCCAATTTAAAAAATGGGCAAAGGACTTGGGCAGACACTTCTCCAAGGAGGACATACAGAGGTTTCAGAAACATATGAAAAGATGCTCACTATCACTAGCCATCAGAGAGATGCAAATTAAAACCAGAATAAGAGAGCACTTCACACCGTTGAGACGGGCCATCATAAACAAAGCAACAAACAAGTGTTGGAGAGGTTGTGAAGAAAAGGAAACCCTGGTGCACTGTTGGTGAGATTGCAAACTTGTGCAACCACTATGGAAAATAGTATGGAATTTCCTCAGAAAACTAAAAATGGATCTGCCTTTGGACCCAGCAATTCCACTGCTTGGATTATATCCTAAAAATCCTAAAACACCAATCAAAAAGAACCTATGTACCCCAATGTTCATAGCAGCACAATTTACAATAGCCAAGTGCTGGAAACAACCTAAGTTCCTATGAGTAAATGAATGGATCAACAATCCATGGTACATCTATATAATGGAATTCTTTGCAGCAGAGAGAAAGAAGGAGCTCCTGCCATTTGCAATAGCATGGATGTAACTGGGGAGCATTATCCTAAGTAAAATAAGCAAATATCTTCTTTCATTTAGTGGATTGTCCTTTTGTTTTGTTTCCCCTACTGTGAAAAAAAAAAAAAAGCTTTTCTAGTTTGATGTAGTTCCATTTAATTTTTCTTTTGTTTTCTTTGCCTGAAGAGAAATGCGTGTGTGTGTGTATGAGATTTTATTATATGTGTCTTCTTCCAGGTGTTTCATAGTTTAAAGTCTGACATTTAAGTCTTTAATCCATTTTGAGTTTATTGTCTGACATGGTGTAAGAAGATAATCTAGTTTAATTTTTGCATGTATCATTAGTGCATTTTTTCTAATACCATTTATTGAATAGATTCTACCCTATTAAGTGTTCTTGCTTTCTTTTTCATATAGAATTTGAACATATAATTGTGGATTTATTTCTGGACTCTCTGTTCTGTCCTATTGATGGTAGTGTCTGTTTTTATGCCAGTGTCATCTTGTTTTGATTACTATAGTCTTGAAGTATAGCTTAATATCTGGTAGCATGATACCTCCAACTTTATTTTTTCTTAAGATTTCTGTGAATATTTTGTGGTTTTCTATTCATTTTAGGATTATTTGTTCTAGTTCTGTGAAAAATACTATTGACATGAATTGCATCGAATCTATAGATCACTTTGGGTAGTATGTATATTTTGATGATGTTAACTCTTTTTATCTATGAACACAGCATATGCTTCCATTTATTTGAATCTTCTTCAGTTGCTTTCTTCAGTGTCTTATAGTTTTTCAAGTAAAGGTCTTTTACTTCCTTGGTTAAATTTATTCCTAGGTATTTTATTTCATTTTTCAATGCTGTTGTAAATGGGATAGTATTCTTAGCTCCTCTTTTTGATAGTTCATTATTGGTGTATAAAATGGAACGAATATCTGTATATTTATTTTGTATCCTGCTACTTTACTGAATTCAACTATAAGTTCTAGTAGTTTTTTTATGGTATTTAGGGTTTTATATATATAGTACAATGTCATCTGAAAATAATGACATTTTTCCTTTCCAATTGGATACCTTTTATTTTTACTTCCTGTCTGATTGCTGTGGCTAGGACTTCCAATACATTGTTGAATAAGAGTGACTTAAGTGGACATTCCTGTCTTGTTCCTGATCTTAAGAAAAACAATTTTACATGACAGTGAAAAGACAGCAAACTCACAGCTATTAACAGCCACATCTAAAACAAAAGCAAACTAAGCAAACAAGTATAACAGGAACAGAACCACAGAAATGGAGATCACGTGGAGGGTTAGCAACAGGGGAGTGGGAGGAGGAGAGAGGGGGAAAAGGTACAGAGAATAAGTAGCATAAACGGTGGGTAGAAAATAGACAGGGGAGGGCAAGAATAGTGTGGGAAATGTAGAAGCTAAAGAACTTATGTAACTTGGACATGAACTAAAGGGGGGGGATGTGGGTGGGAGAGGGTGTGGAGGGGAATGATGGGGGAGAAATGGGAGAACTGTAATAGCATAATCAATAAAATATATTAAAACAATAAAAACAATTAAAAAAAGAAAAACAATTTTAAATTTTCTCCGTTGAGTATAGTGTTGGCTGTAGGTTTGTCATAGATGGCCTTTATTATGTTGAAGCATGTTCCCTCTGTTCCCACTTTACTAGAGTTTTTATCATAAATGGATGCTGGATTGTATTAAATGCTTTTTATGCATTTACTGATATGATCATATAATTTTATACTTCATTTTGTTACATGGTGTGTCACATTAATCAATTTGTGGTTATTGAACCAACCTTACATCCCAGGAATAAATCTCACTTGATCATGGTGTATGACCTCTTTAATGTATTCCTGGACTTGGTTTGCTAATATTTTGTTTAGTACCTTTGTGTCTATGTTCATCAGGGATATTGGCTTTTAATTTTCTTTATTTGTCATGTCTTTACCTAGTTTTAGAATCAGGATAATGCTAGCCTCATAAAATGAGCTTGAAGTCTTTCCTCCTTTTGAATTTTTTTGCAATAGCTTGAAAAGGAAAGGTGTTAATTCTTCTTTGAATGTTTAGTAAAATTCATCTGTGTACCTCTCTAGTCCAGGTCTTTTGTTTGTTGGAAGTTTTTGTGTGCTAATTAGATTCTGCTGGTTGTAATAGTTCTCTTTATATTTTCTCTTTCTTGTTTCAGTATTAAAAAGTGTATGTTTCTAGGATTTTACCCATTTCTTTCAGATTGTTTACTGTGTTGGCATATAGTTGCTCATAGTATTTTTGTATAAATCATTGTATTTCTGTATTGTCAATTGTCTTGTCTCCCCTTCATTTCTGATTTATTTATTAGGGTCCTCTCTCTTTTATTTCTTGATTAGTCTGGTTAACGGTTTATCCATCTTGTTTATCTTTTCAAAGAATAAGCTCTTGGTTTTATTGATCTTTTGTATTGTTTTTTAGACTCTGTTTTGTTTATTTACTCTCTGGTCTTTCTCATTTGCTTCATGCTACTCACTTTGGACTTTATTGTTCTTCCTAGTTTATTTAGGTATAAGGTTAGATATTTTAGTTCAGGTTTTTTCTTTAGGTAGTCATGTATTGCTATGAATTTCTGTTTTAGAACTGCTTTTTATATGCCCCATGTATTTTGAGTTGTTGTATTTTCATTTTCACTTGTCTCAAGATATCTTTTGATTTCTTCTTTAATCTCACTATTTACCCATTCATTATTTAGTAGCATGTTATTTGTCCTCCATGTGTTGCATCTGTTTCAGTTCTTGTAATTGATTTTAGTTTCATACCATTGTATTTGGAGAGAATGCTTAATATGATTTCTATCATCTTAAATTTATTTAGACTTATTTTGTGGCCCACCATGTGGTCTATGCTGGAAAATGTTTCATGTGCACTTGAAAAGAATGTATACTCTGTTGCTGTTTGGTGAAAGGGCTCTGAAGATATCAATAAAATCCATCTGGTCTCATGTGAGATTTAATGCCATTCTTTTCTTGTTGATTTTCTGTCTGGAAGATTTATTCATTGCTGTCAATGGGGTATTAGAGTCCTCAACTATGACTGTGTTACTGTCAATCTCTCCCTTTACGTCCATCAGGAATTTCTTTATATAGTTAGGTACTTCTATGTTAGGTGCATAACTTTTTACAAGGGTTATAGCCTTTTTTATCATGTAATGTCTTTCTTTGTCTCTTATTAGAGCCTTTGTTTTAAAGTTCATTTTGTCTGATGTAAGTATTGCTACCTCAACATTTTTTAAATTTTCATGAAATATCTTTCCATCCCTTTATTTCACTCTGTGTGTATCTTTCAATCTGAAGTGAGCCTCTTGTAGACAGTATGTATATGGGTCTTTTTAAAAAGATCTATTCAGGATAAAAAAATTGTGGTACATTTACACAATGGAATTCTATGCAGCAGAAAGAAAGAAGGAGCTCCTACCCTTTGCTATAGCATGGATGGAACTGGAGAGCATCATGCTAAGCGAAATAAGCCAGGCAGTGAAAGACAAATACCGTATGATCTCACCTTTAACAGGAACCTAATCAACAAAACAAACAAGCAAGCAAAATATAACCAAAGACACTGAAATTGGGAACAGACTGACAGCGACCAGAGGGGAGAGGGGAGGGAATTTCAGGGGAAAGGGGGAAGGGTTTACAGGAACAAGTATAAAGGACTCATGGACAAAAACTATGGGGGGTGGAAATGGGAGAGAGGTGGGGAGGGCTGGGGTGGTGGGCTGGGGTGGGAGTAAAAGACAGAAAACTGTACAAGATCAATAATTAAAATAAAAAATTAAATAAAAAAGGTACTACTTTCTCTTTGAAAGTAGTACCTTGTGGTAAAAAAAATAAAAAATAAAAAATAAAAAAAAAGATCTATTCAGCTATCCTATGTATTTTGATTGATTGGAGCATTTACTTCATTTACATTGAAAGTAATTATCGATAGGTACATATTTATTGACCTTTTATTATTCATATTTATGTGTGTTTCAGCCCTTCTTTTTAAAGCAGGCTCTTTAACATTTCTTATAACATTGGTTAGGTGCTGATGAACTCCTTCAGCTTTTTCTTGTCCAGGAATCTCTTTATTTCTTCTTCAAATTTAAATGATAGCCTTGCTGGTTATATGGTTTTCGCTTTAGGTCCTTGCTTTTCATTACTTTGAATATTTCATGCCAATCTCTTATGCCCTTCAAAGTTTCTGTTGAAAATCAGCTGACAGAGTTTTTGGACTTCCCTTGTAGGTAACTAACTCCTTTCCTCATGCTGCTTTAAGGTTCTCTCTTTGTATTTAACCTTTGCCATACCATATTTTGCCATGTATAGTGTGCACAAAAATGTGGGTGTGCATATACATGGAATTATTATACCCATTATTTATACCCATTATTATACCCATATAATATACATGGGATTATTACACCCATTATTATACCTGTGATATACAATAATTATACCCATGTATAATGCACATCCTTATTTTTCCCTAAAAATTTGGGCAAAAAGGTGTGCATTATAAATGGCAAAATATGGTAGTTATGATATGTCTTGGTGTGGCCTCTTGGGGTTCATTTTGTTTGGGACTCTCTGCTTCCTGGACTTGTGTGTCTTTTTCCTTCCACTGGTTAGAGAAGTTTTCAGTCTTTATCTTCAAATGGGTTCTCAATCCCTTGTTCTCTCTCTTCTAATTCTGCTACGCCTATATTGTTGATTTTGTTGAACTTTATGTTATCTTAGAGGTACTTTAAGAGATCTTAATTTTTTTAGAATTCTTTTTTATTTTTGCTGTTTTGATGGGATGTTTTCTGGTACCTTTTCGTATAATTTACTGAATCAATTCTCCACTTTATCTAATCTGCTTTTGAGTCCTTCTAATGTATTATTCTTTTCAGATATTGTATTGTTCATTTCTATTTTTATGGTTTCTATGTTCTTATTTATGTTTACTGTCTCTTTTTAAAAGTTCTCACTGAGTTTACTCATTCTTCCCCTAAGTTCTTAGGGTATCTTTATAACCATTGTTTTCAATTCTGTATCCCATAGATTGCTTGTCTTCATTTCATTTAATTTTTTTTCCTGGGGATTTTTTTTCTCTGTTCCTTCATTTGGGGCATGTTTCTTTGTTCTCCCATTTTGGCTTCTTCTCTGTCTTTGTTTCTATGTAGTAGCTAAATCTTCTATGTCTAACTGTCTTGGTAGGGTGACCTTATATAGTAGGTGTACTGTAGAGTTTAGTGATACAGTATCTCTGATCACCTTAGCTGGGTGCTCCAGGAGTGTCTCTTTGTGGTTTATTTGTGCCATCCTGTTTTAGTTCAGTCTTGATTGATGTTGGCCTGTCCATAGGTGGGGGTTGACTCTCAGGGTGTCTGACTGTGAGAACTGACCTCAACCAACCACAGTATGTGAGCTGCTGTTTGATGGCTTACACCATGCTGCAGAATTCATCCCAGTAGGGTCTGGTGCCTGCCAAGACCTCCCTTTGTTTGTACCACTTGTGGAGATTGCTGGGTCATGCTCTGATGTGTTCTGAAGCCAGCCACTTGGTGTGTTGGTTCTGGGGTTACTTGGGAATGACTCTGGTGGAGGTCAATATCAGATCTTTCTGTGACTGGCCCTGGTCTACCTATTAATTTCTTTCTTTCTTTCTTTCTTTCTTTCTTTTTTTAACATTTTTTATTGTTGTTCAAGTACAGTCTTCTGCCTTTTTCTTCACCCCTCCCTACCACTCCAGCCCTCCCTACTTCCCTCCCCCTGTTTCCAACCCCTCCCCTTGTTATTGTTAGTATGTTCTTTATACTTGTTCCTGTAAATCTTTTCCCCTTTTCCCTGAAATTCCCTCCCCTCTCCCCACTGGTTGCTTCAGCCTGTTCTCAATTTCACTGTCCTCAGTTATATTTTGCTTGCTTGTTCATTTTGTTGATTAGGTTCCTGTTAAAGGTGAGATCATATGGTATTTGTCTATCATTGCCTGGCTTATTTCACTTAGTGTAACGCTCTCCAGTTCCATCCATGCTGTCGCAAAGGGTAGGAATTAAGAAATTCATGGTTGGTACTACCTGTTCTGGGCCTGGGTATGTGGGGGAGGAGCCAACTTGCATACGGCTGGCTACCACCTGTATCAGACCTGGGGCAGGTTAGCAAAAGGCACAAGGCACCCCAATATCCTCCTCTGTCTGCCAGATGCCCATTAGACTCAGCCACTGAAAAAGCCTCAGGTGGTGTATGAGTTGAGTGAATCATCAAGTGTCATCAAGTCATGGTGTTCACCAGGTTAATATCGATTCAAATGGTGCCAGTGCTGGGTCTGATGTCACTCAGCAAAGGTATCAGGATATACCAGGGTCAGCTGCCACTGACCTGTGGCCTGTGGACCTTTGTGGTGGAACAGGGTCTCTGAGCCATGAGTGTGGATCTGGTAGAGCTTATCATACTAAAAGAAATTATGGTTTGGCCTTGAGGATGGAGGGCTCTGCATAAGAATGGTGGTGCCCATTGGGCATAGTGAAAGACATCTCTTGCCCTAAAGCCATACAGCTTAGCGTTCTCTTTGTGTCTTTTGAATCTCCTGAGCTTGTCCAGAATTGTGTGTGTGTGTGTGTGTGTGTGTTTTAGAAAGACTGAAACATAGACCCAGGCTGGCTGCCAGCAGCAGATACTACAGCCCTGTGTGAGCTTGGCAGTGTGGCACCTCAGGAAGTTGGCAGGGTGGGGCTAATACAGCTTCCTAGGCTAATGTTATGTGAGGGCAGCAGGTGGGCCCAACACAGAAACAGTGATGCAGTTTGGGAGCATGGTGGAAAAACAGCCCTCAGCCTAAAGCCATACAACTCAATATCTCCCTGAGTGTCTCTTGTACTCCACCTTCCCCAAGATTGCCTCAAATTTTTCAAAGGTTTTTCAAGAAAGACTATAATTCAGGCCCAGGCTAGCTGCTGCCAGCAGAGCTCACAGCTGTGTGCAAGATTGGCAGTGCTGGGCCTCAGAGTCACCAGGACAGGGCTAATGCATTCCCCTAGGTTTTTGCCATGTGGGACGGGAGTGCTTGATCCAGGCAAGATGGCATCTGTAGGTGGTGTGAGAGAGGGACTCAACACAGGAACATTGCCAACTGTCCCTCCAGCCCTCTTCCTGAAGTCAAACAACTCAATCTCTCCCTGTCTGGCTCCAGTCCCCTCAGAGCCGCGTCCCTCTGCTCAAGCCCATGGTGAGTGCCTACAAGCAAAGTTTTGTGTGCCTGCCCTTTAAAAGTGTGCCTGGGTTTCTAGCAGTCTCCTGTGTCACCTAGGTGGACAGAATCCCCACTGACTTTCACAGAGAAGATGTAATGTGGGCTCCTCTTCCTAGCACTGGCGCTCCAAGGCTGGGGAGACTGGTTGTGGGGTTAAGACATTTTGCTGTGCAGGAGGGACCTCTGCTGCTGAGATATCCCTCTGAATTCTCAACTGCCACACAGGTGGAGCCAGGCCACTTTACATCTCTGACTCATCTTACCAGTCTTGATGTGGTTTCTTCTGTAAATGTTTAGTTATAAGACTTCAGCTAGTCTTCAGATTGCTATCCAGGTTGATCGTTCTACAATTTAGTTATAATTTTGATGTGGTCCTGGGAGGATGTGACTGTAACTCCCACCTCCTCTGCCATCTTGGATCCTTTGTTTGTTGGTCTGTTTTTGCCAGCCTAATTTATAGGTCTCAGCTGCAGAACCTACAATGGGTAAAGAAAGTGATTTTCTCCCTTCCTACCCCAGTCAAGGGTCAGAGCAGCACATGTGTTACATCCCTGAGCTAAAATGGTAAATTTTCCTTAGAGATTATAGATACGCCAAAGTCAGAGGAAATGGAGAAGGCAAAAGCTATTCTGTGGGGCCCATGTCCAAACAGAAGGCAAGGCTGTGGTTAGCAAGCTGCTGCATTCAACAGGGATTTCAGAGGCTAGAAGGAAAGACATAACACACAGAGCTGAGAATCTCAGTGGACTGCAAGCTCCTCTGGAGGAAGATATGTATATTTTCACCATCGTTCTATATAGATACTAACTTAATTTATTACACATAATGACTAACTTAATGAATAGATAAATGGTTTTAAAAGGGAGTTAATAGGAGTTAAACAAGGGAAACATTACCTGCAGTTCTTGACTTTGTTATGATTTTTATATGAGCTGGCTGGAGCTTATGTAGGGGATGTGTTGACTGTGCTTCAAGGGCTCAGAGTGGGGCACAAACATTCAGGTTTAAAAAAATCTTTTATTGGTTTCTATGTATCATGCAGGGCATGAGTGATGCTAAAAATTAAAAAAAAGACACTGTGTTTTCCTCTGAAAAGGTCAAAGTTTCACAAAATTAATGACTTTCTTATTCAACAAAGGATTTGGACCAATTCACCAATTGTGTAACCATTCATTGTCCACTTAAGAAATGATGAGACCCATCATAACTAATATCCACAAATGGCAGGGTACAACAAAGAAGAAGACAAATTTGAGAGTAATTTAGGAGTTGAGATTAAGACAATTTGGTGGCCATTTAGATGTGAGAGAGATTGAAGATTACTATGAAGTTTCTAACCTTGAAATTAGGTGGATGGTGCTGCTGTTGGCCAAGATCAGAACATAAGAGCATGAGTAAGTTATTAAGAAATTATTTTATTTCAATATATTAGTGTTGAAATGCTGGTGGACATCCAAATGGATTTGTCCTGTGTGATTCTGAAACTCAGTGAAGGGGACAGACATGGCTTTTATGGGACTCTTCTGTTTGCTGTGTATATTAATTTGTGAAGATGAAAATTACTCCTGGATCTTTTCAGCTGCACGTAAGCTGAATGTACTTTCCTTCATGAATATCATCTTAATTCCCCAGCTATATGTCTTTTCTATATAATGAGGTCTGAATCTTAAACCCAAAGTCCAAGTGCTCATTCCCATTTAGTCAAGGACCATCAAGGGTCTATGATTTTTTCATACTTTTCATCAACAGTCAGTGCCGAGCTATGTGTACCACTCATCAGTCATCCACCCCAAGCTCCTTATCACTCCTTTCTTTTTTTAGTAACTCCTCAGCTGCTATATGTTGATCTCTTCCCCAGTCACTGAACTAGAACTTTCTGAGGTCACCAAAGTACTGGTAAATGCAATAGGGTATTATATATCCTTTTATTGATTGACTTTGCTACAGTATTTGAAACTGACTACTCTTTAACATATTGAAAATTTTAGCTTTCTTAATGGCCTCTTTCCTGTTTTTTTCCCTTCTAACTCTGGCTACTTTCTTTTAGTTACCTTAACCCATTCCTTACCCTCTGGAGATCTGTTTTTATTATTTTTATTATAGTGAAGTTTTTTTTTTCTGATTTTATAATTGGCATGCCGTTATTGAAAATTGAAGCAATGCAGAATATAAGAAAGTTTACTGACAAAAATTATGCCAGGATGCATCACCTTTTGGTAACTCAGGTTAATGTTTTGATGTCCATCCTTTCTACTTTCTGATCTGGGTTCGAAATTGTATCTAACCAATTCTCTCTTCCTTGACATTTTGTAGGTTGTTTTAAATTTTGGAGGCAACTCTACCAACCATGATTACCAAAGAAACTATTATTTTGTATGCAGCTTGAAATACTTGATATATCACCCATAGTTAGTTGGCCCAATGGTGAGCATCTGATAGGGAAATCTTTTCTGTTTGCAGCCAGCTTTTGGAAACAAATTAAGATCAAATATGCCCTGCTGAATACCAGGTAGTAGATTATTTAATGTTATTATAAATATATGTGAGGATTTGAAAAAATGTACAACATGTATTAGATTGGGGGATATGGTGGAAGGAAGATGAACACTTTTTATTTTGCTTCAAAAAGCCACTTATTATACTACAATTCATGCTGAATGGAGGACATTGTGTATCTCACTGTAAAGCACGTATGATTGGAATAAAACACTTGAGTTGGGGCAACATCACAGGAAAATCCTGTCTTGCCATGAGGCTAAGAAAGAGTAGACAACAGGGGTCAAAGGCATGTCTGATAAGACCTCTGTCATGGACTATGAAGAAAAGTTCTTAATGAGATTGCTAGGTAGCTATTGACTCTCATTGACAGTTGTTTCTTCAGAGGAATTCCAAGCTGAAAACTAATGATCTGTGTTTGCATACTCCTCAAGGTAATCCTGGGTCCCAAATACCTACACTGATAGTCAGCACACTGCCCAGTTGCTATAGTTACCCTGTTAGGGAAATTGTCCTGAATTTCCCCTCACAGGAGTGGTTCTGAAAATCACTAGACAAGAAAGATACTTTCTTCAGGAAGACTTTAGGGTAGCCAAATTTCAGAACAGGAAACTTATTTGTCTACCAGGATATTTGCTGTCCTTATTCCTTTATTGTTACAAATTATCCTTGTCTATCCAAATACCCCAGTGGTTTCCCAGTTGGTGGAGATTTTGTCACTGGGGACATTTGGCAATACGTGAAGACATTTTTGAATGTCACACTGGGGAGGTGTTACTGGTATCTTGTCATAGAGGTTAGATGTAAACAAGCCTCCCATAACAAAGAATTATCTGACTCCCAATGCAAATAGTGTCAAGGTTGAGAAACCTTCTAATAGAGTATGTGCTCTGGACTGGAGGCCAAGGTATAGTGCCTCTTTTATTGTCACTTTCAAATGCCAATCTTTACTGCATTTAGGCTGTTGCCTCCATTGTTTGGCATCCAGTCTTTTTCATATAATATTGGATAGTAAGGATCTGTTGGCTATGGTCCTGCGGAAGAAAATGTATGTCACTCAGACAGCTGGAGTTTGACATTACCTACACAGTAGATACTATGTTTTCTGCTTGAGTTTGCTGTTTAAATGTGGTAGTTTTGAAATATATGGGAAGAAGTGGCAGTATCCGTTTGCCAAAGAGTAAATAGGTAGCGTATACTGGATGCCAATTGTTTTAATTGATTAGTTCTTCCACCCTGGATTTTCTGGGAATTGCCTTCATTACACAGGAATAGCACCATTCCCCCCTGCCCTCCCCCAACCTCCCGCTACCACCAGGGGAACAATTTTATGCAATAACAGTTGATTAAACCAAGGTTAGGTGGTTCCCTAGATTGAGTCAATAAGGATGGATTCTTGAGGACTTTGAAGTAAGGCCAAAATATCCCAGTTTATTTTGGCTGCCCCATTGAATTAAAGAAATGAAAATTTAGGATATGATATTGATGATTATTTTCTGCCATATGGACTGAAAAAAATGGTAGGGTGAAGTGAGACTTAAGAATGGAAACTGCACATGTACAAAGAAATAGAGACTGAGAGACAGTTATGATAATATATGTTGCTGGTTCTGATTGCAATTCTGTTTCTAGAGGCTGTGGGATTTCCTAGTGTCCTCATGGTAAACTTTCCTTTTTGAATAAGCTGATTGGGTTGAAAATATAACATTGTATATTTACCATCAGACAATACAATAGTGTAGTTTTGTTATTTATTAAACAATATAATTTAGCCAACTTTCCAGGCCAATAAATATAAATCTACAGGGATATATTTCATTGTTGATGAACATATTATGGTTTATTTAACAAAGCCTCCTCCCTAATGGTATTAAGGCTTGCAATAGGTTCATTCTTACAATGAACAGCCTTTAAAAAAACACTTGCATCCATTTGTTTGTGTCTTCCTTGATTTCATTCTTCAGTGTTGTGTAGTTTTCTGCATACAGGTCTTTTACCTCCTTGGTTAGGTTTATTCCTAGGTATTTTATTTTTCTTTTTGCTATATCGAATGGGATTTTTTTCTTGATTTCTGCTTCTGCTGTTTCACTGTTGGTATACAAAAATGCCTTTGATTTTTGGATATTGACTTTGTATCCAGCTATTTGGCCAAATTCATTTATTACGTCGAGCAGCTTTCATTTACACAATGGAATTCTATGCAGCAGAAAGAAAGAAGGAGCTCCTACCCTTTGCGACAGCATGGAAGGAATTGGAGAGTATCATGCTAAGCGAAATAAGCCAGGCAGTGAAAGACAAATACCATATGATCTCACCTTTAACAGGAAGCTAATCAACAAAACAAACAAACAAGCATAATATAAACAAAGACACTGAATTTGAGAACAGTCTGACAGTGTCCAGAGTGGGAGGGGAGGGAATTTCAGGGGAAAAGGGGAACGGTTTAGAGCAACAAGTATAAAGGACTCATGGACAAAAACTATGGGGGGGTGGAAATGGGAGGAAGGTGGGGAGGGCTGGGGTGGTGGGCTGGGGCGTGGTAAAAGACAGAAAACTGTACAATATCAACAATTAAAAAATACTGATTAAAAGAAAAAAAAAACACTTGCAAAATTATCATCTTCCCATAAATTCTTTAAGTAAAATTGCTTGGTAAAAAGATATTTTTATTCAGAATTGTTGAAATATTGTCATACTTTCCTCCAGAACAATTATATTAATTTATACTTTTACTAGCACTGATTAGAAGATAGTGTTTCCCCCAAATTACTACTAACTCTAGATTTTGTAAATGTTTTCTGTATTTATAATCTCATGAGAAAAGTTCATGTCATATTTTAAACTTTGAATTTATTTGATCACCAGTAAAAATGAACATCATATGCTTATTGGTGATTTGTATTTCTTATTTTGTAAGTTGCTTCTTCATGTCTTTTGACCATTTTTGATTTGGGAGATTATATTTTATTATTGATTTATAAGCAATCTTTACATATTAGGACTTTCACTCTATCACTTGTGTTGCAATATCCTCCCCGCACTTTGTCCTTTGTTTCCCTTTATTTTTGACCTTATATGTATATACATTGAAAGAGTGCAGGCATTTTTCAAACTTTGGAGTTAAATTTTTCAACTTTCGATTTTTCCAGATTTACTATTTATGAAAAGAAAGGGAATGATTTTCACCAATATTTTATTCTGCAATTTTAATTCTTTATTTTTAAAATATTTGATCCCCTCTGGTTTCTGACTTTTTGGATTTTTCACTCACAGACATTCATTCCTGAGGTTCTTTCAATTCTATCTTATGATATTTTTGGAATGTGTCCCCTTGTTCCACCTTCAACTATATCACCTTGGCCAGAACTCATTATTTTTGGCCTATAGCCTCCTAACTAGTTTCCTGACTTCAGTCTTAGAACTCTAAAATTCAGTCCCAGACATTGCCAGAGTGGTTTTATTAAAAAGCACTTCTGCAGGATTTCCAGGAAAGATTTTGACTTGAGCACGGTTATTTAATTTTTCTGTCCAAGATTTTTTTTTATGAAAAATATTATCATAAGAAATTTAAACTACTTTAGAATATTAAGGGTACAGATCTAGCCATATTTTTTAATTTCTCAATTTTAAATTGAAAGTTAAATAGAAGATCCCATGCTTCAGAGATACAAGTTTAGTGTTGCCTTAAGTTGTATCTTCTGACTTAAGACCCAAAGCTCTACTGATCGTTTATTTAAATAGCCCTCAGAGCAAGAGGGACTTCTATGAATTTGATAGGCCTTGTATGACAAAGACACTTACTACTTACCAAATATTTGTGAAGTCCTTCACTTGTCCAAGCTTCTTTGTAGTTGGGTTTGAGCTATGTGACTGGCTTTCATTAGTGGATTGTGAGAAGATATAAGGTGTGATATATCCAAGGAGAAGCTCCAAGAGCCAACAAGTGGTTACTCCATTTTATTGTTTTCTGCTGCCATGAGACTTTTATGGTCCAGAAAGAGGCACTTTATTCATTCTGTGACCTGTAATGAAGAACATGTGGTCCAGAATTGCAGTAAACTCAAAGTAAATTTGAAATAGGAGTAAGAAACAAATTGATGAAATTTTGTCATTTGCTTCTGAAGCATAAATGAACCATAATTTCCAGGTAACAAGGCAAAAACCACTAGTCCTTTTAAAGCCTAGGCTCTGAACTACTACAGTGCCTCTTCTATTGTACTCTAGTGATCAAACAATTCTCAGGCCATCTCAGATTCAAAAGAGGGGGAAATGGGTAGAGATGAGTATTAAAAAACTTGTGGCCATCTTTCACCTGCCACAATCTGTTCTCTGGCCACAAATACATTACTCTCACACAAAAAACATACTCATTCTCTTCCAAGACCACCCGAGTCTCAGCCCATGATGGCTTTGGTTCAAATTTCCGGGTATTGTCATTTAAATCAGGTCCTGGTATGGATGAGGCAATTTGGATGTGGTCCTTTGAATATGGAATTCGGCTATCCATTTATCAAATATACCTAACATACAATAGAAAGACACAGATCAGATAACTACAACAGATACTAAATGGGGAAAATGGGTGCACACACCAGTTGCTCATCTACCACAATTCTGAAGTCCAGCCAGGAACATGTTGTTGGCTCCTTCATTTGGACCTGGTTTTACTCTTTGGTAAGAATTTTCCATGGCTCTTGGTTCCTTCCATCCTCTGAGACCACTCCATTCCATAAGAAATAGGTCAGTATACAACTGAATAGCCCTCTCAGCTTTTTCTTCCCACAGAAAGTTATATACCCATAATTTTATGCTATATCTGTCCCTGTCAATACAAGGTGTTAGTACTTTCACCAATTTAATTCTCTTAATATTATGTGAGTTTTCTATAAATCTTATTAGATTTTAGTCCATTTAGCCAAAACCGCACTCATCATTTTTGTGTGTGTTTGTGTGCCAGGTCTATCTGGCTTTTTTTAAGAATCAGTGTGTTGTGAGACAACACTCTCCAGATGCTTTGAAGCCTTTTTGTCTGGTTGAGAGAGACCACAAGTCATGCCTGTAAGTCTTCCTGAAGTGTTACAAAGGATCTAGTCTCTTGCTTGAAATGACATTTACCAGGAGGCTTTTTTTTTTTTTTTTTTTTTTTTGTATTAAGATCTCTTTGCTGTGTTGAGAGTTTAAGAGTGAGACACAGTTTTCTTTTTGAACCAGTGGGTTCTGGTTCCCTTATATATTTCTCCTAGATTCTAACTGAAATTGAAAATAGAGTTCCTTTTTTATCTTAGTTCATCTCTCTCCTGTACTTTATTATTTGTAGCTAAACAAAATAAATTGGCAGTTTCAACTTTTTTCTGGAACTTTCTTTAGCAAAATGTATAAATTTATTACATATGTTTTCTGTTTTCCACACTACCTCTGGCAACAATGTTGCCAAACTTCTCACCATTAAGGATACATATCTCCTTTACACCAGTCTGTAATAGCAAGTTCCCACTGAACTTCAAGCTTTCTCTATGACTCCTTGAGACTCTTCTAGCTGTTGCCTACAACTCTGTCCAAAAAACCATGTCATATATCTTAGTTCTTTTTTTTTTTAATGGAAGCACCCTACTCCAAGTACCAATCTATGTTCTTGTTATTTATTGATGTGTTACAAACCACTTCAAAATTTACAGGCACAGAATAATAACTATTTAATGTTCAGAATTATTTGAGTATGGGATTCATTCAGGGCATAGCAAGGATTATTATTGTTTGTGTGTGCTCCACCAGACTCAAATGCCTGGGATTTCAGTTGGAAAGACTTGAGTGTCTGTAGATAGTATGGATGCCTTGACTGGGGCCACAACTGGAAAGATGACTTCATCTTGGGTTCTCTTTCTCTCTTGCACTGGGGCAGCCCACAGGGGAGGGAAGCCACATCAGGAAGACACTAGGTAGCCTATAGAGAGGTCTCTTTGGCAAGAAACTGAGGTTTTCCATCAGCCATGTGAGTGATCTTGGTGGTGATTTTTTGAGGCCTGCATACAACCACAAGTGAGTTTAGAAGTATATTCTCCCTCAGTCAAGCCTGCACATGGCCATAGCCCTGGTTCACAAACTGATTGCAACCTTACAAAGGACACTGAGGCAGCTAGCTACTCCTGGATTCCTGATTGACAGAAACAGAGAGAAATATTTATTGTTTAAAGGTCCTTAATTTGGGGCAATTTGTTATTCAGTAATTGATAATAACATTATCCTACCCTTTCCTCATGATAATATATTGAATATGTGTAATAAAGAACTTCTCTTTGTAATTCATAAAGAGAAATTCTTTGTAATTGCAATCCAGGTCTCTGGATCAAGAGATGCTATATCTGGTCCTGACATAGAAATATTGGACTTTTCGCCTAATGCCTGATTGAATGGGACTTTCAGACTGACCCCTTAGGGAGAGGAGGAGTGTGCTGTGTGTGCATGTAGAGGGAGGGAAATGGAAATTCATGAAAATAGGGTGGACTGTAGAACACAGCATACTATTCAAAATGCCTTCCCTGAGGGGGAAGATGATACTTTTCCACTCCATTGATGCCTGATGGACCATGTGATTCACCTCAGCAAATGAAATACGAGTACAAGTGAGGTGTGCCATTTTGGGCTGGAGTTTTATAGTTACCAGAAGATTCTCCCCTTTTATCTTTTCCCTGTGCCATGAGAGCAGCAAGTCTCAGTAAGCGTTGCTTCTTCAGCTCAGGAACTGGAGTGAGAACTATGTGCAACAGCTGATTTGTAATGGGCATGGAATGCAGGCCAGAAATCAGTCTTTGTTGCTGTGAGCCATTGGGATTTCAGGGTCATTTGTCACTGTAGAATTATTTAACCTAAGCTGGCTCAGTCAGTGACTCTTCAGTTCTGTCTTTCTCTGCTGCAGCAGCCATAGAGACCACCTGCTTGCTCTGAGTCCCTGTGTGCCTGTGGGAAGGGGAGCTCATGTAGACCCTCACCAGATGTGAACAGTAACAATCAACATTTTCTCTGTTAAGCCTATAAAATATGGGAATCATGCCTTTAAAAAAAAGCATCACATAAAGGAGCCTATTCTAATACATAACTCTTCTCCCTGATCATTGATCCTATCTTTATTTAACATTTTAATATTTGTTCATGGATTTTGGCATTAATTTGATTTAAAAGTAGCATATTGAAATAGTATTTATCTTAATTACTGAGTTCGAAGACATCCTCAAAGTTTGGACTCATGTGAATGTCTCATTAACTTCACCTCAATCCTGGTCCTATCCTGAGGTGCTACAGGTGAATATGATTTTGTTCAAGGCCACCTGGCTTGTCCTTATTATCTATTATAACTATACAATGTTGAATCCTGAGATATCCTGGCTGGATTATTACGGGACCATCAGAAACATAAGATCATGGATTTTATAGACAGAGAAGGATCTCAGAGATAAAATCCCAAGTTTTCTGTTAGATAGAAGGGAACCAAAACTCAAAGGAATAAAATAGTGTGGTCACGGTCAGAAGCTGATAAATTATAACTCTTGTATTCAAACTCATTATTTTTTCACCTAAAGCTTAGCATTTTTTCTGTTACAAAACAAACAAACAAACAAAAAACCCAGCCAATTCGAGATCACTGTTTTTATTAAAAGAAATTATTTCCTTGCTAAATTTCATTTGGGTATTCTGGGGAAAATGTTAGGAAATAATAAAAATCTGGAGTTCCTTTCCTGTAACTTCAGAGCATGATTTTACTTCAGTGTAGTCTATAAATTGACATGGATTATGAGGTTATGTGGTATTTAGCTTTATGATAATTACCTATTTGAATTGCTGATAAGAGTTAATTTATCCTGAAGACAACTAGAAATAAAAGAATAATTGGGTTATAAAATTAAAGCTATAACATCTGCAGTTTCTACTACATCGAACATATTTGTTGTAGAGAATATTTCAATTAGTCTGAAAAAAATCCGTGAATGCTTTTCTTCCCTATATTCTTCCTCAAAATATTAAAAGGCCTAGTATACTAAAAAAAAATCAGAACTAGAAAATGTTACCAGATTTTCAATATTTTACATTTATCTATAGAAAAGTATGCCCTTTTGACCTTAGATGCTCTTATATAATTTCTCATTGCTGAAGTGAAACAAGTGATTAGCCTTCT
Organism: Glossophaga mutica; assembly: GCA_039655065.1. NCBI lineage: Eukaryota > Metazoa > Chordata > Mammalia > Chiroptera > Phyllostomidae > Glossophaga > Glossophaga mutica. Next base: position 121,933,863 of record CM077305.1, on the reverse strand, counting down.
TTGAGTTGAGTTTAGTAGAGTGAATGGACATTTCTGCTTGATAATTCATTTTACTTAAATCAGAATCAGAGAGTCATGGATTTCAATCCTTGCACTATTGATAACTCCAGAGAAGTTACACAATTTGGGTAAACTGTGTAACTTCTGGCCTTGGCGTTCTTACCTATATATACTCACGATGTATTAACTAAACCAGTGAGAACTAATGGCCTTTTTTATTTCTGACACTGTGCTAAGCATTGGGGAGGATAAAAAAAAAAATGTAGTCCCTAAGGTCAAACTGCTTATGATAAAATATGGACACAAATATCCTCCACATAAGACAAAATTCAGTAAGTTACATATATGTGGTTTAAAAAAACAGAGGTAAAAAGTAAGGGAGGTGTTTGTTTCCATTTGGCATAGTCATGTGGAGGTCGGGGTGAAACCCACCCTGGTCATAGAGATTGCAGAAAACTCAAAAGCAATAGAATAACCAACACAATATCAGTCTACTTTTCATTATCACCAAATGCTGGCAATTCTAAATGATGTAAGTGATACCATATTTCTCTCTATTGGGGCTAACCATGGCCATCTTGTTATGACACCATGTGGAGAGCTGAAGAAAAGATTGAGAAAGGAAATAGAAGAGAGAGGCCTGACTTTGAAGTATAGTTAAGGTTTATTAAAGAAAAGAGGGACAGCTTTCAAAGCAGACATGATGTAAATTTGGGTGGCAGCCAAATTTCAGAAAAACATATGTCTTGTTGTTTTATTTACTTAATCTTGCTCTACAATGAATATAGTATTTTATTTCTAATAATTAATATTTAAAAGGAATTCATCATTATCTCTTTAATTAATGCTTAAGTTTAATTAACTAGTTAGAAAAAGAAATATGTGGAAGGGTAATGCCATGTAGTGAAGTGTCTTTAAGAACTGTTATGAGAGCTTATACCAATTAACACCAGTCAGAATGGCCATCATAAACAAAGCAACAAGTGTTGGAGAGGTTGTGGAGAAAAAGGGACCCTAGTGCACTGTTGGTGGGATTGCAGAGTGGTACAACCACTGTGGAAAATAGTATGGAATTTTCTCAGAAAACTAAAAATGGATATACCTTTTGACCCAGCAATTCCACTGCTAGGATTATATCCTAAGAACCCTGAAACACCAATCCAAAAGAACCTATGTACCCCAATATTCATAGCAGCACTATTTACAATATCCAAGTGTTGGAAGCAACCTAGATGCCTATCAGTAAACGAATGGATCAAGAAACTATGGTACATTTACACAATGGAATTCTATGCAGCAGAAAGAAAGAAGGAGCTCCTACCCTTCGCAACAGCATGGATGGAACTGGAGAGCATTATGCTAAGTGAAATAAGCCAGGCGGTGAAAGACAAATACCATACGATCTCACCTTTAACAGGAACCTAATCAACAAAGCAAACAAACAAGCATAATATAACCAAAGACACTGAAATTGAGAACAGGCTGACATTCACCAGAGGGGAGAGGGGAGGGAATTTCTGGGGAAAAGGAGAAGGGATTAGAGCAACATGCATAAAAGACACATGGACAAACCCTAGGGAGGTGGAAATGGGAGGGAGGTGGGGAGGGCTGGGGAAGTGGGCTGGGATGGGAATAAAAGATAAAAAACTGTACATGAACAACAATTAAAATAAAAAAAATTTAAAAAGAACTATTATGATTACTTTGACTTAGAGAAATAGAATATGAAATTATGAGGAAGTGGAAAATGTTTACTTTTGGAAGTGACCTCTTGAGAGAGGAGGCAAGTCAAAACCTTGTATTCAATTCCATCAACTTCTTTGTTTCCTTATTACTAAAATTTTCTTAATTAATATAAAATAGCTGACTCAATAAGAAAGGGGCTCCTACTTCTAAGGCATTTGACTGAAGATTTAACAAGACTGTTAGGAGGTGGATTTATATTCTGATGTGTCAAACTGGGAGCATTTAGACTAATGATGAATGACATATGGAGGGGAAAAAGATGGTGGAAGGCAAAGCCATGGTCATGGGAATGAGGTGGGTTTTATTTGGAGAGGGATTATACATAATGCTTGTTCAGCTTTTGTTTGACCTCTAGACCTGACTTCCTAGTCTTCCTTTTTGAAAAAGATGCTGAAGTCAGTGACCCATAGGGAAGTCATGGTTCAAAAGGAATCAATGAGAAACATCTTGTCTCTTGTTAGCTATCATCATCTTAGTGGAGCACACCTTTGGCATGTAGACAAAGGAGGGAGATGAGTACAACTCCCAACTTTATTCTTTGATCACTCCTTTGTTTCAAGAGTATGGAAGTAATAAACACTTACATTTTTCTGTTTTGGGGAGTGGGTTAGGAAGGATCAGGTTAGCTGATTTATGATCCCTTATTTCTTAAGCTAACTCAGGGACCATCTGAAACAGATGACAAGGAAGAGTGCCGTGCCCAAAAAGCATGAAGATTTTGGTACAGCTGAAACACTGAATTTTCATGGGGCAGTCAACAAATGTAAGTCCAGAGAGTAAGCTGGGGAGGATGCATGCAGGGAAAGAGCACAAGAAGCAAGTTTGTTATTCTAAGGTAATTTATTTGAATCAAAAGGCAATGATTAGAGTCATTAGAGCACAGAAACCAGGAGATGGTAGAGAATATTAGCAATGTCAACATGTTAAAATGTTAGGAAGACTTTCCCAGTGATGAGATAGATTACACAGAGAGTAGGCATAGATTATATAGAGAGTTGACATTTTTGAGAATGATAGGCTTTCATCTGATGTTTCCCTAAGGGTAAGTGGAGGCTTGGTTAAACTACTCAAGTCCTTGGGAAAGCAAGGAAAGCCTTTTTACTGCCAAAGACCATGGAATTCTGGAGACCATCATAGTGTTTGGTGTACCCATCCCCCTTTTTCTATGGATGTAATTAGGATGTACTTTGATTCCAAGGATTGGATTGGATTGATTATGTGTCAAATTGTCAAGACACCTTTTAGCTTCATAAGAAATATATAGCCTGTTGTGGACCATTCAGCCTGGTTTCAGGAGTTGTAACCCTCAACCCATGGTGGGCTGTGTAAGAGCCTAGGGACCCACTTCATCTGGGTATGTTCTTTCAAGAGGACATGACCTACTAAGGAGACAAAGCTTATTTCCCTGGCAGGAGCACTGCTTCTTCCTCATCCATCTCTGGCCCCAATGCTTGGTTGGTTAGTCAATGACGGGTAAGACTCCTCAAGAGAGGGGCAACCTAAGCCAGACATGACCACTTGGGAGGCCCTCATGGAAGGACTTGAGGGGCTGCAGCAAAGAGGAGGTGATGGACCCTCACTCCCCGGCTATTCTGACATAGCCTGAGTCCCCATTTCCATCTGGGAGATGTCTTCTGCTTCTCAGCTTAAAGCCTGAAACTCTGATGGCAGGCGGTGTAGCCCTGTGCCAGCCAGAATGGTTCCCCAGGTGATCAGGCATAAGAAAGAATTCCTAAAGTCCTGTAAAACCTGCTTTGCTAAGAGTGCTCTCATTTAAATGATAAGAGTCCGAGGAGGAAATGAGTATGTGTCCCAAAGTTTGACAACCCCCTTTCCTGACCGACACTGACTCAGATTAAGCCCTCAGATTTCTTTGAAATGTTAAACCTGTGTTCCTGTGTATTTGAACCCAATAAAAGCCTAGTGAGGAAAGGGCTCTGGGTCATTCTCCTATGAGAGTTTGACCACCTTTCCTCCCCAAGCGGATCATGTCTTGGTAGTTTTATTTTCATCCATGACGGAGGGATGGGGCTCTGTGGGCGGACCCCCCCCCACATCTGGCACCCAGGACAGGGGCTCCCCGAATAGCCTTTACATGTTTCTATTCAACTACATTGACTGAATTTATAATTTCCAGGCTGTAGAACCCATTTTTTTCTTAATAAAAGGGAATTATTCCAGTTCCTGACCATTTCCATTATCAAATGCCCCTTTGTTCTTCATGCCCTCTTTTGAGAGCCCCTGTGTATCCCTTAAAAGGTGCATTTGTGGTTGCATTAGTGTGTTTGCTATATTGTATGTTGCCATGTTTTTTCTTCAGCACAAAATCAAACTGGACAGTTTTATGTGGTTTTGGATGAAGAAGTTCCAGTATCAGATTCATTACCTTGTACTAATCTTGAGAAGAGCTACCTTGTGGACTAAGTCCCAAGAGCACAGCATACAGTACAGCCACTAGGACTGGCATGGTGGCTGCTGCGTATGAAGAATGCATCTATAACCACCAATAACCACATGAACCGTTTCTGTGTATGGTGATGTTTCCCTGCACTTTGCCTGCTCTCTAGAGTTTGTGCATAAAGGAGAATATTGTCTTAAATGCAATAACTTTATGTGACACTTTATCATTCTAATAGACATAAAATTACCAAACATTGCATCTTCAATATTTCTGCATGGTAGCTAGGGAAACAAATTCATGTGCACATCTTTCTTCAGAAAGCAAAACTGGCTAACGTTTGGGGGTTTACCATTTTATTTCAGTTTGTTGCCATTCCATTTGGGATTTTACCCTGTTTTCACTTTCTCTCTTTCTGACCCACATCATCAAAATATAAGGAGGGTCGATAGGATTGGGAAACTTCAGATGCATTAAGTGCATGCAGGAAAGGGCTAACATCTTCTGTCTTCCTGGAAGGAGGGTTTGGAGAGACCCACATTCTGTATTCTCATTTTTAACAATTCATGCCATCATGTTGACACAAAACAGAAATTAGAAGGCATCAACTCCACTTAATCATTCTTAAAACCCTTTAATGAACCCCCTTTGTCTGTAAGCATATTTTGAACCCAATCAATCTATTCAGTCTCAGCTCTTCCAACCACAAGCCAGGATCTCATCATTCCTGATTACTTATTCTTATAACACCCCATGTAGTTCATGCCTATACGCCTTTGTACCCTCTGTTCCTTCTGCCTGAGACACTCTTCATCTTAGTCCTTCAGAGCTAGACCACAGACTCTGTAAGGGAGGGATCATGTAACTACAGTGTCCAGCCCAGTGTCTAAATTATAATATACAGTCAATAAATATATCTTTACCGACTGCTTAACCCAGCTCAAAAATTATCTCTTCCTTTCTGAATTATGTCCTTTTATAATTCTTTCTGTGAGTGTCAAGGTGGGTCTGTAGATACTATTTTTTAATCTTTGTATATTTGAAAATGCCTTTACTTTGCCTTTATATTTAACAGATATGTAATTATGAATTATGGTTATATTTCCTCAGCACTCTGAGGATATATTGCTCCACTGCCTTCTGGCATCAATTGTTGGGTGAGAAGTCTGCTGAGAATGTAATTGTCATTCTGTTGTGGGTCATCTGAAATTTCTTTCTGGTAACTCAAAGACTGTTTTTCTTGATGTCTCTAAATTTTACTAGGTTGTGTCGAGATGTGCATTCATTTTCACTTATACCACCTGGATTTGGTGTCTATTTTAGCAAGTCTGGAAAATTCTCAGCCATTATCTTTTTATATATTTGTACCCTGTCATTTGCTTTATGATATACTTTTAACATTCCCATTAGATCTCTTTTAGAGCTTATCAATTTATTCTCCATCTTTCTTAGCTATTAGTCAATGAAAAATATTTTTATCTCTCTGTGCTGTATTCTTATTGAATTCTCAGTAGTATCTCCCAGTTCACTAATTATTGATAACTATATAGTTTGAAGTTTATATCACCTACTGATTTAAATTTTTTTTCTGCTTGTTCATTTCTTTTATTTTTTTCTCCATTTTTTATTTTATTTTTTTAAATCAGTATTTTTTAATTGTTGATATTGTACAGTTTTCTGTCTTTTACCCCGCCCCAGCCCACCACCCCAGCCCTCCCCACCTTCCTCCCATTTCCACCCCCCATAGATTTTGTCCATGAGTCCTTTATACTTGTTGCTCTAAACCGTTCCCCTTTTCCCCTGAAATTCCCTCCCCTCCCACTCTGGACACTAATCATATTTTTCATTTTCAACATTTCTAGGATACACATACACACACACACACACACACACATTAACCATTTGTGTCCCCATAACTTCTTTTTAAAAAATATTATTTCTTTAAAGTATATGAAACGTTATTTATTTATTTTAATTAGGTTTTTATTTTTCCAGCTTTATTGAGATGTGATTATCATAACATTAAGTTTAAGGTGTACAACTTGATTTGATATGTTCATATGTCACAAAATAATCACCACCATAGAGTTAGTTGACACATCACATAATTACCATTTCTTTTCTGTGGTGAGAAAATTTAAGACTTACTGCCTTAACAACTTTCAAGTATATAATACAATATTATTAACTATAACTACTGTGCTGTACATTAGATCCCCAAAACTTATATATGTTTTAACTGAAATTTGTACTCTTTGATCAACATCTTGCCATTTTCCCATCTTCTTCCCAGGCCCTGATAACCACAATTCTACTCTCTATTTTTATGAGTTTGACTTTTTTAGATTTATAAATGAGATTATACAGTTTTTCTCTTTCTCTGACTTATGTCACTTAGCATAATGTTGTCAAGGTCCATCCAAGTTGTTGCAAATAGCAGGATTTCATTTGTTCTCATGGCTGGATAATATCCCATTGTTCATGTATACACTACATTTTTAAAAAGTCCATTCAGTGAAACTGTTCCTCTTACCCACTCTGATGCATCCAACCTCATATTTGCCTGCTCTAATGGTGTGCTAGAACTTCTCTTCTTTAAACCTTGACTTCCAGAAAGGCTCTCTCATCTGTGGGTAATTATTAAAGACAGTGCTTTCCAGAGTCTCTCGGGTTACACCTGAGGGGTGCTGGAGCCAGTTCATGAGACACTGCAGAGTCCACAGCCAGGGCCAAGATCTATTTGCTTATTTCTGACATGGTTGGGTGAGACTCCTCCCAGGCTCCTTAGCATATGATGCTGGATCCACAGCTCCCTAAAGGTACTTTTGTCTCTGTATGAATGCTGAATTTTTGTTGTTGGGATGAACAAAAATGACAGACATCTTATACCACCATAATAGTGATATCACCCTCCATAATATAATTATTTTAATATTAACTTCAGATTATTCTATTATGTTCATTATTATTTCCATTACTGATTACCCATTGTTGATTGTTCATTGTTGATTATGCAATATTTCTTCCTTATTAGATCTCACTGTATATTTTGTGATTTTGTATTGTAGATTGTCTTCACTGAAACTCTGTTTTTCCTCTTCCTATTTTTCTCTATGCTCACTCCTCCCTTCTTAATGGTTTTGCTGTTGGGTCTTCAAGAACCTGAGTTCAGAACCCTGTTTTCTCTTGTTATCATTAACAATAGTTGATGATACTGTACTAACACAAATGCAGTGACTGAGCCACCTGTCTGCTGGTCCAACGATCTGTGTCTACTCCCTCCTGCCTGCCTCATCTTATTGCAGTAAGTCTCAGCTTTTTCAGCTTTCTTTCAGAAGCAGGAAAGGACAATCTATCTCCTGGGCTCAAGCAGTAACCTTGGTGTGTCCCCTTCCCATGTGGTAAAAGTTTACTATCCATTTCTTTAGGAGCCATGCTTTGAGCTGTCTTTTGACTGCTCCAGCTACCCCTTTACCACCCTGGGTTTCTGGCCTACTGTTGTGTTATCCTTGTCTATTTTTGGATTGCTGTGGCATAAGGCTGAAAGGAAGAACTTTTAATTTGTGGTTATTAGAAAGGTTAATGATTCCTGTCACTCTCACAGGATATAAATAAGAAAGCCTGTTGCTCTGATAGCTGTAGGAAGGCAACTTATTATTATAAAGAAGCATCTTATGAACATGAAGAAAGTTAATATTAGGATAATGTGTGAAGTATAGGTATATATCTTTTTAATTTTTCATGTCTTATATATATGTGCATTTTTACTTAATACTTTTTATATTTTGTCTTTTGTTGTCATGTGTTAGGAATAGCAGTAGGGCTTCAAGACTTGTACCTTTAAATTCTATCTTGCCCAAAAGTCAAACTATTATATTTCTAACCCCACTACCTGTAGCAGCTGCAGTGGCACAATGTCCAGGTTTCCCTAAGACTGAAGCACTCATTCCACAGCTTCCAGATTGGGGATGGCTGACTGCTCACAGCTGAGTCACTCTGCAGGTTTTCCTTCAGCTGAAAAAAGATGCCTTGCCTAAGGTTATGGCCTTTCCTCAGAAGCAGCTAAATTTCATCGACACATCAGATGGAGATACAAAGACCTGACCTTCTTCAATTCAGAACAAGAATATAAAGTGGTGGTGGGAAAATGGAGACAACTGTACTTGAACAACAATAAAAAAAGAAAAAGAAGAAAAAAAGATTTTGAGCTTTAACTTTCACATTTCTAGTCTCAACTTTAACAGTTTTATTTCCCTTTATTTTGTGAGTTAAGAGAATAAAAAAAGGAAGTTCTGAAAAACAAAAGAAGAAGAATAGAGGCTGTCCATCCAGATGTCCTGTGGGATGAGCTCAGGCCTTCACTGCATCTGCATGGCAGTTCTGCCTCTTCTTTGTCAGTCGTGCCTCACTTACTGCCTTACAGGCCTTCATTCCAAGAGCTCATCTAGAAGACCTCCTGCTTACAACTTCCACCTTGGTGCTCTGTCCTGGGGAGCTTGACTTCACACCCGAAGTTTCCCTAAGGGCCTCATCCCATTGCTTCCTCACATTAGACATGCAGTAATGTCTTTGAAATGAACCCACAAAGAAAAGCAAAGCTGCCTGAACTGGACCTGCTCAATCTTCCCAAGCTACATGATTTTTTTTTTTTAATTTTACTAATGAAACTTGGACCTGTGAAATCTGAGAAATTAATTTTAGGGCTAGGTAAGATAACATTCACTTACTTTGCCAGTTTCTATTTTACTTGAACTTGAGTGTTCCCTGGATGAACCTAGTGTGTGTGACACTTCTGTGATGCACCTGAAAATGAATCATTTGCACATGCAGTATTCATGTGGGAAGTGCAGGCAGGTAGCAGCAGGATCAAGAACTGTGAGTTGCAGCTTAGCAGGAGGAAGGAATGGCAAGGTTGGAGAATGGTTATAACAGGAATTCCTTTCAGATGCCCCTGGAGTTGGAGAAGCATAGTCATTCCACCTCTCATCAAGCTGACCTAAAACATTTGTTGGGCAGTCTTTTCTGAGGATTGGCAGTTAAGATCTTCCAGGTGACTTCCTCTTAGATTGAGGTTAACTGGAGCTTGCTCTCTGCAGGGAGTATGGAGACGTGATTGATGAGGGAACCCACACCTGGAGAAGGAGTTTGGTGAAGTGTGGCATTTCATAAGTGTGCTGTCAATGGCACATTGCCACGTTGGTGTCAACAATAAATAAAATGAAAGCTTTTCCCCTGCTCATTGAGATGACCACCAACACCTATTCTGTGTCCTGTTTCCCATGCCCCATCTTCTTTTCAGTGATTTCCATCCTCCCTCAGCCCCTGTTCTAAAGACAGATTCTGTTTTCCTTATGCAAATCATGTAATCCTATTTCCTTTACAAATTTTTGTTTCAGAGACCCATATTCAAAAGTAAACTGGCATTCCCTGGTGACTCAAAGGTGTGGGGTAGGCACAACACTGCCAGGACAAGTTTTTATTTTCTCCTTGGAAAAAAGGATTTTCCCTCTCTCATTTACAAGATATAAAATGGGAAACTAATTTTCCTAGTTGCCTCTACTGACTATGACAGAAGCCAACCTGTGGATATACATGAGGTCATGTTGTCCCCACAATGGAAACTAATGAGTCCACATGCAGAGAAAACAGTCAACAAACTCTCAAGAAATAGAAATAGAGTCCTGATTTTACTTACACTGCCTATTCCCGACTTAGTGGTATATGAAATAATACATTTCCTCACTGTTTAAACAGATTCAGCTGATGTATCCTGTTACAGACAGACCTCAGACAGAGTGTGGGTTTGATCCAGACCACTGCAATAAAGCAAGTATTGCAAACAAAGAGAATCACACAATTTTTTTGGTTTCCCAGTGCATATAAAGTTGTTTACCATATGCCTACTGTTATGTGTGCAAAAGCATTATGTGCACATGATGTAGTAGAGGGAGCCAAAATAATTTTAGGACTGTATAAATGTAACTACTCCTTAACTGTTAAGGAGTTGAAATTACATTCGGCCCTTTGAAGGCAACCACGAGGCTGATGTGGCCCCCAGTGAAAATGAGTTTGACACTCCTGATGCAATATGTACATTAAGCAATATAGATAGATAGTTTCATTTAAAAATACTTTACTGGGATCAACCCAAGATGGCAGAGGAGTAAGTGGAAGCTACACTAACCTTCTCCCAGGACCAATCTGGAATCACAACTAAATTGTAGAGAAATCCTCCTGAATAACCAACTGAACACTAGCTGGAGAAAAACCTTATAACCAATAACAGAAAGAATAAACCACTTCAGCACAATGTGATTGCTAGGGAGTGTGGAGGATGTGCAAGAGAGTTGGCTAGGCTCCCATAGGCAGCCACTTAAGTTCTGAAGGGATATTTCAGTGGCTAGTGGGGGTCCCCTCAAGAGATGTGGGATCTAAACCCGAAGCTGGGTTCTGCAACTTACAGCACCAGAACCAGAAGAGGAACCCAGATAGCATACAGCTGTGAAAAGCAGCAGGGTTTCTGTCTGTCAGGAAGAGATGGCTGGAGACCTAGAGAGCCTCTTAAAGGGCTAACACACAAAATTTTTATTGCAGCTGCTTACCTGGGGCTCTGTAGGAGGGAGAGTAGAGTGGACTAGATATGCGTGAGGAGAGTCTGGGGCTGGTAGCTCTGGGGAAAGAAATGAAGGAACAGCTGCCAGGATCCCTGTGCTGAGTCATCCCTATACTGCAGAGGCCACGTTTCTCAGGCAGAGCACTCCTCTCTCAGTGGAATCAGTCCGAGGGGGAGCAATAGTCCCACCCACAGTAATTGCTTAAGCCACAGGCTGGGAGCTTAAGTCAGACTACTGAGTACAGCCTGAGGCTATATCAGTGATTAACAACTAAGGTGGCTCTCTAGGAGCTCTGACACATTAGCTGACCCACCCCTAGGCCTGGTGTTGCTAAAAGCCAGCCTTGGTGTGCAGACTGGTTCTTTCAGTGCACAAACAGGCCCAACAGAGGGAACCACATGTTGAGCATCACTGATAGCTCCAAACAGGTTGCCTAGGGCCAATAACAAGCAGCATCTGACAAGGGTCAGCACCAGAACCTCTGCAGACCTACCTGACACATAGAAACAAAAAAAGGAAGCATCCAAAATGGGAAAACAAAGAAACAGAACCCATATGAAAGAACAAGAGAATTCTCTGGAACTAGATGAAATGGAGGCAAGCATATATCAGAGAGAGAGTTTAATGATTACAAGGATACTCAACCAGCATGAAAAAAATGTACAAATCATAAAAAAGGACCAGAGAGAAAGAAAGAATGTAATATCTGAAATTAATAATACAGTAAAAGGAATGAACAGTAGGTTAGATGAAGCAGAGGTATGAATAGGTGATTTGGAAGACAAGGTAGGAAAAAACACCCAGGCAGAGCAGCAAAAAGAAAAACGAGTTTTAAAAAATGAGGAGAGCTTAAGAAACATTTTAGACCACATGAAGTGTTACAACATCGGCATCATGGTAATATCAGAAGGAGAAGAGAAATTCCCTAATATGGTGAAGGAAAGAGACACCCAAGTCCAGGAGAGTCCCAAAAAAGATGGACACAAAGAGGTCTACACCAAGACACATCATAATTAAAATGGCAAGTCTTAAGGACAAGGAGAGAATCCTAAAATCCAGACGAGAAAAGCAAGTAAGAGAACACCAATTAGACCATCATCTGATTTCTCAATAGAAACATTCCAGGCCAAAAGTTATGGCATGGAATACTTAAAGTGATGAAAAGCAAAGACCTACAACCAAGGCTGCTTTACCCAGCAAGACTATCATTAAAATCAAAGAAGAAATAAGGAGTTTCCTAGAAAAGAGAAAGGTAATGGAGTTTGTTAATGCCAAATCAGTACTACAACAATTGTTAAAGGCCTTGCTTTAAGAAGAAGAAAAAGAGAAAGAAAAAATCAGAAGAAATTAGTCTAATAATAAATAGGCACTAACTACATATCTACTAATATTATCTTAAATGTAAATGGCTTAAATGCTCCAACCATAACACAAAAGGTACCTGAATGGATAAGAAAACAAGACCCATATATATGCTACCTCCAAGAGACCCACCTCAGATAGAAAGATACACACAGATCAGAAGTAAAGGGATGGAGAAAGATATTTCATGCAAGTGGAGAAGAGAAAAAGCTGGGATATCAGTATTAGTACCCAACAAAATAGACTTTAAAACCAGTGCTATAGTAAAAGACAAAGAAGGACACTACATAATGATAAAGGGAACAATCCAACAAAAGGATATAACCTTAGTAAACATTTACGCACCCAACATAGGAGCACCTAAATATGTAAAGCAAATCTTAATGACATAAAAGGAGAGATCGACAGAAATACAGTCACAATCAGGGATTATAACACTCCATCAGCTTCAATGGCTAGAACTTCTAGAGAAAAAATAAACAAGGAGAAAGCAGCCTTAAAGGACAGTCAAGATAAAATGGATTTAACTGATATCTTCAGAGCATTCAACCCAAAGCATCAGAATACTCAAACTTTCTAAGTGCATGTGGAAGGTTTTCTAGAATAGACCAATGTTAAGACACAAAACAAGTCTCAATAAATTTAAGAAGATTGAAATCATATCAAGCATCTTCTCTGACAACAATGCTATGAAACCAGAAATCAATCACAAGAAGAGCATTGAAAAACATACAAAGACATGGAAGCTAAATAACATGTTATTTAACAATGAATGGGTCAACAATGAGATCAAGGAAAATATCAAAAGATACCTTGTAATGAGTGACAATTAGAATAAAACAATCCAAAATCTGTAGGACACCAGGAAAGCAATCCTAAGAGGGGAATTCATAGCATTATAGGCCCATCTCAAAACAAACAAACAATTAAAAAAAAAAAACAACAAGAAAAACTCAAATAAACCATCTAACTTTACACTTAAAGTGACTTGAAAAAGACCAAAAAATGCCTAAATTGAGTATAAGGAAGAAAATAATAAAAATCAGTGCAGAAGTAAAGAAATAGCATCTAAAAATGATACAAAAGATCAATGAATCCAAGAGATGGTTCTTTGAAAAGCTAAAAAGATTGAAAAACTTTTAACCAAGCTCATCAGGAAAAAAGAGAGGACCCAAATGAATAAAATGAGAAATGAAAGAGGAGCAATAGCAACTGACACTAAAGAAATACAAAGGATTGTAAGAAAATATTGTGAACAACTATATGCCAACAAACTGCACAACCTGGATAAAATAGTAAATCCTTAAAACATACAATCTTCCAAAACTAATACAGGAAACTGTACACTTAATGAAATTGAAGAAGTAATAAAAAAACTCCCAACAAACAAAAGCCCTAGACTGGATGTCTTCACATGTGAATTTTACCAAACATTCTGGGAAGAACTAATACCTCTCCTTCTCAACTATTTCAAGAAATACAATAGGAAGGAAGTCTCCCATGCCCATTTTATGAGGCCAGCATTATCCTAATTCCAAAACTAGATAAAGGCACTGCAAAAAAAAAAAATAGAAGAAAACCATAGGCCAATGTCCCCAATGAACAAAGATACTAAAATTCTCAACAAAATATTAGCAAATTCAATAGAGCGATGCATCAAAATATCATACATCATGATGAAGTGGGATTTATTCCAGGAATGCATGGTTGATACAACATTTGCAAATCAGTTAATGTGATTTACCACATAAAAATGAAGGATAAAAAGCACATGATCATATCAATAGATGCAGAAAAAGCTTTTGATAAAATCCAGCACCCATTTATGATAAAAAACACTCAGCAAAGTAGGAATAGAGGGAAAATACCTAAAGACAATACAGACCATATGAGACAAATCCACTGTCAGCATCATACTCAATGTGCAAAAACTGCAAGCATTGCCCTTAAGATCAGGATCAAGAATGGATGTCCACTTTCACCTCTTGTTCAACATAGTACTGGAAGTCCTAGCCACAGCAATAAGACAAGAGGAAGAAATAAAAGGCATCTGAATTGGAAAGAAATAATAAAACTGTCTTTATTGGCAGATGATATGATACTGTACATAGAAAAACCAAAAGATTCCACTAAGAAACTACTAGAATGGATCAATGAATTCAGAAAAGTAGCAGTATAAAAAATTAATATGCAGAAATAAGTTGCCTTTTTATTGGCAAATAATGAACTAACAGAAAGGGAAATTAAGAACAATCCCATTCACAATTGCTTTGGAAAAAAACAAAACACCTAGGAATAAATCTACCAAAGAATGTAAAAGATCTGTACTCAGAAAATTATAAGATACCATGGTTTTAATTTGCATCTTTCTGATGGCTAGTGATACTGGCCATCATAAACAAATCAACAAACAACTAGTGCTAGCAAGGTTCTGCAGAAAAGCGGACCCTAGTACATTATTGGTGGGAATGAAGACTGGTGCAGCTATTGTGGAAAACAGTACAGAATTTCCTCAAAAAACTAAAAATGGAACTGCCTTTTGACCCAGCATTTCCATGGCTGGGATTATATCCTAAGAATCCTGAAACACCAATTCAAAAGAACCTATGCACCCCAATGTTCATAGCAGCACAATTTACAATAGCCAAGTGCCAGAAACAGCCTAAGTGGCCATCAGTAAATGAATGGATCAAAAAACTATGCAATGGAATTTATACAATGGAAGACTATGCAGCAAAAAGAAAGAAGGATCTCCTACCCTTTGTGACAAAATGGATGGAACTGGAGATCATTGTGCTAAGTGAAATAAACCAGGTAGTGAAAGACAAATACCATATGATCTCACCTAGAAGTGGAACTTAATCAACAAAACAAACAAACCAGCCAAATAAAACCAGATACATTGAAATAAAGAACAAACTGACAGTAACCAGAGGGGGAGGGATATGGGGGTAGAGGGGGAAAAGGGGAATGGGTCATCAAGGAACATGTATAAAGGAATCATGGACAAAGACAGCATGGGGAAAGAATTGAATGTTGGAGGTAGGAGTAGGTAGGGAAAGGGAAGAATGATGTGGGGAAATGGGGACAACTTTAATTAAACAACAATTAAAAACTACAAAACTAGAAAAAAATTTTGAGACATTGAAGAAAGAAATTGAAAAAGGTACAAATAAGTGGAAGTATATACCATGTTCCTGGATAGGAAGAATTAACATCATTAAAATGTCCATACTACACAAAGCAATCTATAGATTCAACACAATCCCTATCAAAGTAACAGTGATATATTTTACAGATATAGAATGAATATTTCAAAAATTTATATAGAATCACAAAAGGCCCTGCATAGAACAAAGTTCTTGTAAAAGAACAAAGTTGGAGGAGTCATGCTACCTTATATGAAACTATAATGTAAGACCATAGTAATCCAAACAGCATGGTACTGGCATAAAAACAGACACATAGATCAATGTAACAGAATAGAGAGCCCAGAAATAAACCCACACCTTTATTGTCAATTAATATTTGATAGAAAAAATAAGCACATACAATGGGCTAAAGATAATTCAATAAATGTGGTGGGGAAATTGAACAGATATATGCAGAAAAATTAATCTAGAGCACCTTTTACACCAAACATGAGAATAAATTCAAAATGGATCAAAGACTTAAATGTTAGACCCAAAACCATAAAAATCCTAGAAGAAAATATAGGCACTAAAATCTTAGACATTGTTCATAGCAATATTTTACCAGATATATCTCCGCAGGCAAGGGAAACAAAAGAAAAACAAATAGGACTATGTCAAACTAAAAAGGTTTTGCACAGCAAAGGAAACCATCAACAAAATAAAAAGACAACCCACAGAATGAGAGAAAATATTCACCAATGCACCTGATAAAGTGTTAATATCCTAAAGTCATAAAGAACCTATGAAACTCAACACCAAAAAAACACAAACAACCAAATTCAAAAATGGGCAAAGGACCTGAAAAGACATTTCTCCAAAGAGGACACACCGATGGCCAACAGACCTGTGAAAAGATGCTCACCATCACTAATCATCAGATATATGCATATCAAAATGACAATGAGATACCATCGCACCAAACAGCTCACAGAATGGCTATCATCAATAAATCGACAAACAAGTTTTGGCTAGGATATGGAGAAAGGGGAACACTTTTGCACTATTGGTGGGAATTCAGACTGGTGCAGCCACTAAAGAAATCAGGTTGGAGATACCTCAAAAAATTAAAAATGGACCTACCTTTTGACCCTGTGATTTCACTTCTGGGAATATATCCAAAGAACCCAAAACATTAATTCAAAAGAACATAAGAACCCCAGTGTTCATTCCAGCATTATTTACAATCATGAAGATATGCAAGCAGACGAAGTGTCCATCAGTAGATGAGTGTATAAAACAACTATGGTATATTTACACAACACAATACTATTCTGCCCTAAAAAAGGAGAAAGTTTTGTGATAGTATGGATGGACCTGGAGGGCATTGTGCTAAGTGAAATAAGCCAATCAGAGAAAGTATAATTTCACTCATATATGGAATCTAATAAAGAAACTGAACTGTAAGAAAAATAGATACAGATTCATATAGAAAGCCAGATGAGAACTAAGGACAGGGCATGTTAGGGGGTGAGGGATTGAACAAAAAGAAAAAAAGGTCTTGTGCAATTAGGACATAGACAACAGTGGGGTGATTGCAGGGGGCAGGGGAGTATAAGGGGACTAAATGATAATGGAAAAAATACAATAAGTAATAAAAATGCTTTACTGTCATAAAATGCTAGCTATTATCTAGTCCTTCAGCAAGTGGTAATCTTTTTTTCTGAGTGTTTCTAAATTGTTTATTCTTTCAAAGAACAAACACTCTTTTAAATGAGTGATGAAAATTCTTCTCCATGGGAACATTTATAGAACATAATACTACATGGTTATAATTTGTTTATAATAACATGTGAGTCAGTAGCAACTTTTAAGAGGCAGAAAAGAGATCTTACGATGGTGCAATTCATTTTTTAAACTTCTATTGAAATTGAGTTGTACTACTAATAAATTAGTGGTACAGTTAATGTAAAGGACATTTTAAGAATGCTTTGCTTTTTTTCCTTCTGATTTAGTTTAAATGGTAGTTTTTATTTTTTTATTTTAATTCTTGTTCTTGTACAGTTTTCTATCTTTTACTCTCTTCCCATCCCACCACCCCAGCCCTCCACACCTCCTTCCCTTTTCCACCACCCCTCTAGTTTTTGTCCATGCATCTTTTATACTTGTTGTTCTAAACCCTGCCCCTTTTACACTGAAATTCCCTCACCACTCCCCTCTGGTGATTGTCAGCCTGTTCTCAATTTCAGTGTCTTTGGTTATATTATGCTTGTTTGTTTGTTTTGTTGATTAGGTTCCTATTAAAGGTGAGATCATATGGTATTTGTCTTTCACTGCCTGGCTTATTTCGCTTAGCATAATTCTCTCCAGGTCCATCCATGCTGTTGTGAATGGTAGGAGCTCCTTCTTTCTTTCTGCTGCATAGAATTCCATTGTGTAAATGTACCATAGTTTCTTGATCCATTCGTTTACTGATGGGCACCTAGGTTGCTTCCAACACTTAGCTATTGTAAATTGTGCTGCTATGAACATTGGGGCGCATAGGATCTTTTGGATTGGTGTTTCAGGGTTCTTAGGATATAATTCCGAGCAGTGGAATGGCTGGGTCAAAAGGTAGATACATTTTTAGTTTTCTTAGAAAATTCCGTACTGCTTTCCATAGTGATTGTACCAGTCTGCAAATCCCACCAACAGTGCACTAGGGTCCCCTTTTCTCCACAACCTCCCCAACATTTGTTGTTTGTTGCTTTGTTTATGATGGCCATTCTGACTGGTGTGAAGTGGTATCTCACTATGGTTTCAATTTGCATCTCTCTGATAGCTAGCGATACTGAACATCTTTTCCTGTCTCTGGATCCTCTGTATGTCCTCCTTGGAGAAGTGTCTGTTCAAGTCCTTTGCCCATTTTTTAATTAGGTTGCTTGTCTTCTTAGAGTGGAGTCGTGTAAGTTCTTTGTATATTTTGGAGATTAAACCCTTGTCTGAGTTATCATTGACAAATATGTTTTCCCATACATTGGGTTCTCTTTTTATTTTAATCCTGTATTCTTTAGCCATGCAGAAGCTTTTTATTTTGATGAGATCCCATTTGTTTATTCTTTCTTTTATGTCCCTTGCTTTAGGGGACATATCCGTAAAAATGTTGCTGCGTGGAATATCTGAGATTTTCCTGCCTATGTTCCCCTGCAGGGCTTTAATGGTATCACAGCTTATATTTAAATGTTTTATGCACTTTGAATTTATTTTTGTGTATCATGTAAGTTGGTCCTCGAGTTTCATTTTTTTTTGCATGTAGCTGTCTAGTTCACCCAACACCATTTCTTGAAGTGGCTATTTTTACTCCATTGTATGTTGCTGCCCCCTTTGTCAAATATTAATTGACCATAGAGACTTCAGTTTATTTCTGGGCTCTCTGTTCTATTCCACTGGTCCATGTGACAGTTTTTATGCCAGTACCAGGCTGTTTTGATTACAGTAGCCTTGTAATATAGTTTGGTATCAGGTATTGTGATCCTTCCTACTTTGCTCTTACTTCTCAAGTTTGTTGCAGCTATTTGAGGTCATTTATGGTTCCATATAAATTCTTGAAGTGTTTGTTCTATGTCTTTGAAATATGCTACTGGTACTTTAATAAGTATTGCATTGAATGTGTAAATTGCTTTGGGTCGTATGGACATTTTGATAATATTAATTCTTCCGATCCATGAACATGGTATATGTTTCCATTTGTTTGTGTCTTCCTTGATTTCTTTCTTCAGTGTTGTGTAGTTTTCTCCATATAGGTCTTTCACCCCCTTGGTTAGGTTTATTCCTATGGATTTTATTTTTCTTTTTGCTATATTGAGTGGGATTTTCTTCTTGATTTCTGCTTCTGCTGTTTCATTGTTGGTATACAAAAATGCCTCTGATTTCTGGATATTGACTTTGTATCTAGCTATTTGGCCAAAGTCATGTATTAGTTCAAGCAGTTTTTTTGCCTAGCCTATAGGATTTTCTATGTACACTATCATGTCATCTGCAAACAATGATAGTTTTGTTTCCTCCTTTCCGAGTTTGATGCCTTTTATTTCCTTTTCTTGTCTAATCACTATAGCTAAGACTTCCAATACTATAATTAATAGAAGTAGTGAAAGTGGACAACCCTGTCTTTATCCTGATCTTAGTGGAAAGGATTTTAGTTTTTGCCCATTGAGTATGATGTTGGCCATAGGTCTCTTATATATGGCCTTTATTATGTTGAGGAATGCTCCCCGCATTCCCACTTTGCTGAGTGTTTTTAATCATAAATAGGTGTTGTAACTTCTCAAATGCTGTTTCTGCATCTATTGATATGATCATGTGATTTTTGTCTTTGCTTTTGTTTATATGATGAATTACATTTACTGATTTCAGAATATTGAACTATTCTTGCATCCCTGGGATGAATCCCACTTGGTCATGGTGTATGATCTTCTTCATGTATTGTTCCATGCAGTTTGCCAATATTTTGTTGAGGATTTTAGCATCTATGTTCATCAGTGATACTGCCCTGAAGTTTTCTTTCTTTGTTGTGTCTTTATCTGGTTTTGGAATTAGGATGATGCTGGCTTCATGAAAAGAGTTTGGGAGTCTTCCATCATTTTGGATTTTTGGAGTAGTCTGTGAAGGATAGGGGTTAGCTCTTCCTTAAATGCTTTGTAAAATTCTCCTGTGAAACCATCTGGTCCAGGGCTTTTGTGCATCGGGAGTGTTTTGATTACTGCTTCAATTTCATCCGCTGTTCTTGGTCTGTTCAGACTTTCTGCTTTTTCTTCTTCATTGAGTTTTGGAAGCTTATGTTTTTCTAGAAACTTGTCCATTTCACCTAGGTTTTCAAATTTTTTGACATACAGTTCTTCATAGTAATTTCTTACAATCCTTTGTATTTCTGTGGTGTCAGTGGTAATCTCTCCTCTTTCATTTCTGATTGTGTTTATTTGAATCCTCTCTCTTTTTTTCTTGATAAGCCTGGTTAAAGGCTTATCAATTTTGTTTATCTTTTCAAAGAACCAGCTATGGGATTCATTGACCCTTAGATTTGTGCTTTAGTCTCTATGTCATTTAATTCTGCTCTGATCTTGGTTATTTCCTTCCTTCTATTTGCTTTGGGCTGTCTTTGTTGTTGATCCTTGAATTCTTGTAGGTGTAGGATTAGGTTGTTTGTTTGAAATGTTTCCATCTTCTTTAGGTAGGCCTGTATCACTATGAACTTTCCTCTGAGGACTGCCGTCACTGTGTCCCATAAGTTTTGGGTCATTGTGAGTTCATTATTATTTGTTTCCAGAAACTTTGATTTCCACCCTAGTTTAATT
The DNA here is from genome assembly GCA_039655065.1 of Glossophaga mutica. Classification (NCBI taxonomy): domain Eukaryota; kingdom Metazoa; phylum Chordata; class Mammalia; order Chiroptera; family Phyllostomidae; genus Glossophaga; species Glossophaga mutica. The sequence continues at coordinate 121,913,282 of CM077305.1, read as the reverse complement.
CTTGACCCATTTATTGTTTAATAGAATAGTATTCAGTCTCTATGATTTTGAGGGCTTTGCATTTTTCCCCTTGGGGTTGGTTTCTAGTTTCAGTCCTTTGTGGTTGAAGAAAATGCTTGGTGTGATTTCAATCTTCTTGAATTTGTTGAGGCTTATTTTGTGTCCTATTACGTGGTCTATCTTTGAAAATGTTCCATGTTCATTTGAAAGGAATGTGTATTTAATTTCTTTGGGATGAAGGGGTCTCTTTATATATAAGTTAAGTCTATTTCACCTAGATGGTTGTTCAATGCCACAATATCTTTGTTGATATTTTGTTTGGAAGAGCTGTCCATTTTTGACAGTGGGGTGTTTAAATCGCCTACTATAATTGTGTTGCTGTCAATATCTTTCTTGAAGTCCTGTAAGATTTTCTTGATGAATTTAGGTGCTCCTATGTTGGGTGTAAATATATTTACAATGATTATGTCTTCTTGGTGGATTCTTCCCTTCAGTATTATGAAGTTATCTTCTGGGTTTCTCTTTATTGCTCTTGTTTTGAAGTCTATTTTGTCTGATATGAGTATTGCTACCCTGGCTTTTTTTCCCTGTCCATTTGCTTGAAAAATTTGTTTCCAGTCTTTCACTTTGAGTCTGTGTATGTCTTTTGTCCTGAGGTGGGTCTCTTGTGAGCAGCATATGTGTGGCTCATGCTTTCTTATCTATTCAGCTATTCTATATCATTTGAATGAAGCATTTAATCCATTTACCTTTAAGATTATTACTCATAGGTACTGATTCATTGCCATTTTGTACCTCTGTTCCCCTTTCTCTCTCTTTCTTTTTCTTCCTTTCCTTACAGCAGTACTTTTAGTATCTCTTGCAGAACTGGTTTGGTAGAGGTGTATTCTTTTAGACTTCTTTTGTCTGGAAAGCTCCTTATTTGGCCTTCTATCGTTATTGAAAGCCTTTCTGGGTAAAGTAGTCTTGGTTGTAGGCCTTTGGTTCTCATTACTTGAAATATTTCTTGCCATTCTCTTCTGGCTTGGAGGGTTTCCACTGAGAAGTCAGCTGCTAACCTTATCGGGGCTCCCTTGTATGTTATTTCCTTTTTCTCCCTTGCTGCCTTTAAGATTCTCTCTTTGTCTTGGAATTTTTCCATTTTAATGTGATGTGTCTAGAAGTGGGCATCTTTGGGTTCTTCTTGATTGAGACTCTCTGTGTTTCCTGGATTTCTGTGACTTTTTCTCTTATCAAATTAGGGAAGTTTTCCATCATTACTTTTTCCAATAGGTTCCCTTGCTCTTCTTCTTCTCCTTCTGGTACCCATATTATACAGATATTATTACGTTTCATATTGTCTTGCATTTCTCTTAATCCGTCTTCATTCTTTCTGAGTCTCTTTTCCTTTTCTTGCTCTTTCTGAGTGTTTTTTTCTCCTTTGTCCTCCAACTCGCTTATTCAATATTCTATTTCATCAATTCTGCTTTCGATTCCTTCTACTGTGTTCTCCAGTTCAGAAATTGTATTCTTCATTTCCTCTTGGCCCATGTTGATAGTTTTTATTTCCTTTTTCATGTTGATGTAGTTTTCAGTGAGTTCACTGTAGCTTCCCTGTAGTTTTGGGTAGCTCATTGAGAGTTCATGGTGCTTTCTGACAACCATTGCTTTCAACTCAATAACTGATTGTTGAGTTGCCTTTGTTTCATTTAGCATTCTTTCTGAGGCTACCTCCTTTCCTTTTATTTGGGGATTTTTTTTTGTCTTCCCATTGTTTGTGAGACTTTTCTTGTTAGCCTCAGCTTTTTAAATTGATCTGTTCTGGTTCCCTGGATTAATGGTGTGAACTTCTGTGTTGGAATACCTGTGATATTCAGTGGTGTAGTCTCCTTTGGGTATCCTGTTGTTCAAACCTTCCACTGTCTCAGCTGTTGGGATGCCCTCTTTTTGGGACCAACTTCAGTTTTTTTCACAGTTCTAGGTTCGTTTGTTTGTTTTTTGTCCCACTCATGGGTATTTAAAAAGAGGAAAAAGATGAAAAAAGAAGAAAAAAGAGGAAGGGAGAAGAGATAAAATTAGAAAGAATGGAAGAAGGAACAAAGCAAGAAAGAAGTAAAGAGAGTCAAAAGAAGTGGAGGGGTAAAAAAGATAAAAATAGTAAAGAAATAATAATTAAAAAATATTTCAAAAAAAAAAAAAAACTCAAACAAAAAACTCTTGCTATTTTCAAACTTGACATGCCAGCATTTCTGGTCTTGCTGGCTTCAAAGGCCGAGGGCTGATGGTATCACTTTTCTCCCTGTTCAGCACTCAGTCATCTTTGGGCTACTCTCCCCAGGGCTAGCCCAGCGCCTCTCTGCACAGGGCCTCGGGCCTGTGTTCTGAGCCTCCTGGGGAGTGGGCACTTTCCCAATTTTATGTGTGTGAACTCGGGTCTCTGGTGGCGCACAGCCATCTCCGTTAGCATGCTCGCAGCTATCTGGGATGGCACGTGGCTGCCTATGGTCGCACATCCGTCTCCAGTGGTGCAGGCGCCTGTGTTCGCATGGCCATGGTCACATGCAGGTGCCTGTGGTCGCACAACATTCTCCATTTTCACACAGGCAACTGTGGTTGCTTAGCCTGTTTCTGGTCGCGCATGGGCACCTCTGCTGGAGAGCTCTGGCCTGCACTCCTTCCAGGGCTATGTGTGGATGCTCACATCTGAAGCATGTTTGCCATTCAGACCTTAACTCCTCTCTTTGAGACTTCAAGCAACCTGGTCTCTCCTGGTGCTGTTCAAACTTTTTTTGGCTGGAAAGGGAGCAGTTGACTTGGCTCCCTCCCTAGAGCCCTGTGGCAGGCCTGGCAAGTGTGGGGCCGGGGCCTCAGCCGCCCTGGTCTCCGCGCTGATCCCTGGGCTCTTATTGTTCTGAAGTACTCTCCTTATCATCTGGTTTTTCAATGTCCACTACAATTTTCGATCTTCTATTTTCAAATATGCTGGGTTACTGTTGTTTGTTTGCTCTGTTCTTCTGTAGATTGGCCAGGTTTTTCTCCTGTGTGAAGGGAGAAGTGGAATCTGCTCCCTCCTACTGTGCCATCATCTTCCTTCTCAAGTGGTAATGTTTTTGCAAGTAGAGGGTCTTGCCTCAATGTTGATAAAAATTCAGTGTCTTAAAAGCACAATAACACAAAGTATGCCTGCACTTACTGGTGAAAGCATCTTATTTGACATATATCCGTACTCAAATACTATCTTTACTCATGGTTTATAATTTCATTGGTGTCAGGGAATCATGGGTGTCAACTACAGGCAGCATGTACCTTTAAAGATCTAGGTCAGCAGATTGACTATCAGTAGATTGTCATTTCAGTGACAAAGCAATGATAATAATGAACTTGATTATTAGCCCACAGGCATTTATTCCTTTCTTCCACCAACACCTGCATAGAATGATAGTGTACAAATGAAAATAAGGCCTAAATACTCAATGATAAGATGATGAAGAAAGAGACATCAGAAGAAAGATTCCATCAAATTTTTGGATCATGGATATAATATGCAGGATTGAAAAGTGGTGAAGGAGAATCAAGGGAGTCACATTCTGAACAGGTACAGAGGGAGGAACAAACGAAGAGGGAGCCAGTATGCCCTTCCATGCATTTAAGGGCCTCTGTGCTATGAAATATTGGGTACAAAAGAGGGTAGCAGTACAATGTGGGACAGGAAAAAAAGGTGCTTTATTAAAGTTTATGTATGAAACAGTCAAACTCACTTCATCCCTGAGGGTGTAATTCTTGGAAGTTAGGCTTCCATGCCAAGACTTAAAAAAAAAAAGATATATATATATATATATATATATATATATATATATATATATATATATCTTCCAGAGAAACTGGAAAGCTGCAGGAGAATGTCCTGCACATTTTATCATGGAGCAGAACAACAGGTCATGAGTCACTCATTTTCCCAAACTGATCTCACTTAGAGCAAATTGGCAAAATCAGCAAGGTCTGTCCATGCTCCAGGGCCCCCCCTCATGTTTAATTGACTTGTTCTAATGTATGAGCTCAAGGACTGTCTTCAATGGGAGACCCCCTTCAACATGGAAGAGAGACATCACAATGAATGGGAGGAAACTTACACTCATACCTGTGTTCCCAGAGAGATTTGAGACACCGTGAAAACATAATAAACATATATCAAGATAATAAAGATATATTTGTCAAAATAGAAAATAATTAAATAGAAAAGCTGGAAAATTAGACCTGGGAAATTTTTCATAAGTACAAGAGAAAGACAAAAAAAAAGTGGAAAATATAAGAATGAAACCCAGAGGGTTGGTTCAAGAGCACTCAACGTCTGGATAAGAAACAGATGGCAGGGGAAAGAATCAAAAGAGTCATGAAATTTTTCCAGAACTGAAGGACTTAATGTTCAGATTGGAAATGTATACCTACTGCCCAGCACAATGAATTCCAACAAAACAAAACAAAATAAAACAAAGCAAACCTCTCATAACATAAAATGTCAGAACACCAAGGATAAAAGAAAAATCCTCAAAGCAAAAAGAGAAAAAGAGTCAAAATGAAAACAGTAAGTAAGCATCAGACTGTGCTTAACAGCAACCCTAAAAATTAGGAGCTTTTGGCTTTTTGAGGGAAAGTCATATTGATTTAGGATTCAACACATAGCTAAAGTATCAGTAAAAGGATGGTAGAATGAAGACATCAGATATATAAGGCCCAGAAGGGACTCCCCAGGAAAAAAGAAGGACTCAGTAGAATACTAAATTTCTAAGAGAGGTTGAACAAAATTAATAATAGTCAAAAGTAATTAGTTCCAAAAAATTGAACTCCAGGCAAAAAGTCATACGAGAAAGAACATTAAGCAGAGGGCACAGCAGCTGCGTAGTTAACCACATTTAAAAAGTCAGAATCATGAAATCACTATTGATTTTCAATTTTCAATTTATCAACCTACTGATAAAGCTCAGAGGACTAACTGCCATCATAGAACAAAATGTAAGTGTGGTGAATTTGACATTGTGAAAGTAACAATGCAAGAAGCTGAACTAGGAGCAGAGCTAAAATCAGCACCTGGATTCTCACATTTGAAAGTAGGATGTGAAAATATACTTTGTGATGGAAGTACAAATAAGGGTCTTTTAAGATTATTTTTAAAATCAACAAACAACAAACTGGCACATAATTACACATCTTCTGTTTATTGTAACCATTTAGAATCAATTTGGCAGGAATAAAAGCAAAGATTCCCTTTCACAACTGAAAAATATTTTCATGAAACAAGATTTTAGCTTTTGATGTTATGATCATTAAGATCTTGGTATGTCATTATGAAATCAATGACACTGTCACCAATTGTCACAGTACCAAAATAAGAGAGGTGAACAGAATAGATAAAGGATGCTATTGAATCAAGCAAAGGTCAAGTATAATAGTATTATGGTGTACTGCACAAAAATGCACTTTGCTGTGAGTTCACACTATAATTTGACATTGTGAAGATGAAAAGAAACTTGGCCATAGTCATTTATATCCTGTTCACTTAATGGGTGCTGATTTACCACAATATTAAACATATTAAATTAACATTAAAAATTTAATTTTATTAGTTTTGCAGTTTGGCTTCTTTTTAATATGCATATTTAAAAAGTTTGTGCCATTAGTTATTATGTTAAAAGCATTTCAACTCTACTTGAACACTACGGAGAGACATGTGGATGGCACCTAGGTCACATTTCCTTACTTCTGTCCCCTTTCCTAAAAGAAAAGGTAGTTGGCTCAGCAGGTTTGAGCTAATCAGTGGCAAAACAAGCTGAGATCAGAGCCGAGCTACTCCTTCGCAGCATGTCAATTCTCAAACTATAAGCTCCATTATTACATAGTTGCCTAGCTCCTGGCTGCTAATAATGTAATTGGTGAACTACCCCCATTGCTATTCCCTAGGGACTGAATCAGAATCCATTTCTTTAATACACCCCCAGGTGACTCACATGCACATTAAAATTTGGGAGGCACTGACCCTGCCCTTTCTCTATAACGGACAAGTGTGGGGCCAACATCTATTCCTCTCTGAAATCCTCGCCCTTTGTACTTTCAGCTCCACCAGCTGGAGCACCTCCTCTGAGGATAGTCAGAGCTCAGACACCATGCAACAAGTTCTTGCAGGAGCCCCCATTTCTCAACTCTTGGCAGATGTTTGTTGTTTTCATCTGCCTGGATTCCTTGCCTGTAAATCAGAATAGTAACAATGTTTTTCTCATAGAGTTGTTGTGAGGCTCATGTGTAATAATTCATATAAAGCACACAGCACAGAGTAACATCTCAATAAATGAGGTTATAATTATTAGCTATTATCAAACAGTCCCAGGTGATAACATTCAGCAGGAAAGGCTTATATGTTAGTGATCACCAGCTTAGGCTGTCATCAGGTTCATTTCCCTCATCAATAGCTCATTACTTGATTGTCAAGTCACAGACACTATAAGCCACACACCATCGCACCGAATAATAGCAATTATTACAGGTTTTGTGTGTAGAACATTACAGAGGCTGCATCCTTCTCCTGAGTGAGTCTGTCTGGTGGAGAAAGCGGTGGTGTGGGGCACAGTGTATGGACTGCATTGGTGGGAAGACTGTCTTTCTCACCCTTACAGTCCAGCTCCAATTGTCTCATGAGCTTCTAAATAGTCCTGGCCTGAGTCCCAATATTTTACAAAGCCAAAAGAGTTCTTCCCTTTTTGTATTTCTTTTATCCACTTCTTGATGTATTGCCTTATCCTAGGCAGCCAGGCACATCTCACATGCTGTTCTACCAAAGACCGTTTCCCTACTCCCACCTGCTACTCCAACATTGAAGCATTATAACTGAACAAAACCATTTCTCCTGAGACCTTCTTTCAAAGAGGGACCTTTCCAGGTGGATCCTCAATCCCTCAAACAGGCTTTCAGGAGGCCCTCTATATCTTGACTGCAAACATACCACCTTGTCTTGTCAGAGGCCCAAGCATGACTGTGCTTAATGTCCGTATGGGGCTCTTTACATTTGAAATGACTGGTTATACTGAGTCTAGAAAAGAGAATACATGGGAAGATGTGGATATGATCTCTTAATTTTGTGAAATTAAGATCATAATGTTAATGTGGACATATGCTCAGGATGGTATTTCCAGGACAAATGGACAGGAAATAATAGAAAGAAGGGAAACTGTGTTTGTGACCCTTTTACCTCCTGGGTGGAAGGTATTATGTGCTGTCATATTAAAATATGAGAACATCACATTTAACCCCCCCCCCCAGACCAGTATCTGTTTAACACTGAAACCAAGGCTTACACAGGCTATGTAACCAGCTGGGATCTGAGCTCCTATTAGTGTTCCTCCAGAATCCACTTCCTTTGCACTACATGATATGGCTTCATATAATGGAATCAGCTATGGGTGGTAGTCAATTCCCTGTTGTAGAGAGCAATCAAGCAGAGACTGGAGGCTGGAAAGCCTGCTCAACCTCTTCAGACCTGGAATGAAGTCAAGGGCACCCGAGGATTGGAGCCTGGGGTAATTCCTAAATCAACACCATAAAGCAAGTGGTCCAGAAGAAGGTTATCAGTTTCAGGCAAGGCTAAAGCACATGATAATAAATAAGAACCAAAATACAAAGCTAAAAGTGTGCAGCAGCACAGCAAGCTGTTGTATTGTGACCTATTGCAGAGTGGGTGACAGGGGATCAAGTGCTTAAGACTGAACCCCAGGGGCTCAGATCTGCCCACAAATGTGTTCTGTTTGGTCTGCAAGCATTAATTCCTTTTTAGTTTAGCCAACATCTAAAAATTAGTAGATTTCACAACACAAATCCAGATTCCAAAACTCTTTTTTTATTATTTTTTTCCAATTTTTATTTTAATTGTTGATCTTGTACAGTTTTCTGTCTTTTATTCTCACCCAAACCCACCACACCAGCCCTCCCCACCTCCCTCCCATTTCCACCCCCCATAGCTTTTGTCCATGCGTCCTTTATACTTGTTCCTGTAGATCCTTCCCCTTTTCCCCTGAAATTCCCTCCCTTCTCCCCTCTGGTGGCTTTCAGCCTGTTCTCAATTTCAATGTCTTTGGTTATAGTATGCTTCTTTGTTTGTTTTGTTGATTAGATTCCTGTTAAAGGTGAGATTATATGGTATTTGTCTTTCACTGCCTGGCTTATTTCACTTAGCATGATGCTCTCCAATTCCATCCATGCTGTTGCAAAGGGTATGAGCTCCTTCTTTCTTTCTGCTGCATAGAATTCCATTGTATAAATGTACCACAGTTTTTTGATCCATTCATTTACTGATGGGCATCTAGGTTGCTTCCAACACTTGGCTATTGTAAATTGTGCTGCTATAAACATAGGGGTGCATAGGTTCTTTTGGATTGGTGTTTCAGGGTTCTTAGGATATAGTCCTAGCAATCGAATTGCTGGGTCAAAAGGTATATCCATTTTTAGTTTTTTTAGAAAATTCCATACTGATTTCCATAGTGGTTGTACCAGTGTTCACTCCCACCAACAGTGCACTAGGGTCCTCATTTCTCCACAACCTCTCCAGCACTTGGTGTTTGTTGCTTTGTTTATGAGGGCCATTCTGACTGGTGTCAAGTGGTATCTCATTGTGGTTTTAATTTGCATCTCTCTGATAGCTAGCGATATCGAGCATCTTTTCATATGTCTCTGGATCCTCTGTATGTCCTCCTTGGAGAAGTGTCTGCCCAAGTCCTTTGCCCATTTTTTAATTGGGTTGCTTGTCTTCTTAGAAAAACAGGGCAATCTGACAATTCTGGGCCCACATTCTGGCTGGCTACAGCTTAGTGGTGGCTGATTCCATAGGCAGGATACATTCTCCTACCACCTTATATGGCCTTCTGTCCTTCCGTCTCTATTTGTGTTATCTGCCTGGACTTTGAAAATAACCAGAACAATCTGTGCTTTCTGCTGCCATATAGGATTTCAGCTTAAAAAGAGGCTGCTTTTGTGGCATTTCTCACAGACTCATATTCCCTTTAGGACTGACCTGAAGTTACAATATATGGAGAGTCTGAAAGACAAGCCACTTGCGTATTTTCCCAGATATAAAACAATTACTAAGTAGCATATACAAGCATGTTCTAAACAGTGAGCCATGCCAGTGACTGATCAGTGGAGAAGTGGATTATTTAAAACAGAGATGAAACCAAGAGAGGCAAGAACTAGGGCACATATATTCTTAGCCACTGCTGTCTAAGAACTGCATCAAAACCCTAGAGAGAAGATAATGATAGTTGTCATTAAAATTGTTCTTTAAATATTCCTGATTGTGGAGAGAAAAATCAAGAAACTGAACTAACAGAAGATGGCGGCGTGGTAGGAGGGAGCAGGCCCTATTCCCCCTCTACACACGGGAGAAAAATCAGACCAATCTTTGAAAGACCAGAACAGACAAGGAACAGTAACACAGCATATTGGAGAATAAGAGGTTGGAAATTGTAGCGGACACTGAAAAACAAGCGGTAAGGAGAGCTCTTCGGAACAATAGGAGCCCAGGGTTCCAGCGCGGAGAGCGGGGCGGCTGAGGCCCCGGCCAGGCGCTCCGCCAAGCCTGCCCCAGGGCCCTGGGGAGGGAGCTGGGTCAGCCGCTGAACCGGCTGGGAGATCTCAGGGGACACCGCGCACGACTGCACGCCCGAGCAAAAGTGGGTGCCCCGCGAGGGAGCAAAAGTGGGTGCCCCGCACCAGGTCACTGCGCGACTTTGAACCGAATCGAGTTTTTGTGGTCGCCGGGCAACTACAAAAGCACAGGCCCCCCAACAGAGACAGAGGCGCGGGCGAAGTGAAACAACTGCATGAAAATAGACACCCTCAGGGGACCGCACACGGTCATGGGCTAGTGGACACTCGTGAAAACATAGGCGCAGGCCGCTGGAGACAGCTGTGGAGCCAGAGGGGCCAGTTCACGGGCGGGTGCTCAAACGCAAACAGCTCAGGCCCAAGGTGCAGGCGCTGGATAGCAGCTGGAACGCAGGCCCCTCTCAGAAGCAAATGCAGGCAGCTGTGCCCGAACACTGAAAGCCTCCCAGGGACAAAGGCAGGCGGCTGTGCACGTCTGGAGAACCTAGCACACACCCATAAACTCGGAGAAGTGTGCACACACCAGGAGGCTCAGATCCCACGCTGAAAACCCTGTGGGGAGAGGCGCCCACTAAGGCTGGGATACATAGCACAATGAGGACTGAGTTCTGAACACAGAGAAAAGCAATAAGATCACCCCTCGGCCACTGCAGCCAGCAAGACCTGAAAAACCGGCTGGCAAGTTTGAAAACAACAAGAGGGTGTTTTGTTTGTTTGTTTGTTTGTTTTGTTTTGTTTTGGTTTGGTTTTTTCATTTTATTTTTTTAATATATTTTTATTTATTTTTATTTTTTATTTATTTATTTTTTTAATCAGTATTTTTTAATTGTTGATATTGTACAGTTTTCTGTCTTTTATCCCGCCCCAGCCCACCACCCCAGCCCTCCCCACCTTCCTCCCATTTCCACCCCCCCATAGTTTTTGTCCATGAGTCCTTTATACTTGTTGCTCTAAACCGTTCCCCTTTTCTCCTGAAATTCCCTCCCCTCCCACTCTGGACACTGTCAGACTGTTCTCAAATTCAGTGTCTTTGTTTATATTATGCTTGTTTGTTTGTTTTGTTGATTAACTTCCTGTTAAAGGTGAGATCATATGGTATTTGTCTTTCATTGCCTGGCTTATTTCGCTTAGCATGATACTCTCCAATTCCTTCCATGCTGTCGCAAAGGGTAGGAGCTCCTTCTTTCTTTCTGCTGCATAGAATTCCATTGTGTAAATGTACCACAGTTTTTTGATCCATTCATTAACTGATGGGACCTAGGTTGCTTCCAGCACTTGGCTATTGTAAATTGTGCTGCTATGAACATAGGGGTGCATAGATTCTTTTGGATTGGTGTTTCAGGATTCTTAGGATATAATCCTAGCAGTGGAATTACTGGGTCAAAAGGTATGTCCATTTTTAGTTTTTTTAGAAAATTCCATACTGTTTTCCATAGTGGTTGTACCAATCTGCAATCCCACCAACAGTGCACTAGGGTCCCCTTTTCTCCACAACCTCTCCAACACTTGCTGTTTGTTGCTTTGTTTATGAAGGCCATTCTGACTGGTGTCAAGTGGTATCTCATTGTAGTTTTAATTTGCATCTCTCTGATAGCTAGAGATATCGAGCATCTTTTCATGTGTCTCTGGATCCTCTGTATGTCCTCCTTGGAGAAGTGTCTGTTCAAATCCTTTGCCCATTTTTTAATTGGGTTGCTTGTCTTCTTAGAGTAGAGTCTTGTAAGTTCTTTATATATTTTGGAGATTAATCCCTTGTCTGAGGTATCATTGGCAAATATGTTTTCCCATACAGTTGGTTCTCTTTTTATTTTAATACTGTTTTCTTTAGCTGTGCAGAAGCTTTTTATTTTGATGAGATCCCATTTGTTTATTCTTTCCTTTATGTCCCTTGCTCTAGGGGACGTATCAGTGAAAATATTGCTGCGTGAAATATCTGAGATTTTCCTGCCTATATTATCCTCTAGAATTTTAATGGTGTCATGGCTTATATTTAAATCTTTTATCCACCTTGAATTTATTTTTGTGTATGGTGTAAGTTGGTGCTCGAGTTTCATTTTTTTGCATGTAGCTGTCCAGTTCTCCCAGCACCACTTATTGAAGAGGCTATTTTTGCTCCATTTTATGTTGCTGCCCCCTTTGTCGAATATTAATTGACTATAGAGACTTGGGTTTATTTCTGGGCTCTCTGTTCTATTCCACTGGTCCACGTGTCTGTTCTTGTGCCAGTACCAGGCTGTTTTGATTACAGTGGCTTTGTAATACAGTTTGGTATCAGGTATTGTGATCCCTCCTACTTTGCTCTTCTTTCTCAAAATTGCTGCCGCTATCCGGGGTCGTTTATGATTCCATATAAATTTTTGAAGTGTTTGTTCTATATCTGTGAAATATGCCATTGGAACTTTAATAGGTATTGCATTGAATCTGTAAATTGCTTTGGGTAGTATGGACATTTTGATAATATTAATTCTTCCGATCCATGAACATGGTATATGCTTCCATTTGTTTGTGTCTTCCTTGATTTCATTCTTCAGTGTTGTGTAGTTTTCTGCATACAGGTCTTTTATCTCCTTGGTTAGGTTTATTCCTAGGTATTTTATTTTTCTTTTTGCTATATCGAATGGGATTTTTTTCTTGATTTCTGCTTCTGCTGTTTCACTGTTGGTATACAAAAATGCCTTTGATTTTTGGATATTGACTTTGTATCCAGCTATTTGGCCAAATTCATTTATTACGTCGAGCAGCTTTTTGGCCGAGTCTATAGGATTTTCTATGTACACTATCATGTCATCTGCAAACAATGATAGTTTTGTTTCCTCCTTTCCAATTTGGATGCCTTTTATTTCCTTTTCTTGTCTAATTGCTGTGGCTAAGACTTCCAATACTATATTGAATAGAAGTGGTGAAAGTGGAAAATCTTGTCTTATTCCTGATCTTAGTGGGAAAAATTTGAGTTTTTGCCCATTGAGTATGATGTTGGCTGTAGGTCTCTCATATATGGCTTTTATTATGTTGAGGAATGCTCCCTCTATTCCCACTTTGCTGAGTGTTTTTATCATAAATGGGTGTTGTACTTTATCAAAAGCTTTTTCTGCATCTATTGATATGATCATGTGATTTTTGTCCTTGCTTTTGTTTATGTGATGTATTACATTTATGGATTTGCGAATGTTGAACCATCCTTGCATCCCTGGGATGAATCCCACTTGGTCATGGTGTATGATCTTTTTAATGTATTGTTGGATGCGGTTTGCCAATATTTTGTTGAGGATTTTAGCGTCTACATTCATCAGTGATATTGGCCTGAAGTTTTCTTTCTTTGTTATGTCTTTATCTGGTTTTGGGATTAGGATGATGCTGGCTTCATAAAAAGAGTTTGGGAGTCTTCCATCATTTTGGATTTTTTGGAATAGTCTGTGAAGGATAGGGGTTAGCTCTTCCTTAAATGTTTTGTAGAATTCTCCTGTGAAACCATCTGGTCCAGGGCTTTTTTGTGCCAGGAGTGTTTTGATTACTGATTCAATTTCACCAGCTGTTATTGGTCTGTTCAGGCTTTCTGTTTCTTTTTCATTGAGTTTTGGAAGGTTATATTTTTCTAGAAACTTGTCCATTTCACCTAGGTTTTCAAATTTCTTGGCATACAGTTCTTCATAGTAATTTCTTACAATCCTTTGTATTTCTGTGGTGTCAGTCGTAATCTCTCCTCTTTCATTTCTGATTGTGTTTATTTGAGTCCTCTCTCTTTTTTTCTTGATGAGCCTGCTTAAAGGCTTGTCGATTTTGTTTATCTTTTCAAAGAACCAGCTCCTGGATTCATTGATCCTTAGGATTGTGCTTTTAGTCTCTATGTCATTTAATTCTGCTCTGATCTTGGTTATTTCCTTCCTTCTACTTGCCCTGGGCTGTCTTTGTTGTTGTTCCTCGAGTTCTTGTAGGCGTAGGGTTAAGTCATTTGTTAGAAATGTTTCTGTCTTCTTTAGGTAGGCCTGTATTGCTATGAACTTCCCTCTGAGGACTGCCTTCATTGTGTCCCATAAGTTTTGGGTTGTTGTGAGTTCATTTTCATTTGTTTCCAGAAGCTTTTTGATTTCCTCCTTAATTTCATTCTTTACCCATTCATTGTTTAATAGCATGCTATTCAATCTCCATGATTTTGATGGTTTGGGGATTTTCCCCATCAAGTCGGTTTCTAGTTTTAGTCCCTTGTGGTCGGAGAAAATGCTTGGTATGATATCAATTTTCTTGAATTTGTTGAGACTTGTTTTGTGTCCTATCATGTGGTCTATCTTTGAAAATGTTCCATGTGCGTTTGAAAAAAATGTGTATTTAGTTTCTTTGGGATGGAGGGCCCTATATATATCAGCTAAGTCCAATTTGTCTAGAGTACTGTTCAATGCCACAATATCTTTGTCGATATTTTGTTTGGAAGATCTGTCCATTTTTGACAGTGGGGTGTTAAAATCTCCTACTATAATTGTGTTGCTGTCAATATCTTTCTTGAAGTCCTCTAAGATTTTCTTGATGTATTTAGGTGCTCCTATATTGGGTGCATATATATTTACAATGTTTATGTCTTCTTGGTGGATTCTTCCCTTGAGTATTATGAAGTGACCTTCTGGGTCTCTCTTTATAGCTCTTCTTTTGAAGTCTATTTTGTCTGATATGAGTATTGCTACCCCGGCCTTTTTTTCCTGTCCATTTGCTTGGAAAATTTGTTTCCAGCCTTTCACTTTGAGTCTGTGTAGGTCTTTTGTCCTGAGGTGGGTCTCTTGTAGGCAGCATATGTGTGGGTCATGCTTTCTTATCCAGTCAGCTACTCTATGTCTTTTGATTGGAGCATTTAATCCATTTACATTTAAGGTTACTATTGATAGGTACTGATTCATTGCCATTTTCATATCTGTGTTCCTCACTCTCTCTTTTCCTTTTTTTCCTTAAAGCAGTCCCTTTAGTATCTCTTGTAGTACTGGTTTGGTAGAGGTGTATTCTTTTAGACTTCTTTTGTCTGGGAAGCTCCTTATTTGGCCTTCTATCTTGATTGAAAGCCTTCCTGGATACAGTAGTCTTGGTTGTAGGCCTTTGGTTCTCATTACTTGGAATATTTCTTGCCATTGTCTTCTGGCTTGGAGCGTTTCCATTGAGAAGTCGGTTGCTAACCTTATTGGGACTCCCTTGTATGTTACTTCCTTTTTCTTCCTTGCTGCCTTTAAGATTCTCTCTTTGTCTTGGAAGTTTGCCATTTTAATGATGATGTGTCTTGAAGTGGGCCTGTTTGGCTTCCTCTTGATAGGGATTCTCTGTGTTTCCTGGATTTGTGTGACTTTTTCTCTCACCAAATTAGGGAAGTTTTCCATCATTACTTTTTCAAATAGGTTTTCTATCCCTTGCTCTTCTTCTTCTCCTTCTGGTATTCCTATTATACGGATATTATTACGTTTCATGTTGTCTTGCATTTCTCTTAAACCCTCTTCATTCTTTCTGAGCCTCTTTTCCTTTTCTTGCTCTATCTGGGTGTTTTTTTCTACTTTGTCCTCCAACTCACTGATCCGATCTTCTGCTTCATCGATTCTGCTTTTCATTCCTTCTACTGTGTTCTTCAGCTCAGAAATTGTACTCTTCATTTCCTCTTGGCCCTTTTTGATAGTTTCTATTTCCTTTTTCATGTTGATATAGTTTGCAGTGAGTTCATCGTAGCTTCCCTGTAGTTTCTGGTAGCTCATTGAGAGCTCATGTAGCTTCCTGACAACCATTTCTTTGAACTCCTTATCTGATAGTTGAGTTGCCTCTGTTTCATTTAACATTCTTTCTGGGGCTTCCACCTTTTCTTTCATTTGGGGATTGTTTCTCTGTCTTGTCATTGTTGGTGAGACTCTTCTTGTAAACCTCTGCTTCTTAAGTTGATCTGTTCTGTCTACCTGCGTTTATGGTGTGAACTTCTGTGGTGGAATACCTGTGAGATTCAGTGTTATAGTCTTCTTCAGGTATCCTGGTGTTCACAGCTTCCACTGTCTCAGCTGTGGGAATACCCCCTCTTTTGGTCCAACTCTGGTTTTTTCACAGTTCTAGGATTTCTTTGCCTCACTCATGGGTATTCAAAAAGAGAAAAGAATAAAGTGAAAAAAAGAAGAGAGAGAAAAA
This sequence comes from Glossophaga mutica, assembly GCA_039655065.1. Classification (NCBI taxonomy): domain Eukaryota; kingdom Metazoa; phylum Chordata; class Mammalia; order Chiroptera; family Phyllostomidae; genus Glossophaga; species Glossophaga mutica. Next base: position 121,897,523 of record CM077305.1, on the reverse strand, counting down.
AGAGAAAAAAAAAAGAAAAGAAAAAGAGGGAAGGAGAGATAAAATTGGAAAGAAAGGAAGAAGGAATAAAGCCAGAAGGAAGTAAAGAGAAGCAAAAGGAATTGAGGGATAAAAAAGGTAGAAGTAATAAAGAAATAAAAAATATATAATCAAAACAAAACAAAAAGAACCCCACAAAAACGAAAAACGAACCAAAACAAACAAACAAAAAACCCAACTAAGCAGACAAAAAACAACTATCAAAAAAAAAAAAAAAACCCACAAAACAAAACAATCCCCCCCCCCCAAAAAAAAAAAAAAGAATAAGAAGGGAAAAAAAAAGAAAAAAAAAATCTCTTGCTATTTTCACACAGGCCAAACTGGATTTTCTGGATTTGCTGGCTGTAGCAGGCTGGGAGGCGACTCGTACCGCTTTTCTCCCTGTTCCTCACTCAGTCAGCTTTGGGCTACTGTCCTCAGTGCCAGCCCAGCACTGTCCCCAGGGCTAATGGCGCACTGTCCATGCAGGACCTTGGGTGTGATTTCTGAGCCTCCTGCAGGGGGCGAGCTTTCCAGAGTTTATGGGTTTCAGCTGGAATCTCTTACAGATCCATCCCTCCCCGAGCCTATTGCTGTGAGCTCCGGGTCTCCTACAGGGCGCAGGCGCCCGCCTGAGACTACGGGCGTGGGCTCCGAAAGTTTCCCGAGTTGCACGCACTCACCCCAGTATCACAGATGTGAGCTCCGGGTCTTCCAGAGTCCCCTTCTCTAGTTGCAGGGTCGCTTCTGGCCGCAGGGCTGCTTCCAACCCGCAGAGCGGCCTCCGGTCGCGCGGCCTCCTCCGGTCGTTTGCGGAGCCGCCTCCGGTCGCGCGACCGCCTCCGGTCGTTTGCGGAGCCGCCTCCGGTCGCTGGGATGCCTCCGGTCGGTTGCGGAGCTGCCTCCGGTCGCCGGGTCGCCTCTGTCCCGTCTCAGGGCCACTTCCGGTCGCTCGGCTGCCACGTCTAGTTTTCCAATGTCTGCTATGGATTTTGATCTCCTATTTTCATATATACTGTGGTATTGTTGGCTATCTGCTCTGTTCCTCTGTAGATCAGTTAGGTTTTTCTCCCATGTGCAGGATTAAGGACAATCTGCGTCCTCCTACCATGCCACCATCTTGAACCTTGAAATACACATTTTTGGTGTAGAGTTGTATAAGGTCTTTCTAAATTTTGGATATTGACACCTTATAAGATGTATCATTGGCAAATATGTTCCCATTCAGTGGTTGTCTTTATTTTGTTGATGATTTCCTTTTCAGTGCAAAACTTTTTAGTTTGTTGTAATCCAATATGTTTATCTTTTCTTTTGTCTTGCTTGCAAACGGGAAAGGAGGCAGCTTTTCACTTCCTTTCCAGAATGGCCTTCTTGGGAACCTTTTTATTTTTTTTTAAATATTTTGTTGTGCTGCCCTGGCTGGTGTAGCTCAGTGGATTGAGCACGAGCCTGTGAAGCAATGGGTCACTGGTTCGATTCCCAGTCAGGGCACATGCCTGGGTTGCAGGCCAGGTCCCCAGTGGGGGACACATGAGAGGCAACCACACATTGATGTTTCTCTCCCTCTCTTTCTCCCCTTCCCCTCTCTCTAAAAATAAATAAATAAAATCTTTAAAAAAAAAAATATTTTGTTGTGCTTTGCTTGTTCCTTCCCCCCCACCTTTGGCTGGATATTTGTGTGGGGGTGTCTGTGTGTGTGTCTCTTTTTTGTTTTGCCAGTTTATTAGTGTCTTTTTGTTTGTAAGCCTGTCTATCTATATGAGTTTTTAACTACTCCTTCTTCATTGTTTATATCTTCTTCTTTACTCCCCAACTCCTTTTGCCTCCCTTGAATTCCTTCTTCTCTTATCCCCTCTTCCTTTCTTTTCAATTTTATCTCTTCTACCTTCCTCTTGTTTCCTCTTGCTTCTTTTTTTCATTTCCCCCCCTCTTCTTTTTGTAAATACCCACGAGTGAGACAAAACAAACAAACAAGCAAGCCTGAAACTGTGGGGAAAAACAAAAACAAAAACAAAAACCAGAGTTGGCCCCCAAAAGAGGGTATACCAGCTGATGAGACAGTGAAAGCGGTGAACAACAGGATATCCGAAGGAGAATCCACCACTGAATCTCACAGATATTCTACCACAGAAGGTCATACCACAAACCCAGGGAATCAGAACAGATCAATTTAAGAAGCTGAGGCTAACAACAAGAGTCTTACAAACAATGGGAAGACAAAAGAACAATCCCCAAACGAAAGGAAAGGAGGAAGCTCAAGAAAGAATGCTAAATGAAACAGAGGCAACTCAACTATCAGATATCGAGTTCAAAGCAATGGTTGTCAGGAAGCTCAATGAGCTCTCAATGAGCTACCAGAAACTACAGGGAAGTTATGATGAACTCACGGCAAACTATATCAACATGAAAAAGGAAATAGAAACTATCAAAAAGGGCCAAGAGGAAATGAAGAACACAATCTCTGAACTGAAGAACACAGTAGAAGGAATGAAAAGCAGAATCGATGAAGCAGAAGATCCGATCAGTGAGTGGGAGGACAAAATAGAAAAAAACACTCAGAATGAGCAAGATAAGGAAAAGAGGCTTAGAAAGAATGAAGAGGGTTTAAGAGAAATGCAAGACAACATGAAACGGAATAATATTCGTATAATAGGGATACCAGAAGGAGAAGAACAAGAACAAGGGATAGAAAACCTGTTTGAAAAAGTAATGATGGAAAACTTCCCTCATTTGGTGAGAGAAAAAACCACACAAATCCAGGAAACACAGAGAGTCCCAATCAAAAGGAACCCAAACAGGCCCACTTCAAGACACATCATAATTAAAATGGCAAAATTCCAAGACAAAGAGAGAATCTTAAAAGCAGCAAGGGAGAAAAAGGAAGTAACATACAAGGGGGCCCCAATTAGGTTAGCATCTGACTTCTCAATGGAAACACTCCAAGCCAGAAGAGAATGGCAAGAAATATTCCAAGCAATGAGAACCAAAGGACTGCAACCCAGACTACTTTACCCAGCAAGGCTTTCAATCAAGATAGAAGGCCAAATAAGGAGCTTCCCAGACAAAAGAAGTCTAAAAGAATACACCTCTACCAAACCAATGCTGCAAGAGATACTAAAGGGACTGCTTTAAGGGAAGAAAGGAAAAGACAGAGAGAGAAAGAGAGAGAGGAACACAGGTACGAAAATGGCAATGAATAATTACCTATCAATAATAACCTTAAATGTAAATGGATTAAATGCTCCAATCAAAAGACATAGAATAGCTGAATGGATAAGAAAGCATGACCCACACATATGCTGCCTACAAGAAACCCACCTCAGGACAAAAGACATACACAGGCTCAAAGTGAAGGGCTGGAAACAAATTTTCCAAGCAAATGGTCAGGAAAAAAAAGCTGGGGTAGCAATACTCATATCAGACAAAATAGACTTCAAAAGAAGGGCCATAAAGAGAGACCCAGAAGGTCACTTCATAATACTCAAGGGAAGAATCCACCAAGAAGACATAAATATTGTAAATATATATGCACCCAACGGAGGAGCACCTAAATACATCAAGAAAATTTTAGAGGACTTCAAGAAAGATATAGACAGCAACACAATTATAGTAGGTGATTTTAACACCCTACTGTCAAAAATGGACAGATCTTCCAAACAAAATATCAACAAAGATATTGTGGCATTGAACAACACTCTAGAGGAAATGGACTTAACTGATATATATAGAGCCCTTCATCCCAAAGAAGCCAAATACACTTTCTTTTCAAATGCACATGGAACATTTTCAAAGATAGACCACATGATAGGACACAAATCAAGCCTCAACAAATTCAAGAAAACTGAAATCATACCAAGCATTTTCTCTGACCACAAGGGACTGAAACTAGAAACAACCCCAAGGAGAAAAACCCAAAACCCTCAAAATCATGGAGATTGAATAGCATGCTATTAAACAATGAATGGGTAAAGAATGAAATTAGGGAGGAAATCAAAAAGTTTCTGGAAACAAAGAATAATGAACTCACATCGACCCAAAACTTATGGGACACAGCAAGGCAGTCCTCAGAGGGAAGCTTATAGCGATACAAGCCTATCTAAAAAAGACAGAAACATCTCAAACAAACAACCTAACCCTTCGCCTACAAGAAATCGAGGAACAACAACAAAGACAGCCCAGAGCAAGTAGAAGGAAAGAAATAACCAAGATAAGAGCAGAATTAAATGACATAGAGACTAAAAGCACAATCCTAACGATCAATGAATCCAGGAGTTGGTTCTTTGAAAAGATCAACAAAATCGACAAGCCTTTAAGCAGGCTCATCAAGAAAAAAAGAGAGAGGACTCAAATAAACACAATCAGAAATGAAAGAGGAGATATTACAACCGACACCGCAGAAATACAAAGGATTGTAAGAAATTACTATGAAGAACTGTATGCCAAGAAATTTGAAAACCTAGGTGAAATGGACAGGTTTCTAGAAAAATATAACCTTCCAAAACGCAATGAAAAAGAAACAGAAAGCCTGAACAGACCAATAACAGCTGGTGAAATTGAATCAGTAATCAAAACACTCCCGATGCACAAAAGCCCTGGACCAGATGGCTTCACAGGAGAATTCTACAAAACATTTAAGGAAGAGATAACCCCTATTCTCCACAGACTATTCCAAAAAATCCAAAGTGATGGAAGACTCCCAAACTCTTTTTATGAACCCAGCATCATCCTAATCCCAAAACCAGATAAAGACACAACAAAGAAGGAGAACTTCAGGCCAATATCGCTGATGAACATAGATGCTAAAATTCTCAACAAAATATTGGCAAACCGCATCCAACAACACATTAAAAAGATCATACACCATGATCAAGTGGGATTCATCCCAGGGATGCAAGGATGGTTCAACATTCTCAAATCAGTAAACGTAATTCATCACATAAACAAAAGCAAAGACAAAAATCACATGATCATATCAATAGATGCGGAAAAAGCATTTGATAAGGTACAGCACCCATTTATGATAAAAACACTCAGCAAAATGGGAATAGAGGGAGCATTCCTCAACATAATAAAGGCTATATATGAGAAACCTACAGCCAGCATCATACTCAGTGGGCAAAGTCTAAATTCTTTTCCACTAAAATCAGGAACAAGACAAGGCTGTCCACTCTCCCCACTTCTATTCAACATAGTATTGGAAGTATTAGCCACAGCGATTAGACAAGAAAAGGAAATAAAAGGCATCCAAATTGGAAAGGAGGAAACAAAACTATCATTGTTTGCAGATGACATGTTAGTATACATAGAAAATTCTATAGTCTCGGCCAAAAAACTGCTCGACCTAATAAATGAATTTAGCCAAACAGCCGGATACAAAGTCAATATCCAGAAATCAAAGGCATTTTTGTATACCAACAATGAAACAACAGAAGCAGAAATCAAGAAAAAAAATACCATTTGATATAGCAAAAAGAAAAATAAAGTACCTAGGAATTAACCTAACCAAGGAGGTAAAAGACCTGTATGCAGAAAACTACACAACACTGAAGAAGGAAATCAAGGAAGACACAAATAAATGGAAACACATACCGTGTTCATTGATCGGAAGAATTAACATCATCAAAATGTCCATACTTCCCAAAGCAATCTACAGATTCAATGCAATACCTATTAAAGTACCAATGGCATATTTCACAGATATAGAACAAACTCTTCAAAAATTTATATGGAACCATAAACGACCCAGAATAGCGGCAGCAATCTTGAGAAAGAAGAGCAAAACAGGAGGGATCACAATACCTGATACCAAAATGTATTACAAGGCCACTGTAATCAAAACAGCCTGGTACTGGCATAAAAACAGGCACGTGGACCAGTGGAATAGAATAGAGAGCCCAGAAATAAACCCTAGTCTCTATAGTCAATTAATATTCGACAAAGGGGGCAGCAACATAAAATGGAGTAAAAATAGTCTCTTCAACAAGTGGTGTTGGGAGAACTGGACAGCTTCGTGCAAGAAAATGAAACTCGAGCACCAACTTACACCATACACAAAAATAAATTCAAGGTGGATAAAAGACTTAAACATAAGCCGTAACACCATTAAAATCCTAGAAGAGAACATAGGCAGGAAAATCTCAGATATTACACGCAGCAACATTTTTACTGATATGTCCCCTAAAGCAAGGGACATAAAGGAAAGGATAAACAAATGGGATCTCATCAAAATAAAAAGCTTCTGCATGGCCAAGGAAAACAGTATTAAAACAAAAAGAGAACCGACTGTGTGGGAAAACATATTTGCCAATGATATCTCAGATAAGGGTTTAATCTCCAAAATATACAAAGAACTTACATGACTCCACTCTAAGAAGACAAGCAACCCAATTAAAAAATGGGCAAAGGACTTGGGCAGACACCTCTCCAAGGAGGACATACAGAGGATCCAGAGACATATGAAAAGATGCTCGATATCGCTAGGTATCAGAGAGATGCAAATTAAAACCACAATGAGATACCACTTGACACCAGTCAGAATGGCCCTCATAAACAAAGCAACAAACACCAAGTGCTGGAGAGGTTGTGGAGAAATGAGGACCCTAGTGCACTGTTGGTAGGAGTGAACACTGGTACAACCACTATGGAAATCATTATGGAATTTTCTAAAAAAACTAAAAATGGATATACCTTTTGACCCAGCAATTCCATTGCTAGGACTATATCCTAAGAATCCTGAAACACCAATCCAAAAGAAACTATGCATCCCTATGTTTATAGCAGCACAATTTACAATAGCCAAGTGTTGGAAGCAACCTAGATGCCCATCAGTAAATGAATGGATCAAAAAACTGTGGTACATTTATACAATGGAATTCTATGCAGCAGAAAGAAAGAAGGAGCTCATACCCTTTGCAACAGCATGGATGGAACTTGAGAGCATCATGCTAAGCGAAGTAAGCCAGGCAGTGAAAGATAAATACCATATGATCTCACCTTTAACAGGAACCTAATCAACAAAACAAACAAACAAGCATAATATAACCAAAGACATGGAAATGGGGAACATGCTGAAAGTCACCCGAGGGGAGAGGGGAGGGAATTTCAGGGGAAAAGGGGAAGGATTTACAGGAACAAGTATAAAGGACACATGGACAAAAACTATGGGGGGGTGGAAATGGGAGGGAGGTGGGGAGGGCTGGGGTGGCGGGTTTGGGTGAGAATAAAAGACGGAAAACTGTACAAGATCAACAATGAAAATAAAAATTAAAGAAAAAAGAAAAATAAATAAATATGTAATGTCTCTCAAAAAAAATAAAATAAAATAAAAAAGAAAAAAAAAGAAACTGAACTAACAAGCAAAATAGAGACACACTCATAGGGAGCAGGCTGGCAGATCTGCTGGGGGTGGGGTTGATGGGTGTAGGGATTGAACAAAAAAGAAAAAAGAAAGAAAGAACTCATGGACACAGACAACAGTGTGATGATTGTGAGAGTGAGGAGGTGGGTGAAGATAAAAGAGAGTATAGGGGGATAAATGGTATTGAAAAATACAATAAAAAATAAACAAAAATTAAAAAAGTAAGCATGAAATGTTTTCTACAGTATGACTTCAATTATTTTCAACTACTTGTTTTGTTGTTTTTATCAAACTGATATTAAAAAAATATCCCAAATACCCCAGGTTTTGGTAAGATGAATTATGCAAGTGAACTTAGTGACCAGATAGAGGAGCTGAAGAGCAGCTCCAACATCAATGGAGTTTCCTTGCTTTCCAGCAATGAAAAATGCCACCAGGAAAGAAAAATAAAGGAGGCTTTTACTGGAAGTATATATTGGTACTCATGGAAATGATGAGAAGGATGGAAAATGAGGTATAGATATAAGCAAACAGCCAGCAGTCCCTGTGGTTAGAAATGAGACCAATTCTGGGGTCCAAGAATCAGAGACCCCCCGTCTCACATGGGTGCCACACTGAAATAGATGCGCCCAGTCATTTTTAACTACTGTGTCATTTTGTGTAAGATCCTAATTTAAAAGAGGGATCTTACCAGTTAGTCTAGGGAAACTGGATTGCATACCAGTGTGTAAGGTCCGTAAAGTCAGCACTAGTAACTAGCAATCTAAGTTTTCAGCACCAAGGACAGAGTTCAAGACCAAGTAGATTCTCTGTATTTGTGAAATGGACCGATGTAGGAAAGACACAGAAGGTTTTTATTCTTTGACTAGTGTAAGATAGGGAATCTAGAAAACTAGTCTCCAAAGCACAAAGCCAGTTGCGGAAGGAATAGTTTTCCAAAAGGAAGTCAGGATACTATTACTAAGAGAGTGCTGAGTGGGATCTGGACAAGCAGTAGAGTGGGTGTGCAGGGAGATGCTTTTGTTTCATATCAAGATTCGTATAACAAGCATTGAAAACTTCATATCACTCCAAGTCTTTCACATTTCAACATAACAACAAAGAACCAGGGTCCTATTGCATCTAAGTGCCTCCCGTTTTCTTGCACACACCACAGTAGCCAGATTTGGGGTGCTGTTGACTGGTGGTGACCTGAGGTCCTATGTACCCCTGTTCTGGTTCTGATGTGGGAGGCCATATGCTTGTGCCAGCCCTGCCCTGAGTTCCCTGGATGCAGGCACATCTCCAAGAACATGCCATATGTACAAGAGGCTGTTCCAAGGAGAAGCAAATTTGCACATCCCACTCAGAGGTGCAATGGCAAGAATGAATGCGAGGAGTACCCAGATTTTCTGCTCTCCCTCTGAGATACTTGAGGAAGGAGCACAGGACTCATCTTAAGGATTTAAGAAAGAATACCACCTGGGAGTGGGAAATGGTCAGGAAGACTCTGATAATGAAATGACCTTAGTGTTGGCAATGAAGCAATGTCTTTCTTACATTGATCTGACTGATCATTGCAATTATAGTCCAACCCACTCACTTTGCCAGCTGGTCATGTACAATTTATCTCTTAATTGTAAGTTCTCTTGTGGTCCTCAGAATGCTTAATGTGTGAGCCTCCTTTAGGCAGTTAGAGAACAGACCCATAGAGACTTTCAAGACATTCAACAAAAGCAAGTTTTCTCTCCAGCCTATGCTCTAGCCATAAGCTGAAGAAGTTTGTGGTCTTTCTGTTACTTGGGTTGGAAGTATGGATGCTGACTATTGGTGTGAATTTCTTTAGAGAAGAAGGAGAAACTACAGGTCAGCAGCATGGCTGTCCATGCTAGAACAGAGAAATATGATGGCCTATGGACCTAGTCTGACTACATACATTTATTTTTCATTGTGCATACAATTAACTTTTTAAAATATTATTTTCAATTCTATAAAATCTGGAGGCTTTACATGCAAATTGGATTTCTAATTTTTCTTGAAGCCACATACAGTCTTGTGATCCTAAGGCTGTTTTCCCTCAAGAAAGTAGACATGGAGCTGAGTTGTGGCAGCTCCCTTGGGGCAGGGCACTAGTTGTGCACTTAACTTTGGTTATGAAACAGTATCTGTGTGTGGGGGGACTGTGTTGGTACATGAGTGTGCAACTCCAGATCTACAATTTTATTCCTAATTGGGTGTACCTACATCTTAAATTGCTAAAAATCTTTCCTCTGCTCTTGGAATGTGGCTAATAACTATTATGGAACATGCAAGGGGATGGTTAGTAACTTGGGAGCAGACTAGGAAGATGGTGTAGCATGGAGCCAGGACCCTACATGCCTTGGGGAAAGTTGACCATACTTCGAGTTCCCCTTGGCAACTCTTATATTCTGCTTTCAAGTTTTTAAGCAGTTTAACTTACAGATAAGGTCTACATAACCTCATATGATATGCCATATAATACAAAGCCTTGAATACCACCCTAAGGGTTTCTTCACAAAAAGTAGGTTTGAAAGCACCAAAGCACCCTGAGTCCTGCTCAGAGCCATTTCCTAACATGCAGGGCAGCTGTGTCATGCCAGCTCCTCGTTGGAATTAGCTGCTTCCACAGACACTCCACAAACCATGTGTGTGGCCCACAACTCCAGGGACCATCACACAGGACTTTCATTTTTTGAAGAAACTTTGCACTTTCATATCTTTTGACCCATAGCCTTCTCTTTTGTGAACTATGTCACAGATATTAGCATAAGTGCACCATGGCATGTGTCTGACCTGTTTGTGGCAACATTTTTTAATAACTAGAGCCTGGAAACAATCTAAGAGCCTATTGACAGGGCAGCTGAACTAATTGAGGCACATTCATATAATTCAGTACCATGCAGTTGTGAAAACATGTCTGTGGCTCATATGGAATATGCACCAAAGTATAGTTCAGGTAAAAATAGCAAGGTATTGGTTAGGGTTTTTAGTGTGTTTCCATTCATTTAGAAACTGTGCAGACACTCACTTATTCTTACATAAGGTGGAGTATGTTTAGGAGGTAAACGACTTCTTGGGAGAGAGCCTGGGCACCTCCCAAGGGTGGAGAGGTGGATGCACTTTTCAATATGTCCTTCTGTATTGATTGCTGATTTTATTATATTTACATATGGTATCTGTTTCAATAATAAGAATCAAGTTGTGGTGTTGTGTGCACTTAATTTTGAGCTTTATTTTGAGCTTCATTTCTCCTGGAACCTGCTTCATCCCCTTTTTTAAAAATATTATCACCCAATGATATGATTTTCTTTCATTGATTTGATAAAGAGAGAGAAACATCAATGCAAGAGAAATGGAAAAGGGCTCTACCCACAAACAAGATATGTGTCCTGACAAGGGAATTGAACCTGCAACCTTCCAGTGCACAGGACAATGCTCCAACCAACTGAGCTACCTGACCAGGTTACTGCTTCATTCCTTTTAAGAAAATGACCCCCAATATAGTCCAGTTATGTCTCACAGTACAGTTTTCTCAAAAGACTCCCTAGTTCTGCCTGGCTAGCAGAACAGACTAGGTCATCCTGGGCCCCTGCTGAGAGTTGGGATTCCTTTCTTGGAGCCCTGGGTGAGAACAGCTCCCAGGTACTATGGAGTGCCTTGTGGAATTGCTTAGAGTAGTTGAATAAGATGCAAAGCGAGATAGCAACTCCCTGCCGCTTTCCTCATCTCACTTAGGTCTGACAACTTCAACCTGACTCTGACCCCTTCCTCTTCCTACATATTGGATGGACAGGATATAGTTGTCATTTCCAGTCTGGGTAACTTCAAGAAATAAATAGTGGCGACACAACTCTGTCTTGGATGATGTACTCTTGTCCCAACACTGAGGATGAAGGCAGAGTAGGGTAAAGGTGAGTGGGACCAAGTGTGAGACCCATAAAGGACCAGCCAGTAGAAGATAAACTGTTTTTCAAGCAAAATGGGAAAAGGAATTCTGAGGAAAGGGAAACTAAGGTACATGAGCACCACAGAATCAGACACATTTTAAGCCAGAAGCTTAGAGCATGGCTGGACACACGCTGAAATAGGAGAAGTAGCAGGGGTGCATTTGGAAAATTCTGTAAGAAATTTAGACTATATTCTAAAAACTTTTGATCCCTAGAAGGTTTCTCAAATAAGAGAACATTATCCAGTTCTATTTGACAAAGATAACTGGCAGTAGTATATGATATAGTTACTAAACCAAATCCCTCTTAACTGTAGCAGAGAGAGGCTGTTATTGTTATTAGCTTTCTATGTCAAGATGATAAACCCTGAAGAAAGGTGGAGACAGCAGAAATAGAAGGTTGAGGGCAGGTCTGAAAGGTGTTTGTTAAGTAATAGCTCAGTGAGGGATCAAATAAAGAAGGAATGTCAACAATGACTGAGTGTATGGCTTGGATTTGATGGTGACTTAGATCCAGGAGATAGAGCACACAGCTTGAAGAGTAGTTTTTGACACTGAAGTTTTCAATCTTTGTATTTCACCCACAATAAGAGTTGTTTGTGACTGAATGTCCTCTGATTTCATGAATTTACTTGGCCAAACATTTATTAAATCCTGGGACCCAGAATAAGAAATCGTGTAAAATATGAAGGTCAAGAAAGTCTTTGGAATGGAATGTTATACAGCTTACTCCTGCTCTGTCTCCTTCAATATAATCAGCTAAGATATTTCCTCCCTTCTAAAGAACAATTAGACTTCCAGCCAAGATGGAGGCATAGGTAGACACACTGTGCCTTCTCACACAACCAAAGGAAGGATACAACAAATTTAAAAACAAAAAAAAATACCAGAACTGAGAGAAAAATCAAACTGTTTGGAAGTCCAACAACCAAGGAGTTAAAGAAGAAAGATTCACCCAGACCAGTAGGAGGGGCATAGCTGGGCAGCCAGGCAGAGAGGACTCGTGGCAAGGCAGTGGGTGGCAGACTGGGCAGTCCCAAATTTGCATGCAGATAAACTGAGAGGAACAACTGGGGAGCAAGATAGACTGTGCAACCCTGGGTTCTAGTATGGGGAAATAAGCCTCAAAGTCACTGACTGAAAACACCTATGAGGGTTGAAGCAGTCTCACAGGAGAGTTTATTGGAGAGACCCACAAGGGTTCTAGAACATGCACAAACCAACCCACCTGGAAATCAGCACCAGAAAGGCCCAATTTGATTGTGGGTAGCTGGGGAAGTTGACTGAAAACTGGCAGAGAGTGGAGCAAGCAGCATTGTTTCCTCTTGGACCCCTCCCCCATATACAGTGATGGGTTGCCCTGCCCTAGTGAACACCTAAGGCTCTGACCTTTACTACATAACAGGCATGCCAAGACAAAAAAAAAAAATGGTCCAAATGAAAGAACGGATCAAAGCTTCAGAAAAAATACAACTAAGCAATGAAGAGATAGCCAAACTATCAGATGTATAGTTCAAAACACTGGTAATCAGGATGCTCATAGAATTGGTTGAATATGGTTGGAAATTAGAGGAAAAAATGAAGGCTACTCTAAGTGAAATAAAGGAAAATGTACAGGGAACCAAGAGTAATGGGAAGGAAACCAGGACTCAGATCAACAGTTTGGACTAGAAGGGAGAAAGAAACATTCAACTAGAACAGAATGAAGAAACAAGAATTCAGAAAAAAATGAGGACAGGCTTAGGAACCTCCAGGACATCTTTAAACATTCCAACATTTGAATCATAGGGGTTCCAGAAGAAGAAGAGGAAGAGCAAGAAATTGAAAACTTATTTGAAAACATAATGAAGGAGAACTTCCCCAATCTGGAAAAGGAAATAGACTTTCAGGAAGTCCAGGAAGCTCAGAGAATCCCAAAGTTGGACCCAAGGAGGAACACGCAAAGGCACAACATAATTACATTAGCCAAGATTAAAGATAAGGAGAGAATCTTAAAAGCATCTAGAGAAAAGGAGACAAGAACCTACAAAGGAGTGCCCATAACTGTCAGCTGATTTCTCAAAAGAGACCTTGCAGACAAGAAGGGGCTGGAAAGAAGTAGCCCAAGTCATGAAAGGTGAGGACCTACATCCAAGATTACTCTATCCGGCAAAGCTATCATTTAGAATGGCAGGGCAAATAAAGTGCTTCTCAGATAAGATCAAGTTAAAGGAACCAAGCCCTTATTATATGAAATGTTAAAGGAACTTATCTAAGAAAAAGAAGATAAAAAATATGAACAGTAAAATGACAACAGGCTCACAACTATCAACAACTGAACCTAAAACAAAAACAAACTAAGCAAACAACCAGAAAAAGAACAGAATCACAGAAATGGAGATCACATGAAGGGTTATCAGTGGGGGAGTGAGGGGGGAGAGGAGACAAAGGTAGAGAGAATAAGTAGCTAAATGGTAGGTAGAAAATAGACAGGGGGAGGTTAAGAATAGTATACAAAATGTAGAAGCCAAAGAAGTTCTATGTATGACCAATGGACATAAACTAAAGGGGGAAATAAGGTGGGAGGGGGTGTGCAGGGCAGAGGGGAATAAAGGGAGGCAGAAACAGGAGAACTGTAATAACATAATCAATAAAATACATTTTAAAAAATGAAAAACAATTAACACATCCATAACCATTAACAAGAAATAACGGTATTATCCTTTGAAGATTAATTTCAACCCTTTGCCAGTTCAGCAGTTTCCCCTGTGCATCAACCAATCCAATGTCTTTCCCACCTCAATGGCAATAGCTTGGGGTATCCAGGAACATCAGCAAGGAGACAACTAGATGATGAACAAATCATTCATCAAAGACTGTTCAAGACCAGCAAGGCTCACATATACTGAGTGCAGAATACTCCCACTGTGATGCAAGCAGCTCAGACACAAGAAATATGGGGGAATCTTTGGATTCACAGGGATTGGGGGTGGGAGAGGGGAAGTAGGGGTAAGAGTGTCAGAAGGAGAGGTGAATACCACTGGCAGAGTGGCTTCTCTCCCAGCTGCAAATCTTGCTCAGTAGCAGCTTGGCTAGATATCTATCTCCTTAACCCTCCTAGGATGTGGTTGTTGCACTGTCTTGTGGAGAGAAATTCCTCCTGGTGACAGTTTCCTGGAATCCGCTGGCTCAGAGGTTGCTTTCTTTTGCTTCAATCAGTATATAACAAGCTGGGGACGTTTCACTCTGCTGCTTTTTCTGCAACTCTTTTCTTGTTCAGGTGCCAGCAGGCCCTCTTCCTTCTAGGATTGCAAGCTGTAGCTTCTCTAAAGGCTGATGTAATAGTAGTTCTAAGCCTCAAAATAGAGGACCCAATTTTTGATATGACTTGCTGTATATTCACTTCTCTGACTCCTCTTTGCTCTACTACCAGCCCTTCTAAAGACCCACTGGCACTTTTCAATGTCTTTCCCCATGAGATTCTCCTTGGTACCCCTTTGATCTCTGCCTAGTCAGTTTCTGCTTGGGCTTCTTAGTAAATTGCATGTTTTCAGATAATGGATATATATAAAAAACTCCAAAACATTCCCAGGTTCACCTTCTTGTCTAAATTCTGGTCCAGTATTTGTTTTTAGTGGTGGGCACATGATGCTGTGTGCAGATGATGTTTTGTAGAGTTGTACAATTGAAAACCCATTTGGTTTTGTGGACCAATGCCACCTCAATAAATTCAATAAAAAAAGAAATCACATATACTTCCCTATCACATTACAGTCATTGTCAATCTGGATGTCAATCTAAAAATATTTATATATGACATAGCTTTGACCTAATGATAGTTATTAGACAGCGCTAGATCTCTTTATTTAATATGTCAAAGACTCACATGCATTTAATATGTTAAAGAATCACATATTAAAATGGGTGTTAATGTTTAAAAAAGAAAAAAGACAATATTTATTGACCATCTATGCTATGGTCCTGCCATAAGCCCTGGACCTATTACAAGATACACAGAACAGGCCTCCATGGAACCTCAGTCCTAGCCCTTCCAGTGGTCTGTTAGGTGTTTAGGCTTGCCTGTGGCTCACACCTGTCCCAGTCTGGGTTTATTATTTTGGCTGTTCAATCTGCCCCTCTGCTGGCAGACTCCTGTTAAGGGTATCATAGTCTCTCAGTCATCTGCTGTTGAACCCCATCCTCATTCTTCACTCCTCTCTCTCTTAACTTCATATTAATCTGTTGCCCAGCTTTTTTAAAACTGTGCCTCTTAATTTTCCTGATTTGATTCTTCTCCTCCTTTCCAATCTCTGTTGTCTTAGTTCAGTTCTCACCATACCTACCTATATAGCTTCTTAACTCCACCCTTCTCAAAATTGTTGCAAACATTTTTGTGATGCTTTTCTGTGACATATAACCTCACAGGAACCACCCTCTACTGTCTTGGAATAAAACCCAAGTCATAGGCTCTCAGCTGCATGATCTGCTTCTGGCCTGCCTTTTGGAACATGTTTGCAAGCAGCCCCCAGAAGGGCTTTCCTGGAAGAAGGAAGAAGAGGGAAAGAGTATAAAAAGGAAAAATAGGAAGACAGAAGGAGGAGGAGTCTCAGTTACATGGGGGCAATTTATTGAGTGTAGACAATGTGCTTGGCCCAGAACTGAAGCCTTTATAACATCAAGCCATTTATTTATTTATTTATTTATTTGTTTGTTTGTTTATTTATTTATTTATTTATTTAATCATAAGATGTTTTTTATTTTATTTTTATTTTTTTAAATCAGTATTTTTTAATTGTTGATATTGTACAGTTTTCTGTCTTTTACCCTGCCCCAGCCCACCACCCCAGCCCTCCCCACCTTCCTCCCATTTCCACCCCCCATAGTTTTTGTCCATGAGTCCTTTATACTTGTTGCTCTAAACCGTTCCCCTTTTCCCCTGAAATTCCCTCCCCTCCCACTCTGGACACTGTCAGACTGTAATTTGAGAACATCAAGCCATTTAATAATCCTCCCCAAAAGGCAGATATTTTAAAGCTTCCATTAAAGTATAATAAAAGTGAAATTCTGAGAGTTTAGACAACTTATCCAAGGTGAATTAAATAATAAACAACAATAGTCGATCTCTATTGAGAAGTTGGTATGGGCAGACACTGCCAAGTGCTTTACTAACATCATCTCCATGAGGTAGGTGCTCTTTGGGCCTACATTTCACAGGAAAAGAAATGAGGGCACTGAGAGGGGAGGGACACATTTGTTCAAGGCCACCCAGCCCCTGTGTGGTATAGCTAAACAAGCTTTCAATCTATTTTTTTAAGCAATTTAAATAAGAGCCAACTCTATAGGAGTAGCAAAGGGAATTCTATTGCTGGATATAAAGAAAAGCCTTTTATAGGCTCTCTCCCTCTAGCTTTCTCCCAAGATTTTACACATTATTAGCAAGGCTGATTCCTATGGTTTCTCCCACAGTCACCCTAAACTCCCCCGTTGCTCTCTCTCTCCTGCTCTCCCCTCTTCCCTCCACCTCAGTCTTTTTTCTCATGGGAGTAGCTCTGTGCCTTTTCTAATGAAAATCCATCAGTCCTTTCTTGGCTTTATCCAATTCTCTCCATGCCAAATGTTCAAACTCAATGGCCCCACAGGCTGTATTTAGCCATCAGGTATGTTTTGTTTTGTTTTGTTTTGTTTTGTGTCAATGCATTTTTAAAACAATTGTAGATAATGCTGAGGAACTGGTGGCATTCATATGAACTTCCAAATTTCTGAAATTCTTTTGTCTCGTTTGTCTTACCAAGAGATATCTAGTAAGGCAGGACACCAGTCATACACTCTCCACCTGCCTCATGCCCACCATTCTCCTCATTGTCTTCCTATCCTCATGGCTTGGTGCCAGTCACGCTTGGCTCCGTGTTGCCTTAAAGATGAGAAACAAAAGGTAGAGAGAAGATACTGCATGTCTCAAGACCCTATTTTTACTCTGAGTGCAAACAGTAAACCTCTCTGTTTAAAAAGGTCAAGGGTCTTTGAAAACAGAATAGGGCCCTAGCTACTTGTTCATTTATGTATTCCTGCTGGCACTGAGTTTATGATGTGTGGATCATATCAACAGAACAAAAAGACCCTGCTCACCTACCCAAGGCCAGATAGATCCATAGAAAAAAAGACACCCAGCTGATCAGACAAACACAGAAACTACTTCAGCAGAGATGAGGAAAGTCGAGAGAAGGAAGTTTCACGTTCATGTTTACTGCCACTGTAGTTGCAACTTTCAAACCCACATAGTCACAAACAAACAAACAAACAAGCAAACAACTCCTTCCTAACAGAAACTGACAGCTGTTAAGTGTTCTAGTAGCTGTTTGAATTTAAGTAAAATGACTCCTTTGGCAACTACCTGGCAGCGAACAGCTTTTACAGCATGTTTCTTGATACAAATTGTTTGCAAGGAGCTTGTATCTTTTTACTACCAAGCATTACATTCTGAACAGAAAACTTAATAAGATTTTCAGCAGAAATTTTAAGAGGACCCATCATAGAACTTAACAACAACTGTGATCTATTATTTTTAGTGCATTTTCCATTTGACTTTATGGTCCCCCAAGTTGTGTTCAAGTTAAATGAAAGTTAAAAATTGGTACTGGGAGAGAGCAGACTTTGGCCTGAAACTTCAGTTTGAATTTCACTGTTACTCACTTCTGAGCTATGGCACAGTGGACAAATTGCTTAACTAATTTGTGCTTCAGTTTTCACAACTACTAAGGAAAGTAATTCTACTGTATAGGACTTTTGCAGTAAAGATTTATGGTGCAGGGCCTTGTATGTAGTAGGATGCCCTAGATGCTTTAGGTTGTATGTGAGAGCAACTCCACTCAAACTAGCTTAAGCAAAAACGAGAATTTATTGACTTGCCTAACTGAAAATTTCAAGAGTATATTGGCTCAGGCATAGCTAGATCAAGGGGCTCGAACAACGTCATCGGGAGTCAGTCTCAGTCTGTATTTGGGCTCTGTTTTCTTCTGTATTTGAGTCTAGCAGACTAGCTAGCTATTTCCTTTTTTTTTTTTTTTTTTTGAGGAAACAGAACAGAGTTCCGATGTGGGAAATCTGGATGACATCCTCCTTGGGCAGGTGAGACCAGTTCCAGCATCGTAGTTCAGGTGGGGTGTATTAGAAGGGGTGGCATTTAGGGCCAGCATCAGAACACAAAACATTGCATCTTCACCAAAGCTACATAGAATAGGCAAATCCAAGATCATAATTTCCATTTGATAGATAAGGAAACCAGGGCTCTGCATTAGTTTCCGATTGTTGTTGCAACAAAGTACCACAGCCTTAGTGACTTAACACAACAAAGTTTATTATCTCACAGTTTCAGAGGTCAGAAGACTACAGTGAATCTCACTGGGCTAAAGTCCAAGTGACCACAAGACTGCATCCCTTCTGGAGGTCCCAAGGGAGAATGTGTCTGCTGCCTTTTCTAGCTTGTGAAGGCACCTGTATTCCTGGGCTTGTGGCCCCTCCATCATCAAAGCCAGCAGCACAGCATCTTCAAATCTCTGTCCCTGGCCCTGTCACCTCCCTCTTTCCTTTATAAGAACCCTGGTGATCGCATTGGGACCACTTAGATAATCGAGGAAAATCTCCCCATCTCAAGATCCTAAATTTAATCCCACCTGCAAAGTCCCATTTGCCATGGAAGGTAACATTCACAGATTTCAGGTATTAGGACAGGGACATCTCTACAGCAGCCCTTATTTATCCAATCACCAGCTTCTAAAAGTAGAAGCCCCTTAGTTACCCCTCAAATTAATAGCTGAGCCCCAACTAGAACTTAGGTGAATGGTTCTAAGTTAAGGCCACAGGTGAGGATCCTGCTTCCCCTGCTGAGTAGCTGTGCAGTCTCAGTCAGGCTCCTCCAGACCTCCATGTCTTCACCTGTAAAATAGGAATCAAGTTATAAGAATGACAGGAGACACCATTTGAAAATGTCTAGC
Source organism: Glossophaga mutica (assembly GCA_039655065.1). NCBI lineage: Eukaryota > Metazoa > Chordata > Mammalia > Chiroptera > Phyllostomidae > Glossophaga > Glossophaga mutica. The sequence continues at coordinate 121,878,232 of CM077305.1, read as the reverse complement.
ACAATATCTGATATGAGAAGAAAATCAGTGATGCTAGGCATTTCTGTTATTAACAGTCTTGAACAGGTAGGCACCCTCGAATGTTTGGATCAGAGAAAACTGGGGAAGAGTAAGTGGCACATTGGGGTGACCAGACTTGGAGAATGAGTCAGCCATGTGACCATAAAGAGTTTGAACTACTCCAGGTGCCAGTTCCTTACTCCTAAGTGAAAACATTAGATCTGTCTTTAACACAATGGAGCAGAAGCACTTGCCTGGTGCTTGGCACCCTCAATAAATACAACTCCTCTCTCTGAGCTTTCCCTTCACTCCCCCTTTTCTTCTCTCCCTCTTCCTGCTTTTCCCCTTTTCCTTCCCTTTCGGACTCCCTTCCTCCATCCTACTTTTATTTCCTTCTTTCCTTCCACTCTCAGTCCCTCCTCCTTTCTTGCTCATAATTGAGACCTCTGTTTAAAAGCAATTGATCAGTTTTGAGGACTCTGGAGTCTGCTCTTGGTCTCTTCTCTGATGTGCCATAGCAGCAGATCCTCTGCACTTATCAGTTTCTCAGCCTGCAATCTAAATGCTAATGATCCTGCCTGACCTGCCCTCATCCCTGGGCTGGTGCAACTGAGCACACCCAGAACAACTGAGCAGAGGCAGACCAGATCTCCTCTCCCACCTTGACCCTTCATGCAGATGTGGGCTTGAATCCATGCCAGTTTGGGGAACCGCTAACAATCCCAGAATGGGGGTCCTTCACCTGAAGCCCCAAGTGTCTTCCTCCACAGCAGGGCCCTATCTACCAAGCTGACCAATGTCCAAGCTGATCACCTCATTCCCTTTCATGCACTGGCAGTTTTCACTGTGATATGGAAAATGCAATACTCTTGCCAGTAATGATGTCTTATTGGAGTGTAAAGATTTTCCCATTTCACTGCTTTATCCTGAATTTAAAGTATTTTGAAATTCACTTAAATTGGAGAGGATCAGTAGCCGAAAATAAACTGGTGCCTTCAAAGGTGTTATCTCTGAAATGGGACATGAGATAGGTTGCAGGCTGGGCAGAATCCATCACTGTGCTTTTCTATCAGCAGGACCAGGCAGCTTCTTCTCCTTCCCCTCCTGGTCCTGGGTCCTGAGGGCACTCTGACCTCATCTTCTCAATTGGCTCAGGTGAAGTCTGTCTAATATGTTGTGTTGGAAGATCACTTGAATCTCTGCTTCCAAAAAAAGGTGAAAATCTTAAAGATAGATAATGCATAGACTGACAATGGAAGGGATTCAAGCAGGGGTGATGAGGTGTCTATTATTATTGTTGTTGTTACACTATCATTGTTATTAGCCAATATTAATTGAATGGTTGCTGTGCACTAATTGTTCTCCTAAGTACTTTGCATGTATTATCTTCATTAAGCCACATAATCTGGCCAGCCAGTCAGGAGTGATGCTTCTGGGAACCTTGTTGTTGTCTAGCATGAAGGTCATTCCCACTGATGTCTCTGGAAAAAACAATGTCTTTGGAAAAAATGATGTGTCTGGAGGGAATAGCTCACATAGTTGGCCTAAGGTGCTTAGATTTACTGATGTATTACAGCGTCCCATTCATGACTAGAGTGGCAAGAAGGGATGCCTGAGACTCTTTGAACCCAAAACAGTGTTTTATCAGCCACAGTATTTAAGAGTATACACACTGACATGAGTCCTGGCCCAGCTACTTACTGGCTGTGTGATCTGGGGCCAGTCCTTTGATCTCTTTGGGCCTCAGTTTCCTCATAGGTCTGTGTGAGGATTCCTTGACTCACTGGCTGTGAAGTGCTTAGAACAATGCCTGGCATGTGGTAAAGGCTGTGTAGGTATTCCTTAACTGAAACCTTTAAAAACTGCTTCAACTTCTTAGGGCAGATGATATTCTGCCTTGTCAACCATAAATCTGGGTCAATGGCATGTTCTAGATGACAAGCAGTAGGAAATAGGTCTCTAAAGTCATTGATTACACCTGTTTCTTGTCCTTTCTCAAGGACTGGGTGTGGGAAGGTGGTAATTGTTTAGGGTGACCAACTCCTCCCATTTTTTTTCAGGATTTTTCATGTGTTAGCACTGCATGATCTATATTCCAGGAAGCTCCTTATTCTCAGATAAGCTGAGAGGAGTGAGATACACTGATGTTTGGCTGTTGGGACAATAAGTGTGTGGTTGGAGGCTACAAGTTTGTGAGGGAAGCCACAGCAAACTACTGCAGACCAAGACTTACATAACAGGAATCCATTTCTCACACTTCTAGAGGTTGGAAGGCCAAGGTCAAGGTGGAAATGGGATTAGTGTCTCCTGAGGCTGCTTTCCTTATGTGTTGTAAAAGTAAGGGCAAGTCTTCTTTTTTTTTTTTTTTTTTTTTTTTTTTAGTGTTAGACTTTTATTTTTTTATTTTTTTTGAATATTTAGTCATGCCTTTATTGAATAAACAAAAGTATAACCAATAGGTAGAATACTGTCTAATCTAAGTAACTATAGAAAAAATGCTTAGTTTAAACTCATAATATGGAACTATGTATACCAATTATAATTAAACTTTTTTTTTAGGGTCTTTAAGGATAACCCCACCACAGCCACAGAAATTACACTTTGAAAGGCAAATGAAATTAAACAGTGTATTCTACTCACAGGTGCTAGAGGAGGAAGGCATGGAGGGAGGGAACATCTGCAGAGCAGAGAGAAGGAGAGAGTGAGGACCCACTGGAAGTTCCTCTATTGGTGGTCAAAGTGGAGCTCACAAGCCAAGGGCATTTGAATGTCACTGAGTCACGGTCAGGGGAAGGCAAGAAGGGGACTTGTGGCAGAAACTGGCCTCATCACACTGGTGTACCTGGTCACCTGGGCAGGGGCTCATAACCCATTTGTATGGATGCTAAGGCATCAGGAAAATAGGAAATTCTAAAATGAACAATACACCCTGGCTTGCAAATGGCCACCTTCTTGCTGCGTCCTCACATGGCTTCTTTGTGTGCATGCTTGGTGTCTCCTCCTCTTCTTATAAGGGCACCAGTTATATTAGATTAGGTCCCCACCCTTATGACCTCTCTTAATCACTTCTTGAAAGATCCCATCTCCAAATGCAGTCACATGGGGGTTAGGACTTTAAAATATGGGTTTGAGAGTGATTATGGTTCAGCCCATAGGAGACACTATGGGGCTTTAATGCAGATGCTTCTCAGCTCATCCCATCCTCCATCTGGATCTTAAGGCAACAGAAAGTTCTTTGTTACTTCTCTGTTGTTGGTATTTACAGCACACAGAGTAATCTTCAATGGGAGGACATATCTCAGCACCAAACTGGGTCCAGGTAGAATTGTGATAACAAGTTCAAATTAACATGCCCTAGTCTTTCCATAGCAAAAAGGCCTCTCCCAACCTGTTCCTGCTCAAAACCCTACAGCAATTGCCCCTGCAACCAGACCAACATTTCAGCTCGTCTAGGCTCAGTGTCATCCAACCCAAGTCACAAAGACACTCATTTGCTCTGCTTGATCACACTGGTTTCCTCTTCTTTCCTTGAAAATTCTAAACTGTTTTCTTTCTGAGAACACTTGCATTTGCTGTCCCTTCTGCTTAGAACTCTGTTCCACACTTTACTTACTGTCCCCCTCTTCATTATTTAGGACTCCATGTGAATGCCCTCAGTATCTTGGCCATCTCACTCACCACATTTGACTTCTGTCACTACTAGGTCCAGGGAGATGTTAGGTGGGTCCACCTGTCAGTTAAGTATTTATTGGGATTCCCACTGTGTGGGGATGAAGAAGATAGATGATAAATGAGACAGATCCCTTTTCCCAAAGGAACTACATTTTGAAGGGGGACAGGTGATAAACATATAAACATCCAAATACAGTAATTTCTGGTTTGGTGCAATGCTTTGAAAAAGCAGTCATGTATAAGTATTAGTCCTTCTGGGAAAGTACTGTACTATCCCATATGGCCTAAAAGTCCATTTCCAAATTCCTGCTTGAGTGCAGAACTAAAAGGACTATCTTGGGTTGCTTTTCAAACTGGGATAGCTGGGTAGAACACTCATTTCTCTCCAGAGCTCTCAAGCTATGTACTTTAATTTAGGAGTGGCCTGAGCTGTTAGGCCATTTTCCAGCTGAATATTCAAGCACAGTGATACTGGGGGTGGGAGGAAGGGGAAGTGGCTTATTAAGACTCTCCTCTTAGCTTTCCTGTATTCCAGGCAAAGAACATCCTAAAATAGCCATCAAAAGGAAGTCTGGTATCAGCAGAGGAGAAAGACAGTAAAAAGAAGGTGTTTTAAAGAGAAATAATATAATCCCAGAGCCCAGCAATAGGGAAGAAGGTTATACCTATGATGGCTTGTATCCAAAGCTGACAATAACCTTCTGAATCTATAAAGACGTTTTTATGTGCAACTGACTCTGGCTCTGTGTTTGTACACTTGTTCCTTTTGAGTTTGTGTGTGTGTGTATGTAATTAGTTTTATTATAGTGACCTTGAGATGGGTGAAGGCAGGAATGCTTGTGTGTGAACAAGGAAAGAAAGGCCCAGTTTTGGTAACAGTCTATTCATTCCATAGCTAACATTGAGGCTGGATCCCTCTACACATGAAGGAAACTTTATAAGCACTGTAAGATTACTCTTCTCCAAAGGACTCCTGGCTCTCAAACGAATGAGTTTGCTGTGGACTGAATATCCATGTTCCCTTTAAATCCACATGTGGAAGCCCTACCCCCTAGTATGATGGTATTTGGAGGTGGGGCCTTGAGGATGTAATTCAGTCCAGATGAGGTCCTGAGGGTGGGGCCCTCATGATGGGATCAGTGCCCTTGTAAGAAGAAATCTTGCTCTTTGCTCCCTTTCTGCTGCACCATGTAAGGGACAATGCATGAGAGGGTAGGGTGCCTTCTGCAAGCTGGCAAGAGCTCTCTCTAGAACCAGACAAAGTTGGCACCCTGATCTAAGACTTCTACCCTCTAGAACTGTGAAAAATAAATTTATTTTGTGTATAAGCCCTGCAGTCCATGGGACTTTGCCACAGCTACCCAAGCTGACAGACAATGTCATGTTAGCTGTCCTACTGTATATGTGAGTGACACTCCAAAGCTCTCCAAAGGTGCCATTTATTTGAAGCAAATGTTTGACATTCGTAATGACTCAAGATGTCAGAGGGAATAGAATGTTTTTTTTCATATTATTAAAAAAATTAGAAAATTCCTGAAAAGCAGAAAAGAAATTAAAAAAAAAAAAAAAAAACAACCCACGCATGACTTTACCATCCATGCAGAGCCACTATTTACATTTTAATGTCTTTTCTTCAGGGCTTGTTTACCCATATTTTTTTTTTAACTCAGTTACATCCATTCTCCATGTGCAGTCATTACCTTGTATTTTTTTCTTTAGTGACTATTATATTATAAGCGTTTTCCACATTACACAGTCTTTGTGAACATTACTTTTTATGACTCTCTAATGTAAGGATTATGGCATGGATTATTTAACCAAACATTTAAATTTTAAAAACTTTTTGTCCATGTGTCTTTTATACTTGTTCCTGTAAACCCTTCCCCTTTTCCCCTGAAATTTTCTCCCCTCACCCCTCTGGTCACCGTCAGCCTGTTCTCTATTTCAGTGTCTTTGGTTATATTTTGCTTGTTCGTTTGTTTTGTTGTTTAGGTTCCTGTTAAAGGTGAGATCATATGGTATTTGTCTTTCACTGCCTGGCTTATTTAGCTTAGCATAAAACTAGGTACGGGGGTGGAAATGGGAGGGATGTGGGGAGGACTGGGGAGTGAGCTGGTATGCGAGTAAAAGACGGAAAAATGTACTTGAACAACAATTAAAATTAAAAAAAATATCTCACTATTACTTGTTATGTTGTGATGATAATCCTTTTGCACAAACTCATTTCTCCTACAGCCTAGCACACCACCAGTATTTGTTACTTCATTAAGCTATATCTTCTACTATGTAATTACTGGATCAAAGGGTGTAAGCAGTTTAAGGAATTCAATACACATTTACAAATGATTCATTTAAAAATGCCATTCCAGTTTACACATGGATCTGCAATGTAAGAAAAAAACCCACTTTGCTACATTATGTTAACCTGCCTATTATCATTTTAAAAGACCAGTAATTTGAGAAACATGCAATGTTGTTTTTATTTGCATGGCTTTGATTAGTAGTGACATTGAAGAAATGTTTTGTGCTTATTAAACAGTAGCATTTCCTCTTTGGGGAAATGTCTGTTCATGTCTTTTCTCCACTCATCTCCTCATGTTTTCTTTTCTTTTCCTTTTATTGTTATTCTATTACTTGTTTCAAACACATTTCCTTGTTTGTTGTTTCCCTTTTAAGCTTGATTATGCTTTTTTATGTACAGAAGATTTAAATTTTTGTAATCACATCTGCCCATCTTTTCTTTTTTTAATTTTTGACCTTTTCTAAATCTAGACACTCTTTTTCTCTCCAGAAGCTTGATAAGTATTCATCTCTACTTTCTTATAGTTTGTTTATGACTTGATTAAAAGAAATAACTCTTTATTGTACCTGGATTTTGTTTCAGTGCGTAACACTGAAGAGACTTTTCATATGGCTAACCATTTATCCTGGTAGAATTCATTCAGTAATCTTATTCTTTTCTTTTTTATCATATATTAAAAATTCATATGTAATGTAGTGTAATCTAAGTAAGCTACATGTCATGTTAAAGTTTAAGGAGAGACATGGTTCAAATTTAAGGAGAGACAGCTGGAGTGAAGGACCTTTCATCTTTCCCTTGCTTCATGGTAGGAAGCCAGTTCAAAGACAAGCAACTGTGACAGTGTGATCACCCTGAAGGCAAAGAATGCCAATCCCAGGCAGCCTCCTGTCCTCCTACACTGATCTTTCAGATTCTTTCTAGTGTTTTACATTTCAGTTTTGTTGAAGTATACTTGAAATATACAGTTGTAAAATACAGGGTCTGGCACAAATAATGCCCCTTTTTCATTAAAAAAAAAAAAAGTAGCAAAGCTGGTATACCAAATCTTTTATTGCAAAATCATAAACATGTAATTCTGTAACATAATAAATATCACCTCAAACATATCATATGACATTCTATTTTTTATTTATAATTTTATTTTTTATTGTTCTTCAATTACAGTTGTCTGCATTTCCCCTCCATGACTCTCTCCGATCCCAGCCAAATCCCCCTCCCTCCTTTGTTTCCACCTTCCCCATAGTTTTTGTCCATGTGTCCTTTATAGTAGTTCCTGAAAACCTTCCCCCCATTATCCTCTCCCACTTCCCTTCTGGTTACTGTCAGATCGTCCTTACTTTCAGTGTCTCTGGTTATAATTTGCTTGCTTTTTTTGTTGTTGTTGTTGTTGATTATTACATATTTTGTTCCAGTTAAAGGTGAGATCATATGGTATTTATCCCTCATGGCCTGGCTTATTTCATTTAGCATAATGCTCTCCAGTTCCATCCATACTGTTGCAAAGGGTAGGAGGTCCTTCTTTCTCTCTGCTGCATAGAATTCCATTGTGCAAATATACTATAGTATTTTGATCCATTCATTTACTGATGGGCACCTAGGTTGCTTCCAACACTTGGCTATTGTAAATTGTGCTGCTGTGAACACTGGGGAGCATAGGTTCTCTTGGATTGCTGTTTCAGGTTTCTTAGGATATAGTTCCTGCAGTGTAATTTCCAGGTCAAAAGGCATTTCCAGATCTCCCAACACCATTTGTTGAAAAGGCTATTTTTACTCCATTTTATGCTTCTGTCCCCTTTGTCAAGTTTTAATTGACCATAGGGCATTAGCTTTAAGGAGATCATATTTTAGGATAGAAGACAGTTATGTGGCAGCTAATGTTAATGCAGTAATGACCAATGTTTATTGAGCCTTGACTGTATTTCAGGCATATGCTAAACACATATATATTTCCTCCTTAAATTCTCACAATAATCCTCTGAAGTAGGCACGGGTATCTTCTGGTTAAGGATGAGGACATAAGTGTCTAGAGAGGTTCACAAAGCTCTGGCAGAGTGTGATCTGAAGCCAGATTTTTGTGATTAAAAGTCCCCCCTGCTTAAGCCCCACCTGTGTGCCTCTGTCACTGTTCCTGTTGCTTCCCAGAGATGGATGATGTATTTAGAGAACAGGACAGGGAATGTAGTTGGTTTTCCTGGAGAAGAGTCTGTAAAACATTCACAGGGAAAGTGTTATTTCACTTGACAGCTTGGAAGTTTCTAGATGGGTGAACTGCCATTAGTTAAAATAAAATATGTGTGAAACTGGACATCATATCACACCATTTTGCAATTACTATGGTTTTAACCTGATGACTTCATCCTGGTAACAGTCAGCTTATCCATTGCATTGGGCCACCTTCCCCTCTGGTTGACAGGAGAGCTAGGCCTCTGTTCCAGCTCATCTTCCCTGATTAGTGGCTAAAGCTGTCCCCCTAACAGTCAGACTCCCTCCTATGTGGATGTTGGGATGCCTCTACTTTGGCCCTCCCTATCTGAGCCACCACCTTTCTTACTGACATGCCCATACTGGGAAATATGCCCAGTTGGCTGTCCTCTCATAGTTCACAATGAAGCCTCACCCTGCAATCCCACCAGTGGGATTCTAGGTAAGTGGATCCACTGTGTCCCAGATAATGGCTCTTTCATTCCCCTCTTATCATGCAGACCACCCTAATTCGGTTTAAGAAGGATGGTTATGTACTGCTCTTGGAGCAGGGCAAGAAAGATTTCTGTGCTTCAGGGGCCTTGTCCTGTTACTCTGTGGCTATGCACTTCTCCCACACACACAGCATGAAGTATTTTAATGCCAAGGGAACATGCCTATCTGGAGACAGTGCCCTCCTAGTCCATATTCCGCTCACCAGAATCCTGCAATTCCCTGTTCAGGTGTCCTCATGGCCACTTTCAGGGTCTGTTGAGGGCTGTTTGAGGGCAATGGACAGACCATAGACATGCAGCCTGGAGTACCCACTTACTTGAACATGAAGCTATTGGGTAAGGCAGAGCAGAGCATGGGTCAAGGGCTGACTTTTCCATACATGGGATGAATCTGAAAACTTGACATGAAGACCTGGCCTTCAGGTTGTTATAAAGGTATATTTATCAAGGAAGGATGCTGGGACATACTTCATTTAGGTTTTCATTTTGTAACTGTTTAACACCCAGTATATGGGCCTTCATTTTTTACTCTTTCCCTAAGCTTTGCAACTGTACCCTTATCTTTCAAAACCAAAATCAAATCTGGTCAATTTTATTGTCTGCCAGGGAAAGGAGCTTCATGGTATGGGGGAATCAATTTCTTTTGTTGAAGCTGCCATCTGTGATATTTTGCTATGGCCACCAGAGCTGCCTAACATATGCAGTAATGGAAAAATGAGAGAGTGACACCCATTATGTTTGCTGTATTCTGTTCATTAAGGGTAGATCACTACATCCAGCCTACACCAAGGGGAGGGGTTACACAGACATGACACCAGGCAATGTTCATCTTAGCAGGCTACTTACCACAGATATAGTTAACAAAAACATAATTTAGCACATATGACTAACATTAGGTAGGTGAATTGCTTATAGACACTGAGAATTTTGAGGTAATTCCAGTCCATAAAACCATCTGCTCCAATGCAGTTGTGGATTATTCTATTCCCCATGTGAGCATGGGGAATCTTGGGGCACCTTGCTTCTTGTTCAAAGCAGCAATGGGTCACAGTAGTACTTGGCACATGGTAGGTTCAGGTCCCAGCTCTGCCTATTACTAGGTGTGTTGTCTTTAGCAAATTATCTATTCTGAGTCATGTTTTCCTGAATGTATAATGGGCATAAGAGTATTACTTTACCTACAGCACCATCGAGAGAATTAAATGTGCCCATGCATGCATGATCAAGTACAGTGCCTAGTATATAGTAACTGTTTCTTAAAGGCTATTTTTATTATCAGTATTAATGTAGGAGATAGGCACAAGAACTATACAAATTAACTAAAATCAACAAAGTTACTACCTGCTGCCTGATTCAGGACATGGCTGACTGGAGATGCAAATAGACCATGAGGAGCCTTTGGACAAAGAAAATTGTTGCAAAGATTTATTAACAGCTACTCCCCAAACCTTACTGTTTACCTGTATTGTTGCAGGAGGGATCTGGTGAATAGGGAGGGACCCCTGAGGCACAGGAGGCTTCCCAAGCCCCTGAGAAGGGAGGGGTTGGAAGTGTTGAAGGTGGCAGGACTGAAATTGCAGGTACTGTGTGATAGATTTTCATACCCCCGAGTAAAGAGTAAACAAACCAGTGTGTGATGGCCTGCCCTAGGCAGAGATACTGTGCATGGCTAGAAACCCTCCTACCCGCTTCCAGACCATAGTGGCAAGGGGAGGGGCAGACCGGACAGTCTATCCAGAAATGACTAGAAAAGTGAGATGCTTCAGGAACACATAGGATTTGGGGCCCGAAGATTTAAATAGAGGGTGGGCAGAATCTCAGCTCTCTGTCTTTTCTCTTCTGTGCCCCCTTGCTTGCTCAGCAGTGGGAGCTGGCTCATGGAGGTTGAGTCTTCAGTGCTGGGCCATGCCCTGAACATGCCTGGTAGAGGCCCATGGGACACTGTGGCTCTGTGCCACATGGGTCACAGACTGCACCCTTCTCTTGCTCTGAAATCAGCACACAGGTGCATAATCTGGAATGCTCACTAGCCCTGGGGATATAGGCAGTCTTAGGTATGGGGCCCCACAGATGGAACCCCTGAACATAGCAGTCAGCAGCCATCCTGGGCTCCAGAATGGGAAGAAATTGTGGCAAGGCAATGGTGGCCCCATAAGCAAATGTTACAGGAAAGGAGCCTGAACCCAGAGAGCAGTTCATATAGCAACCTTGCATCCCAGAAGAGCAAAAGATAGAGTGGGGTTTCTGGACACTGGCTCTGATTCTAGGGGTTGCTGGATTCTTTCTGTGTTTTGTAGAAGGAGTCTGGAGCCATAGAATTCTCTATTACTCCAAATTGGGCAAACTTTTAATAAAGACCTTTTTCCTTCTCAATCTCTGTTTTATGCCTGTGTTCAGGGGCAGGCAGCTGAGTCCCACTCTGTTTGATAACAATACCACAAAGGAAAACACACCACAAATATACTTTGTGAAGTTTAATGTTAATCCCAACATTTTTCCCACTCTCTATTTCCCCATACCACTAATTTCCTATAGAAACTAAAAACAGAAATAAGATCAACCTCTAGAGATGGCTGGGATCTCTTCCTTCTCTTGTGAGGAAAGTTGGCTACTCTGTCTATGGAGTGACTTTTCTTGCTTATCTCCATTGCCTCATCTGTGAGGAGAAACTGCTGCTCCATCTGTGGTGGAATGGTCACTCTGTGTCTCTCTACTTCATTAATAAACTCTCTGTCACTTTATAAAAATATTTATTTATTTATTTTTTTAGAGAGGGGAAGAGAAGGAGAAAGAGAGGGAGAGAAACATCAATGTGTGGTTGCCTCTTGTGGGCCCCCTTACTAGGGACTTGGCATGTGCTCTAGACTGGGAATCAAACCAGTGACCCTTTGATTCGCAGGCTGACACTCAACCACTGAGCCACACTAGTTAGGGTGTAATAAACTCTGTCACTTTAAACACTATGCTGACTTACTTTGGAATTATTTCCTCTGAGAAGCTCAGAATGCTCTTGGCTCAGGGCTGAGTCCTCCCAGGGCTCCCACATCGGCATCGGTACAAGGAAGTTCTCCTAGACTACCTAGATACCACACATGTGTGATAATGTTTGCCATTCATTGGAGGAAACAGTTCACCTCATTCATACATTTTATTTCATTTACTCTTTTCAGACCACTGTATGAGGTAATAAGACTCATAACCATAGGGAGGCTAAAGGGTTTGTATAAAATCATATATATCAGCAATGAAGGTAGGATACAAACCCAGGTCCCCAACTCTGCATCCCATTGTTTTCCACTCCACTGAACTGCCTTTACTGAATCTGAGTTTCACATGTCAGGACTTCAGCAGCAGCAGCAGCTTAACTCCAAGTTACACAAAAGAGCTCATGGTCTTTACATGAAAGCACTTGGGGCCCAAGTGAAGGTTTTCCTTCACTCAGGATTTTCTGGTCACTGGGACAACTGATATTATTTAAATTTTTACTACTCCTCACTTTTCCTTTTGAAATTCCAACACTATAGACTGAAAAGGCCTCCCAGGAAGACTCCACCTCACTGTCTAGGACAGCATGTGAGAGATTGGGAGGATGGGTTTTCCTCAGCCCTGCCTCCTATCTCCTGCAGCCCTAGGACTGAGTGTCTGACGCTGATCCTGTGGGCAGGGGGAGGGCAGGATACAAATTCCCTCTTCTTGCCCCCAATTCCTGCAGCTGTCTTCCAGGGCCTGTAGTGATCTGTTAAGGAATTACTTCTGTACTAATGCTTTCCACTGAGAAGTGCTATTCTGCTGGGGCCTCCTGAGGGGCAGCTCTGTGTTTCATTTCTATTCATTCTATCCTCTAGATTCCTCAATTTAATGAGGTCTTTACTTTTGCCTTTGAAGAGTGCTCTCACCCCTGTAGAGTCTAGCTGTTAGCTGGAATCTGAATACAGAAGGAAGCAGGGAGAGAGCTGGAGGAAAGGGACCAGAAGGTCAATTCCCCACACACTGAGAACCAGCAGCTATCTCCGGTTTCCCATCTCTGGCTAGCTCCACCTCTGCTTTTCTTGAAATACCAAATTTGGTGTCTGCCTCAGAGACCTCCCACATACTGGTTGAATCTGTCCCAATTCCAGAGCAGACTTTCTTAGGAGCGCGTAGTTTATTAATATTCTCTACCCCCAGATGAGTGGGGATCAGAATGAATTCACATTCTCAGGAAACAGAGCCGACACAATGGTTGGGCCTCTGGCTGCCTTTTCCACCGCTGCTACTGCTAGGCTCTATTACTGGATATTAGATGCCAGTCACTGGACTCAGTTCCAGGAGACCCTTGGATGCCAATTCTCATTGCAGGCAGCACTTCTGGAATATGACATTCCACTGGACGTCAGTCCCTTCAGAGACTGGGCTTCCAGCTTGACCAGCCAGGCTATAGTCCTCCCACTGACCCTGCTTACTGCTGTAGACCAGCTTTGTCCTGAAGCTCAACACTGGGCCTAACTCTCTGGAGCCCTCAGACACATTTTGATCTTCAAGAAATTGGGTCACAAGGGAGGAGAAGGAAACTAAGACCATGCATGACCACTGTGAAGGCATTACACTGCCCATCCACATTAGAGTGACAAACTCAGGCTTGGGCTACCCTATCAGCTCATGGTCAAAGTTAGGCAGGTGTTGGCAATAGAATTACCAGAGAAAGGTTCCTTCTTCACATCACCTGCCATCACCTGAGGCTTAATGTAGTCCTTCACTCTGCCTGCACAGGGCAGGGGGTCATTAGTCATCACAACTGGTCCTGATGCTTTGGAATCACCAAGGGAACCTATGAAATTTCAGATGCCTGGTTCCCACACTTAGAGATTATTGCTTAATTGGTCTGGAGTAAAGCCTGGGCATTAGCACTTTTAAAAAACTTCCCAGGTAATTCTGATGGCAAGTTCTGATAGTAATAACTACTGGCCCAAACAGAACAGGATTTAGATCTTGATGGAGGTATGGTAGTCAGTTAGACAGACATGAACAGAGTAGGAACAATAGGCCAGACACAGAAGGTCACCAGGGCAGAAAGCTTCAGGTGCCTAGCAATGGTCAAAACCAGTCTGGGGCCTCACCACCAGGGTAACCTTTTCTCCCTCAGGATATTGTTGTTCATGCCATTTATACCAACAGACTTTTCATATTTCTGGTTACGCAGTTCAAACTCTCCCCTGACTCTTCCTCTCATGGCATGTCACTAGTAATGTGGTTTAGATCCCCTTGGGAAGGAACAAGGGGGTCAGAGAATAGCCTCCTGTGACTCCCATACAAGTCTTTGCATGACCACTTTCTTAAACATTAAGCCTTCAGGGCAATGAGGTTCTGACCTGCATCAAATAATCTTAAGAACAAAGCCTTGGGTCTGTTGACCATAGAGACAAAGTTTTGTTCAAACTAGAGACAACATCTAGGCCTCAGTTGTGTTTCAACTTCAGGCCCAGAAAAGCATCAGGACCAGTTGTGATGACTAATGACACCCTGCCCTGGCACTGACCAATCAGTGGAGACCACAACCCTGAGGGGACACACTTGGAAAGATGATTAATATTCGATTGAGGTTCTTCCTGGGGACCTCCCCTAGGGTCCCTACCTTTGAAAGCAGATAAAGGACTCCAGGAGAGCTCTCTCTCTGGAGCATACACTTGCCTGTCTCCAGCTCCTTCCCCCCAGACATCTTTTCTTTGCTTTCTTTCTCCTAAGCTCCAAGGGCCCTTCTTTTGCCTCTGTAACATGCTTCCTGAGTCCACACAGCCCAGCTGCCTCCCTTCTTCCAGGGTTAACTTCTTCTACCTCTGACTTTCTAAATAAAATTTTGTTTGTATTTGAGTCTTATCTCTAAATTCTTTCATAGCCAAAATTCAAGAACTGAGGTTTAACATTCTGAGCTGTTTTGCTGTAAACTAGGTCAAGGACTCTAGCTCTGGCATGGAAATGGAATATGAGGCAGGAAAAGAAAACAAACCTAATCATAGCAATTAGGCCCTAAGTAAATTTGGTGATTTCCTCCAGATTCATAATTTGTGGTCTATTCCAAATGTTTTCCCTCAGCAACTGATAAAACAGAGGTTCTAGTGAACCCCCAGGAGAGGGTCCTGGTGAGTTTGGTTAAGGGATTAGCACAAACTGAGTTTAGGAGTTGTAGATGAAGAGGAGGCCACATACTAAACCTGACAAGCTCAGGGAAGTCCTGCATGGTGGAGACTGAAAGTAACTACATAGGATGGTCTGAAGTTAAAACTTCCTAAGGGTGAGTCATGATGAGTAGTCCTGTCCTAGGTCAATATCTTCTGACAAAAGTCAATCTTCACCTTAACCAAAACTATTGTCTTTTTGCATCTATGGTAATGTGCTTTTGGAATTCAGAGTAATCCTCTTTTCCACACCCCTCACGACACAATCCCCCACGACACAATCCCCCACGAGGCAGAGACCACAGATCCCTCATTGTTATCTTGTTCCCTGCATACCATCTCTTTGTGCTGTAAACGTTAATTATTAATTATCCTATACCTACCAATGGAAAAGAAGTGTGTGTCTATCTGTTACTTTTTATCCAATCTCAGAGGTTTCCCCTCTTTGCTTTCTCCTGCCTCCCTAATTGACCACCAAGGGATTTTGAGTAAACCCCTTATATCTTTGATGCAAAACCCCTTTGATTATAAAATAAGTGATAAAACTGTCATTTTCCAGAGCATTTTTTCAATCCATTGAGATTTTGCTTCCTAGCAATTTTCTTCAGTTTGGCTCAAATAAACTCATAAAAATTCTCCACAGGTTGAGGTGTTTCTTCATATCAACAGAATGAAGGGTTCCTGACCACAATGGATGATCAGGGACTTACATTTTGGTAACATCAGTGTTGCCAGTAAAATTACATTTTTAATATTATTCTCTGACATAAAACCCTCCAGGAGTTTTTTTTTGTTTGTTTGTTTTTTTAATTGTTACAATAAGAGGAGACTATAGACGTGGGATGCAGAGAAGGTAAAATGAGCCATTTAAGAGCTTTCTTTTTGAGTGAAATGGGCCAAATACATTCTTTTTACAAAGTTAACCAGGAAAGAAAACCATCTGAGAATAAACCCTGCAATTCATGGCAATGAGCAGAGATGGGATAGAGCCTGGAATGTGGTGTAGGAGGTAAGCAATGCTAATGGCCAAAGATCAATTAGCTGCAGGGCTGAGCAATTCTTGGGTCTGCTACCAACTGTATCCAGGTGAAAGGTCTTCAGGGACACCCAATGGTGGTCAGTCTCAGAATAAAGCTGTGTGAGGCTGCTGATGCCTTTGGCTAGTTTTAATGAGCAGATGTCCCCTAACGTAGCTCAGCTTCATTTCCATGAAAGTAGCCCATACCTTACCCCAGGCAACCTCTGGCCCCAGCCTTTGCTTCCCCAGATGTGCAGCGCCCTGGCACCAGGTGAGGATGGAAGGAGGTTGCAGGGTGCTTCTAAAACTGATTTTTGAGTAGGGAATAAGTAAACCAACCATCTATTCCCACACTCTCTCATGGCACATGTATCTTAGAGTCCTGCTTTTTGGTAGGACAATATAGAGAATGTTATATTCATTCTTATAAACTATTTATCAAGTGTCTACTTTGGGTAACAGACATTTTTAGATCCTGAGATGGAGTGGTAAGCATAACAGACAAGCTTCCATGTTCAGAGTATATTCTGGTGGGAAACAGAAAATAAGCAACTATACCAATAAATAAATAAAATGTCAGTAAGCATGAAAGCTATGAGAAAAACAGTCCAGGGTAACCGAGTACCAGGAAGAACTCAGCACAAGCAACAATAGAAAAGCATATAAATTGGACTCTATCAAAATTTAAAATTTTGTGCTGCCATGGAAGTGATGCGATGGAAAGATAAATAATCCAATTTATTTGTTTAAAAGGGTGAAGGATTGAAATAGATATTTTTCCAAAGAAAATATACAAATGATCAATAAGCACATGAAAAGTTGTTCAACATCATTAACTATCAGTCAAAAGCAAGTCAAAACTATAATCTGATATCACTTCACATAGTATGACGGTTATAATAAAGATGATGACAAGTGTGGGCAAAGATGTAGAGAAATGGAAGCCTTCAGATGCTGCCAGAGAGAACTTAAAACAATGCAGCTCCTTTGGAAACAGCCTGGCAATTCCCCGAAACTTAAACATGGAGGTACCCTATGACACAGAAGATTTACTCCTATGTATGTAATCAAGAGAAATGAAGGCATATGTCCACACAAAAACTTGTATGTGAATGCTCATAGCAGAATTATTCATAGTAATCAAAGTGGAAACAACCCAGAAGTTCATCAACAAGTGAATAAATAAATAAAACATGGTATATCCATACATGGAATATTGTTTGGCAATAAAAAGGAAGGAAGTGCTGATCCGTGCTATATGACATGGATGAACCTTGGAAACATCATGCTGAGTGAAAGAAGTCAGATGCAAATAGATGCATACTGTATAATTCTATTCACATGAAATGTTCAGAAGACGCAAATATCCCGAGACAAAACAAAGATTACTGGTTGCCAGAAGAGAGCAAGAGGGCATAGGGGGAGGAGGAGTGACTGCCAATGGGTACAGGTTTTTTTAGGAGGGTAATAAATGTTCTAAAACCGATTGTGGTGAGAGTAGCACAACTTTGTGAGTATACTAAAAACCACTGACTGTACTTAAAATAAGTAAATTGTGTGGTATATAAACTATAATTCAACAGATAGTTTATTAAAAGAAGAAAGTGGAGGAGGAGGAGAGAAGAGAAGAAGGGGAAATACAGCATCTGCCACCAGCCATAGAAGGATGAAGGATTTGGGGAAAGCATTCTGTGCAGAGAACAGATAATGTAAGTGCCTCACCTTTTCTGTTCAATATTTTATGGTATGATAAAAAGAATATGGGTTTGGGGCCAGGCACATCAGAGTTAGAATACCATCTCTATCATATATCATGACTACCTTCCTTTGAAATATTTTAAGCTTTCTTTTTTAACTTATTACGTACTAGATGTTGTGCTAATAGATTTAGTCCCCAATGTAATTGGATCCCTGTATACCCCTCTGAGTTGGGTAAAAATTATCTTCCTTTCACAGGAAATGGAGACTGAGGGCCTTTCACTACCACACTACATGGAAGGAATGACCTGGTATACACATTACCCCATTAGCACCCACGTGTCTCATTTATGAAATGGACATAACATCTCCAGTAATGGTACTATAGACTGGGAATTCATGTGTACTTGGCTCTGCACCTACAATCACTGTAGAAGGTTTTTTAAACTTTTATTTTAATTTTGTAGCAGACAAAACTGTATTTAGTACTCATAGTGGGTTGAATAATGGCCCCTCAAAATATATTCAAGTCCCAATATTCAGGCCTTGTGAAAGTTACTTTGTTTGGAAAAGGGTTTTTGCAGATATAAGGAAGTTAACGATCTTGAGATGAAATCATTCTGATTATCCATGTGGGAATCTATATCCAAAGACAAGCATATTTATGTACAACAGAAGAGAAGATACAGACCCAAAGAGAAGGCCATGTGAAAACAAAAGCAGGGGTTGGAGCTATGTATTTGCAAGCTAAGGATCACCTGGAGACACCAGAAGCTGGAAGAGGCAAAGGGGGATGCTGCTTTAGAGACTTCAGAGTGGGGCCCAGCCAACACCTTGATTTCAGATTCTGGCACCCAGAACTCTGAGACAATACATTTCTGTTGCTTTATCCCAGTCTGTGACAATTTGTTATGGCAGCCATAGAAAACTAATACAATACTTAATAGATTATGCATAAAGAAATATTGATTAATGGAGCATGTTAACCACAAAAAACACTAGGAAACAGAAGGAAGAACATAAGATTGTAATTAGTAATTTTTGAGCACCCATTATTCAGATGGCACTGTCCTAGGTACATTCACAACTATTAACTTCCTACAAAACAGAGCAAATCAGGATGGTTAAATGCGTGGACTTTGGAGTCAGAGCCAAGTTCAGGTACTACTTCCACAAATGTCATGTGTGATACCAGGCCACCAGTGTAATCTCTGTGTGTCTCATTTCCTCCATCTGTAAAATGAGGAAAATCATAGCATCAAAAGTAGTTGTGAAAAGTAATGAGAAGTAGAGTTAATATTTGAGATAAACTATTATTCTGAATAAATAGATACTGGAGTCTCGAACAGCAAACAATTCCAAAGAAGGTGAGCTTTGTATAGATTTTGAGTATTTTGACTGTGATATGCTTAGGCATGATTTTCTTCATGTTTGTTTGTTTTTTTTCCTGGGCTTCTTGACTGTAAGTTTATGTCTTTCACCAAATGCAGGAAATTTCCAGCCACTATTAAGTAAGTATTTTTCTTTTAAGTAAGTACAAAAAGAAAAGTACTATTCTTTTGCACCTTTGCTTCAGCAACTATGATTATCTATCTATTAGATATTTTAATTTCACCCTACAGATCTCTGTACATTTTTCCCAATGTTTTTCTTTCTCATCTTCATTTTAGATAGTTTCTATTGATCTCCCTTCATATTTACTTTTACTGAATTTCCTATGTCATCTCCATTCTGCTATTAACGCTGTCCAATAAATTTTATATTTCAGACACTACATTTTTTTTAGTTTAAAATTTTCTGGCTGGTGTTTTCCATACTTTCTGTTTCTCTACTGAGATATTCTATATTTATATCCCTTACAAGAATATTTTTCTTTACCTTGTAGAGCACAATTATATTGTTTGAAAGTATTTGTCTGATGGTGTTGGGAGATCTGGACAGATACATGCAAAAAAAATTAAACTTGATTACCAACTTACACCATACACAAAAATAAATTCAAGGTGGATAAAAGACTTAAAAGTAAGTTGTGACACCATTAAAAGTCCTACAGGAAATCATAGGAGGGAAAATCTCAGATACTCCATGCAGCAATATTTTCACTGATATGTCCCCTAGAGAAAGGGACATAAAGGAAAGAATAAACAAATGGGATCTCATCAAAATAAAAAAGCTTCTGCACAGCTAAAGAGAACAGCATTAAAATGAAAAGAGAACCAACTGTATGGAAAAACATATTTGCCAATTATACCTCAGGCAAAGTTTTGATTTCCAAAATATATGAAAAACTCACACAACTCCACTCCAGGAAGACGAACAACCCAATTAAAAAAAAAAAATGGGCAAAGGACCTGAACAGACACTTCTCCAAGGAGGACATATAGAGGACCCAGAGACATATGAAAGGATACTCAGCATCACTAGCCATCAGAGACATGCAAATTAAAACCACAATAAAATACCACTTCACACTAGTCAGAATGGCCATCAGAAACAAAGCAACAAACAAGGAGGGCTGGCAAGGTTGTGGAGAAAAGGGAACCCTGAACACTGTTACTGGTAATTCAGACTGGTGCAGCCACTGTGGAAAACAGTATGGAATTTCCTCAGAAAACTAAAATTTGCCTTTTGACCCAGCAATTCCACTACTGGGATTATATCCTAAGAACCCTGAAACACTAATCCAAAAGAACCTATGCGCCCCAATGTTCATAGCAGCACAATTCACAATAGCCAAGTGCTGGAAGCAACCTAAGTGCCCATCAGTAAATGAATGGGTCAAAAAAATTATGGTACATTTACATGATGCAATACTATGCAGCAGAAAGAAAGAAGGAGCTCCTATTCTCGGGACAGCATGGATGGATCTGGAGATCATTATGCTAAGTTAAATCAGCCAGGTCGTAAAAGATGAATACCATATGATCTCACCTATAAGTGAAACCTAATCAAAAAAACAAACAAGCAAGCAAAATATAACCAGAGACATTGAAATTAAGAACAATCTGACAGTAACCAAAGGGGATGTGGGAGGGGATAAAGGGGGGAAAGTGGGGAATGGATTTCAGGAACAACTATAAAGGACACGTGGAGCAAACCAATGGGGGGTAAGATCAAGGATGGGAAGTGGGGATGTGTGGGGTTGTGGGGGGAGCAGTGGGGGAAAATGCAGACAACTGTACTTGAACAATAATAAAAAAGAAGAAGAAGAAAATATTTGTCTGAAAACTTTAACATCTCAGGGTTGGCCTCTGCTGATTGTGTTTTTTCTTCAGAAGGGGTCACATTTTTTTCACATGTTGAATAGTTTGGGGTTGTATCTTGGTCATTGTGAATGTTATGTTGTAAATTATCTTATATTCCTCTAAAGAGTGTTGATGTTTACAACCTGCATTAACTTGGTTAAGTAGGTGGTAACTGAAGTCTCAATTTCAATATTTTATATTCAGCTGAGGCTTTTTGCATCAGCTAGGCACTTGGGCAGTATCGATACACAGAATTTAGGGTTCTCCTTCTCTGATTCTGTCCCCTTTTTCTGAGTGTCTCTTCACTCCTCAGCAGCCATAGTTGTTCCAGGTTCCATTCCTTAGGCCAGAAAATTAGTGTTTTGTTTTGTTTTTTTATGAATTTAGAATCCCTAAATTATGAGTGTAGTTTGCCATCATGGAAAGGGCTCCAAAATGGGATTGTGTCTTCTGCATTTTGACTCCCCTCCTCTCTTGCCTTTGTTTGTGCTACAGGTCTCTCAGGTGGTAGTGTTGGGGGTATTTTGTCCAGAGTTTATAACCGTTGTCTGTAGGGGTGTCCATCTACTGAAGCTTACTCCTTCATCGTGGAGGTTTCAATAGAATGTTGCATTTAGGTACAGGTGGGAAATGTAAGAAGCATGTAGGTAATGTTTGGCTCAAAGTATTCCTTAACAATAATCACTGTTGATTATTCTTACCATAACATTGTGTGAGATAAGCACTATTATTCCTATTGTTATTTTTATTATTTATTGGTGAGGGCTCAGAGAAGTTAAGTAACCTATCCAGCATCTTACAGCTAGTAATTAAAGTTTTATCAAATGAAGTGAGTTTCAATCTGGAGTTTTGGCTGGATATGTCCAGTCCTGTTCTGCCTTGAATTTTGAATGATCTTCAATGACCCTGAATATCTAAGCTTCACTGGTTTCCACCTGGAAGTGGAGATTATAATTTTGCTTTCTGAGCCCCTACAGCTACTTTTCATTAGGAGAAATGGACTTAAGAGTGTCAGGCTCAGGTTTGGCTTGAAAGCAAACACAATACCCAACAATTATTGTTTAACTGCGGAATGAGAAAAGGACACATAAAACCCAAGGCCTCCACTAGGCTACCTCAAAGACACTCAGCTCCTCCCTTTATTAACTAGGTGGCATTGATCAGTAATTTTTTCTTTAAGTTTTAGTTTCTTCATTTGCAAATTAGATATGATACCTCCTAATCCACACACTGGGAGAGAATTCAGTGATAAAACTGGTTTTCACATGCCTAACTCTGTCTTTCACAAATGGCAGGGAACAAATAAATTAGCAGACTTGGAATAGTGGGCTGTGTAGGCAGTCCAAACAGAGAGGAAAGAAAAGTCAGTGGCACAGAGGAAACCAGTAGTTTCTTACTGTGTTTTCCATGAGACACTTCCTTTTCCAACGGCTGAGAGGGAGGCTCCCCGAAGCTGGGGAAGCCAGTCTCCAGAAAACAAGCCTTTGTATATTCCATCCACTGGCCAGCACACACCACTGCTCTCTCCCAGAGTGGCCTGGGGTTTCAGCAAATGACAAGACTGCACACAGTTGCTGGGGAAGTGGCTCATTATTACTTGATGCTTCATTTTTATTTTTATTTTTAATTTTCTCATCTTTGTCCTACCCCAGGGAAGGGAGAATCCTCACATCACCACTAGGTTCTAACAATATAACAAGCCATAAAAAGTCACATTTGTAATCCTTCAGTCTCTCTTGGGATCAGCTTGCATAAACAGAACTATTTGTTTATAATCCTTTGGACTTACATTTGATCCATCACATAGGTTTTATTATCTCCATTTAACATATAAAGAAACTGATCAGGTTTGT
Source organism: Glossophaga mutica (assembly GCA_039655065.1). Taxonomy (NCBI): domain Eukaryota; kingdom Metazoa; phylum Chordata; class Mammalia; order Chiroptera; family Phyllostomidae; genus Glossophaga; species Glossophaga mutica. Next base: position 121,855,596 of record CM077305.1, on the reverse strand, counting down.
TGGACCTTGTTCTGAGTCCCAGCTTCTGAGTGCAAAGCACTGAGGTCCATGAAAAAGACAAGCTATAGCTGAATGGACGTCATTTCTGTAGACTCTCTCACTGGTTTCTGCCTACAATTTTTCAGTTGCAGTCCAAACTAGGTACTTAATCTTATATTCTCTCAGAGATTTTTCTTTTTTTTTTTTAAATCAGTATTTTTTAATTGTTGATATTGTACAGTTTTCTGTCTTTTACCCCACACCCAGCCCACTACCCCAGCCCTCCCCACCTTCCTCCCATTTCCACCCCCCATAGTTTTTGACCATGAGTCCTTTATACTTGTTGCACTAAACCGTTCCCCTTTTCCCCTGAAATTCCCTCCCCTCCCACTCTGGACACTGTCAGACTGTTCTCAAATTCAGTGTCTTTGTTTATATTATGCTTGTTTGTTTGTTTTGTTGATTAGCTTCCTGTTAAAGGTGAGATCATATGGTATTTGTCTTTCACTGCCTGGCTTATTTCACTTAGCATGATACTCTCTAATTCCTTCCATGCTGTTGCAAAGGGTAGGAGCTCCTTCTTTATTTCTGCTGCATAGAATTCCATTGTGTAAATGTACCACAGTTTTTTGATTCTTTCATTAACTGATGGGCACCTAGGTTGCTTCCAGGACTTGGCTATTGTAAATTGTGCTGCTATGAACATAGGGGTGCATAGATTCTTTTGGATTGGTGTTTCAGTGTTCTTAGGATATAGTCCTAGCAGTGGAATTGCTGGGTCAAAAGGTATATCCATTTTTAGTTTTCTTAGAAAATTCCATACTGTTTTCCATAGTGGTTGTACCAATCTGCAATCCCACCAACAGTGCACTAGGGTCCCCTTTTCTCCACAACCTCTCCAACACTTGCTGTTTGTTGCTTTGTTTATGAAGGCCATTCTGACTGGTGTCAAGTGGTATCTCATTGTAGTTTTAATTTGCATCTCTCTGATAGCTAGAGATATCGAACATCTTTTCATGTGTCTCTGGATCCTCTGTATGTCCTCCTTGGAGAAGTGTCTGTTCAAATCCTTTGCCCATTTTTTAATTGGGTTGCTTGTCTTCTTAGAGTAGAGTCTTGTAAGTTCTTTATATATTTTGGAGATTAATCCCTTTTCTGAGGTATCATTTCCAAATATGTTTTCCCATACAATTGGTTCTCTTTTTATTTTAATACTGTTTTCTTTAGCTGTACAGAAGCTTTTTATTTTGATGAGATCCCATTTGTTTATTCTTTCCTTTATGTCCCTTGCTCTAGGGGACGTATCAGTGAAAATATTGCTGCGTGAAATATCTGAGATTTTCCTGCCTATATTATCCTCTAGAATTTTAATGGTGTCATGGCTTATATTTAAATCTTTTATCCACCTTGAATTTATTTTTGTGTATGGTGTAAGTTGGTGCTCGAGTTTCATTTTTTTGCATGTAGCTGTCCAGTTCTCCCAGCACCACTTGTTGAAGAGGCTATTTTTGCTCCATTTTATGTTGCTGCCCCCTTTGTCAATATTAATTGACTGTAGAGACTGGGGTTTATTTCTGGGCTCTCTGTTCTATTCCACTGGTCCACGTGTCTGTTCTTGTGCCAGTACCAGGCTGTTTTGATTAGAGTGGCTTTGTAAGACAGTGTGGTATCAGGTATTGTGATCCCTCCTACTTTGCTCTTCTTTCTCAAAATTGCTGCCGCTATCCGGGGTCGTTTATGATTCCATATAAATTTTTGAAGTGTTTGTTCTATGTCTGTGAAATATGCCATTGGAACTTTAATAGGTATTGCATTGAATCTGTAAATTGCTTTGGGTAATATGGACATTTTGATAATATTAATTCTTCCGATCCATGAACATGGTATATGCTTCCATTTGTTTGTGTCTTCCTTGATTTCATTCTTCAGTGTTGTGTAGTTTTCTGCATACAGGTCTTTTACCTCCTTGGTTAGGTTTATTCCTAGGTATTTTATTTTTCTTTTTGCTATATCGAATGGGATTTTTTTCTTGATTTCTGCTTCTGCTGTTTCACTGTTGGTATACAAAAATGCCTTTGATTTTTGGATATTGACTTTGTATCCAGCTATTTGGCCAAATTCATTTATTACGTCGAGCAGCTTTTTGGCCGAGTCTATAGGATTTCCTATGTACACTATCATGTCATCTGCAAACAATGATAGTTTTGTTTCCTCCTTTCCAATTTGGATGCCTTTTATTTCCTTTTCTTGTCTAATTGCTGTGGCTAAGACTTCCAATACTATATTGAATAGAAGTGGTGAAAGTGGACAGCCTTGTCTTGTTCCTGATCTTAGTGGGAAAGATTTCAGTTTTTGCCCATTGAGTATGATGTTGGCTGTAGGTCTCTCATATATGGCCTTTATTATGTTGAGGAATGCTCCCTCTATTCCCACTTTGCTGAGTGTTTTTATCATAAATGGGTGTTGTACTTTATCAAAAGCTTTTTCTGCATCTATTGATATGATCATGTGATTTTTGTCTTTGCTTTTGTTTATGTGATGTATTACATTTATTGATTTGCGAATGTTGAACCATCCTTGCATCCCTGGGATGAATCCCACTTGGTCATGGTGTATGATCTTTTTAATGTATTGTTGGATGCGGTTTGCCAATATTTTGTTGAGGATTTTAGCGTCTACATTCATCAGTGATATTGGCCTGAAGTTTTCTTTCTTTGTTATGTCTTTATCTGGTTTTGAGATTAGGATGATGCTGGCTTCATAAAAAGAGTTTGGGAGTCTTCCATCATTTTGGATTTTTTGGAATAGTCTGTGAAGGATAGGGGTTAGCTCTTCCTTAAATGTTTTGTGGAATTCTCCTGTGAAACCATCTGGTCCAGGGCTTTTTTGTGCCAGGAGTGTTTTGATTACTGATTCAATTTCACCAGCTGTTATTGGTCTGTTCAGGCTTTCTGTTTCTTTTTCATTGAGTTTTGGAAGGTTATATTTTTCTAGAAACCTGTCCATTTCACCTAGGTTTTCAAATTTCTTGGCATACAGTTCTTCATAGTAATTTCTTACAATCCTTTGTATTTCTGTGGTGTCAGTCGTAATCTCTCCTCTTTCATTTCTGATTGTGTTTATTTGAGTCCTCTCTCTTTTTTTCTTGATGAGCCTGCTTAAAGGCTTGTCGATTTTGTTTATCTTTTCAAAATACCAGCTCCTGGATTCATTGATCCTTATGATTGTGCTTTTAGTCTCTATGTCATTTAATTCTGCTCTGATCTTGGTTATTTCCTTCCTTCTACTTGCCCTGGGCTGTCTTTGTTGTTGTTCCTCGAGTTCTTGTAGGCGTAGGGTTAAGTCGTTTGTTAGAAATGTTTCTGTCTTCTTTAGGTAGGCCTGTATTGCTATGAACTTCCCTCTGAGGACTGCCTTCATTGTGTCCCATAAGTTTTGGGTTGTTGTGAGTTCATTTTCATTTGTTTCCAGAAACTTTTTGATTTCCTCCTTAATTTCATTCTTTACCCATTCATTGTTTAATAGCATGCTATTCAATCTCCATGATTTTGATGATTTGGGGATTTTCCCCATCAAGTCGGTTTCTAGTTTTAGTCCCTTGTGGTCGGAGAAAATGCTTGGTATGATATCAATTTTCTTGAATTTGTTGAAGCTTGTTTTGTGTCCTATCATGTAGTCTATCTTTGAAAATGTTCCATGTGCATTTGAAAAAAATGTGTATTTAGTTTCTTTGGGATGGAGGGCCCTATATATATCAGCTAAGTCCAATTTGTCTAGAGTACTGTTCAATGCCACAATATCTTTGTCGATAATTTGTTTGGAAGATCTGTCCATTTTTGACAGTGGGGAGTTAAAATCTCCTACTATAATTGTGTTGCTGTCAATATCTTTCTTGAAGTCCTCTAAGATTTTCTTGATGTATTTAGGTGCTCCTATGTTGGATGCATATATATTTACAATGTTTATGTCTTCTTGGTGGATTCTTCCCTTGAGTATTATGAAGTGACCTTCTGGGTCTCTCTTTATAGCTCTTCTTTTGAAGTCTATTTTGTCTGATATGAGTATTGCTACACCAGCCCTTTTTTTCCTGTCCATTTGCTTGGAAAATTTGTTTCCAGCCTTTCACTTTAAGTCTGTGTAGGTCTTTTGTCCTGAGGTGGGTCTCTTGTAGGCAGCATATGTGTGGGTCATGCTTTCTTATCCAGTCAGCTACTCTATGTCTTTTGATTTTAGCATTTAATCCATTTACATTTAAGGTTACTATGGATAGGTACTGATTCATTGCCATTTTCGTATCTGTGTTCCTCACTCTCTCTTTTCCTTTCTTTCCTTAAAGCAGTCCCTTTAGTATCTCTTGTAGTACTGGTTTGGTAGAGGTGTATTCTTTTAGACTTCTTTTGTCTGGGAAGCTCCTTATTTGTCCTTCTATCTTGATTGAAAGCCTTGCTGGATAAAGTAGTCTTGGTTGTAGGTCTTTGGTTCTCATTACTTGGAATATTTCTTGCCATTGTCTTCTGGCTTGGAGCGTTTCCATTGAGAAGTCAGTTGCTAACCTTATCGGGGCTCCCTTGTATGTTACTTCCTTTTTCTCCCTTGCTGCCTTTAAGATTCTCTCTTTGTCTTGGAAGTTTGCCATTTTAATGATGATGTGTCTTGAAGTGGGCCAGTTTGGGTTCCTCTTGATAGGGACTCTCTGTGTTTCCTGGATTTGTGTGATTTTTTTCTCTCATCAAATTAGGGACGTTTTCCATCATTACTTTTTCAAATAGGTTTTCTATCCCTTGCTCCTCTTCTTCTCCTTCTGGTATCCCTATTATATGGATATTATTCCGTTTCATGTTGTCTTGCATTTCTCTTAAACCCTCTTCATTCTTTCTGAGCCTCTTTTCCTTTTCTTTCTCTTTTTGGCTTCTTTTTTCTACTTTGTCCTCCAACTCACTGATTCGATCCTCTGCTTCATCGATTCTGCTTTTCATTCCTTCTACTGTGTTCTTCAGCTCAGAAATTGTATTCTTCATTTCCTCTTGGCCCTTTTTGATAGTTTCTATATCCTTTTTCATGTTGATAATTTTGCAGTGAGTTCATCATAGCTTCCCTGTAGTTTCTGGTAGCTCATTAAGAGCTCATGGAGCTTCCTGACAACCATTTCTTTGAACTCCTTATGTCATAGTTGAGTTGCCTCTGTTTCATTTAGCATTCTTTCTGGGGCTTCCACCTTTTCTGTCATTTGGGGATTGTTTCTTTGTCTTGTCATTGTTGGTGAGACTCTTCTTGTAAACCTCTGCTTCTTAAGTTGATCTGTTCTGGCTACCTGCGTTTATGGTGTGAACTTCTGTGGTGGAATACCTGTGAGATTCAGTGTTATAGTCTTCTTCAGGTATCCTGGTGTTCACAGCTTCCACTGTCTCAGCTGTTGGAATACCCCCTCTTTTGGTCCAACTCTGGTTTTTCCACAGTTCTAGGATTTCTTTGCCTCACTCGTGGGTATTCAAAAAGAGAAAAGAATAAAGTGAAAAAAGAAGAGACAGAAAAAAGAAAAAAAAAGAGGAGGGAAGGAGAGATAGAATTGGAAAGAAAGGAAGAAGGAATAAAGCCAGAAAGAAGTAAAGAGAAGCAAAAGGAATTGAGGGATAAAAAAGGTAGAAGTAATAAAGAAATAAAAAATATATAATCAAAACAAAACAAAAAGAACCCCACAAAAACGAAAAACGAACCAAAACAAACAAACAAACAAAAACCCAACTAAACAGACAAAAAACAACTATCAAAAAATCCCACAAAACAAAATGAAACAAAACACCCCCCCCCCAAAAAAAGAATAAGAAGTAAAAAAAAAAAAAAATCTCTTGCTATTTTCACACAGGCCAAACTGGATTTTCTGGACTTGCTGGCTGTAGCAGGCTGCGAGGCGACTCGTACCGCTTTTCTCCCTGTTCTTCACTCAGTCAGCTTTGGGCTACTGTCCTCATTGCCAGCCCAGCACTGTCCCCAGGGCTAATGGCGTACTCTCCATGCAGGGCCTAGGGTGTGATTTCTGAGCCTCCTGCAGGGGGCGAGCTTTCCAGAGTTTATGGGTTTCAGCTGGAATCTCTTACAGATCCATCCCTCCCCGAGCCTATTGCTGTGAGCTCCGGGTCTCCTACAGGGCGCAGGCGCCCGCCTGAGACTACGGGCGTGGGCTCTGAGAGTTTCCCGAGTTGCGCGCACTCACCCCAGGATCACAGATGTGAGCTCCGGGTCTTCCAGAGTCCCCTTCTCTAGTTGCAGGGTCGCCTCTGGCCACAGGGCTGCTTCCAACCCGTCGCAGAGCCTCCTCCGGTCGCGCGGCCGCCTCCGGTCCGTTGCAGAGCTGCCTCCGGTCCGTTGCAGAGCCGCCTCCGGTCGCCCGGCCGCCTCCGGTCGGTTGCAGAGGCCCCTCCGGTCACCGGACCGCCTCCGGTCGGTTGCAGAGCTGCCTCCGGTCGCCGGGTCGCCTCTGTCCTGTCTCAGGACCACCTCCAGTTGCTCGGCTGCCACGTCTAGTTTTCCAATGTCTGCTACGGATTTTGATCTCCTATTTTCATATATACTGTGGTATTGTTGGCTATCTGCTCTGTTCCTCTGTAGATCAGTTAGGTTTTTCTCCCATGTGCAGGAGGAAGGACAATCTGCGTCCTCCTACCATGCCGCCATCTTGAACCCCTCTCTCAGAGATTTTTCTATGGGGCTTTTTTGTCTGGGAATTGGAGAGTGAGAAGCAAGTATGTGCATCCATTTCAGTTTTGGAGATTACATTTTAAATGTCTATGAGGCTATATAAAAGTAGATGTATACTAAAGTGTAAGTTTCAGGTCTATTTATGCTCACCAGTTTATCTCTGGCACCTAGCTCTTTTTTCTACAATGTCACAGCTGCCTCCTTTCCAGCACAATTCTTTTCTGTCCCCTATTTGCCCAGGAACCACACAAACAAGTAGACATAGAATAGCCCATGCAGTCAGCGCCTTCTGGAAGTTTGAGTGAACACCTCTTCACTGAAAACTTCAGTTCCCCAGACATGCCTGAGTCTACCCCCATGGCTCTGTGGAAGGATTTGTTTGTAAAGGTCTCCAAGCCCATGTCTGCTTGGTGACAGCTGTCTGAATGAAAGAGGTGTTATGCATTTGGAGAATGAAGTTATTTGGCTGTGTGACCATGAGTGACAGATGTCTATTTTGCACTGGGCATTACACCTCACTACTCTTGGTTTCCAAAGCTGACATACTGGAGAGGGATGAATTTGAGGAAATGCCATTTCCCTTTGTAGGAAAGAATAACATTAACCCGAGTGTGTGAAGTCCTTCCATGAGGATCTCTCCACCCCTAAAGCTAGTTCTGGACTTCTGTCTTTCTGAAAGCCTTACAAATTTTTCTCTTTGACCTCTTTAGCCACAGAAGTTGAGAGGACCAATGGGTGCTGAAGGATGCCACTTCTGAGCCATGTGTCTCTGGGCCTTTCATGTGAGTCTGTCTAGAATGGAAACTTCCCTTTAGAGCTATAGCAGCTACCCTGGTCTCCTACAGGCAGACCAGGCTGTCTGATGGGTTCTTCTGGACAAAGTTTTATCCACGAAGGACAGCGGCTAATGAGAATCAAATGCCTCTTCAATCTTCTCCTCAGGGCACATGCTCCATGTCCACCACACATCTTCCAACCGCTGGCTTACAATATATACCCACTCCTATGGCCCAAAAGTCACTTCTTCAAGTTTACATTTTCTGACCAATAAGATAATAATACCCAAACATGGTCAGGTGAGGAGAAGAGAGAGAGAAGTGTACAGGGAAGGTCAGAGATGCTCAGAGTAAATTTTCTGCTTTGGCCTAACATAAACATAAAGAAAGGGAAAGGAAAGAGCATAAACACATGCATCACCTTCACCAGGCATGCCCTCTGTTCATTAGTAAACACAACCCAGTCAATATCCTTGACTTTGACCACACATAATTGGCATTTCTCCCTTCTGAGGAAGAATGAAGTTGGGGACCAGAGAAGAGAATGTCTGCCCTCACTTCCCTACCTGAACAAGCATTTAAACCTCAAACTCTGACCCCCTTTGTCAAATCCTCATTAACATTATCAAAAGAATATAAAATGGGAGAAAAACCTTCATTAGTAGTAGAACTAGGAGTGCATGCCATCCATGGGCAAGACAGTGAAGGAGTTTTTCCTAGGGAGAGTACAAAAGCAATCAAACTGAAAGGGCACAGTAGGAGGAAGTCCAACTCTCCTTTCTAAATTACAGCAGAAAACAAATAGAAGGGACATTGCCAGAAACCAACCATCATCAGCCACTTTGGAAGGACAATGGCTGCAGGGTGTGGAAGAGAGCTGAGAAATACTGGACTCTTAATCCTTTTTCATGGCTATTGAGGTTTGCAGTGCTAGGAGGCCCTGGAGAGTGAATGGAGATTCAGCAATAGGGAAGGGGCCAGCTGTTACCACATTATGTATATGGGATAAAGACTGACCAAACAGAAGATATCAAACTCTAGGTAATTTCCAGGTTGGAAAATTATAGAGAACAGCATGTTGTATGGGTGATTGGACTATACAGCTTTTAGCAAGTCTTCCTTACCTGAGGATATTTGACTCTATGAACTAAATTAGGTTAATTCATCTTACTCAAGTTCTAGACTCTGTCACTCTGTAGATTTTGATTGACTTCTTCGGAGGAATAATGACATGGAATATACATTAGAACTATGTTTTCAGAGAGATTGAGGGATTGATATATGTTATAATCCAAATGTATACTAGGTCCTGGAACTCCAAAAATAAAGAATAGACCATCATATTTTAGAGAGACTCAGAGTCAGTTAGAGAAGAAAGACACTTAATCTAGGGTATAGTGTGATTAAATGTTATAATGGACCAAAGCTTAAAGAACTTGGAAACATAAATAAAGGATAATTAATCTGCCTTGTGGAAAGCTACGGAGAGGAGATGAGTTCTCACTGGGCCTTGAGTATTAACTCATTAGACTTTATGAGGTGAATGAAGGGAACAGTCAGTCACCACAGTGGAAAAGTTGGGTGAAGTCCAGTTTGTTTGCCATGGTAGAGTTTTACATCATTCAGCAGCAATCCAGGACCCATTAAATGCATTTCTTAGAAACATCATTCTGGCAACAGAGTCAAAATGGATCAAAGACTTCTAAGCAAGATGGTGAGTAAATTAGAGAGCTCCACCTTCCAGTCCAAACACATAGAAATGATCAACAAAATGCTTTGAAAGTATGTAAATATATAGATGCATGACAAATAAACAAAAATAAGCAACAAAAATCCCTCCCACACAATCCCCCTTCAGAGTACTCCATAGAGCAAAAACACAGGGGAAGCTATTAAGTGGAGACAATACCACAGGCTGGCAGGGACAAGAAATGGCTTCCTGTAGGAAATAGGTACTGAATGTTTGCCCTGTGGTGCGAAGAGGGAGATGGTTTCCCTGCACCAAGCTAGCCAGTGGAATTATGTCTCTGACTCAGGCAAAGCAGTGTAACAGAGGGTAAGTGCATGGCCTTTGTTCCCAGCCTTCCTGGGTTCCCAACTAAGTACCTTGGATAAGTTACCATTCCTCTCTTTTCCTCAATTTCCTCATCTTTAAAATAGGGATACTGATAGCACTTTCTTTGAATTTTTTATGATGTACATGAATTAAGTATATAAGGCGTTTATACCTTACTGGACCATCTTGTATTTCATATGTGTTAGTTTTTTTAGGGGGAAAGTTCATAAAGCTCTGCTAGTCGGTTCACGGTTGTGTCAAGGAATGATTTACCTTTGGCAAAGGGAAGAGGTAGAGAACAGGGACCTGGGACTGAACTGTTGGCTGTTGGTGGTGTATCCCTTCTTGTTCCTAGTGCTTACCATCCGAGATTTCAAAGAGTTCAAAAGACATTGAGAATGAACAGGAATAGATCTGCAGAATCCATTCACATTGCATAACTGAATGACTGATACAGTTATGTACTCAACAAATATCTATCAATCAATCAATGAATGGAGTTTATCTACCTGAGAAACAAGCACAGGAAAGTACTCTTCTATCCTACCCACATTTTCCTATCTTTATACCATGTTCCTGTCCATCCCCCACTGATACATATATGCATTCACTGCACTAATACTTACTGGGCAGCTACTTCATGAAAGACACTGTACTAGGAATTGTGGATGATACCCAGATGAATGAAAAACAACACATTATCTGATCTTAAAAGAGGACATAGCCTGGGCAGATGTGAGAGGAATCCAGAAAGACCTTGTGTTCAGAATGTGACCATTTTTTATTGATTGACTACTTGTTCCCTAAGAGTTCCTATAAAACATAGGAACCCATCAAGGAGAATTTCAAAGTTGTCAATAATGAAATAGAAGCCAGGTTGCAGTATCTGAAAAAGAAACCTGCCACATACAGGGCTTATTCAAACCACACAATTTGCAAAAGAGTTTGGAAGAAGTAGGTCTTCCTACTTTTTGCAGAGTTCACTGCCATATATTCTGCAAGCAGCCATTTTACCTGGAACCTATGTTTTCTAGGGAAAAATCACAGATGAGACCTCTTTAAAATAATCCATAGGGTAATGCTTGCTATTGAATTTTTTTAAAGGTTGTTTTATGTTTCCATACTGACTTATTGAGAAATAGCTCACTTCTCCCACAAAATTTGATAACATCTGATTGCATTTGCAAATTTTCTTTTCAATGTTGGCACAAGAATTTCAATAAACCCTACTCTACAATTGGCTGAGGAAGACTGCTATACAAATACAGATGCAGTTGGTTGCAGGGGACACTGCTTTTCCTTCCATAGTAATCAGTTGGCCTGTTAAGCATATACCTACAGCAGAACAGGAAATCTGCCTTTTCCATTTCCTGGTGGCGAAGTCCATGATCTAAAATAGGGAAAGCTACAGCTCAAGGGCCAGTCTGTTTTTGCAAATAAAGTTTTATTGGCACATAGCCACACTCTTTCATTTTTATATTGTCTAAACCTACTTTCAGGGTACAACAGCAGAGTTGAACAGTTGTGACTTTAAGGCCTGCAAAGCCTAAACTACTATCTGATCTTTTATAGAGAAATTTTACTAACCCTTGATTTAGAAGGCCAACAGTTCAAAGGTGTCCTCTTGCTCATGGGATGGCTGGGATTTGCAAAATATATCTAGGAATGGTGGAAAAAATTACTATGGACTGATTTAATTCAAATTTGCCTCTCTCTTTCCAATCTCAAGTGCTACAAAGATGCTAGAGGGTATCTAGCATCTGCTCTATCAAAGTCTGCTCTGTCTAAAGAGAAATTATTTTTATCTTTTTGGGGTATAAGTGAAATAAGACAGGCCCTTAAATAACTATAATATAAACATCAAAGTTGTAAGAGAGATACAGAGAAAAGTACTCTAGGAATTCAGTGTGGGAAAAACTACTTTAGACTTAGGGGAACAAAGAAAGCTTTACAGAAGAAAACAGGTATTTTATCCAGGCTTTGAAACATTAGTATAATCTGAACGAGAACCTTATGTAAGGGATCAAAATCACTAATCACATGTGGGAAAATCATTCCAGGTCTTGGGTCTTCTACATCCATCTATCTATGCATCTAATGGAAATTTATGAATTTTCTATTAAGTCACAGATATGGCATTATAGAGATCCAAAAGCAGTGGTTCAACTCTCTATCTTTTCTCAGTTTTCAAGGTCTTACCTAAGATGATCCAAGGAATATTCAAAGAGATCTTCAGGAGAAAGTCAGGGAGATGGCATACGTATACTATAGACTTCACGAAGTTTCTCTTAGAATTAGAGAAGAAACTTGACTGGGCAAAGGGATGCCCAGATAGCTGGTAAAACATTATTTCTGGGTGTGTCTATGAGAGTGTTTCTGGAAAAGATGAGTACTAGAATCAGTAGACTAAGTAGAGAAGATCCCTCACATCAATGTGGGTGGACATTATCAACTCCATTGAGGGCCTGAATAGAACAAAAAGTGGGGGAAGTTCAAGATGGCGGCATGGTAGGAGGACGCAGATTGCCCTTCCTCCTGCCCATGGGAGAAAAACCTAGCTGATCTAAGGAGGGACAGAGCAGACAGCCAACATTACCACAGCATATATGAAAATAGGAGATCAAAATCTGTAGCAGACATTGGAAACTAGACATGGCAGCCGAGCAACCAGAGGTGGCCTTGGGTCCTGAGAGGGCTCTGCAACCGACTGGAGGCTGCCCTGCGATCTGAGGCGGCTCTGCGACAGGGTCGGAAGCGGCCCTGGGACCAGAGGTGACCCTGCAACTAGAGGAGGGGACTCTATGGAAGACCCAGAGCTCACATCTGTGATCTTGGGGTGAGTGTGCGAAACTCGGGAAACTCACGGAGCCCACGCCCGTAGTCTCGGGTGGGTGCTCGAGCCCTGTAGGAGCCTCGGAGCTCACAGCAATAGGCTTGGGGAGGGTTGGATCTGTAAGAGATCCAAGCTGAAACCCATAAACTCGGGAAAGCGCGCCCTCTGCAGAAGGCTCAGAAATCACACCCAAGGCCCTGCATGGAGAGTGCACCATTGGCCATGGGGTCAGTGCTTGGCTGGCACTGAGGACAGTAGCCCAAAGCTGACTGAGTGAGGAAGAAGGAGAAAAGTGGTACGAGTCGCCTCAGAGCCTGTTACAGCCAGCAAGACCAGAAAATCCAGTTTGGCCTGTTTGAAAATAGCAAGAGTTTTTTGTTGTTGTTGTTTGTTTTTGGGTGTTTTTTTTGTTTTGTTCTGTTTTGTGGTTTTTATTTATTTATTTATTTAGTTAGTTAGTTTGTATTTGGTTTGTTTTGATAGTTGTTTTTTGTCTGTTTAGTTGGGTTTTTTGTTTGTTTTGGTCTGTTTTTCGTTTTTGTGGGGTTCTTTTTGTTTTGTTTTGTTTTGATTATATATTCTTATTTTTTAATTACATCTACCTTTTTTATGCCTCAATTCCTTTTGGTTCTCCTTACTGCTTTCTTGTTTTATTCCTTCTTCCTTTCTTTCCAATTCTATCTCTCCTTCCTTCCTCTTTTTTTTCTTCTTTTTTCACTTTATTCTTTTCTCTTTTTAAATATCCACCAGTGAGGCAAAAAAAATCCTAGAACTATGAAAAAAAACCAGAGTTGGACCAAAAGAGGGGATATTCCAACAGCTGAGACAGTGGAAGCTGTGAACACCAGGATACCTGAAGGAGACTACACCACTGAATCTCACAGGTATTCCATCACAGAAGTTCACACCATAAACCCGGGTAGCTGGAACAGATCAATTTAAGAAGCTGAGGTGTACAAGAAGAGTCTCACCAACAATGAGAAGACAAAGAAACAATCCCCAAATGACAGAAAAGGAGGAAGCCCCAGAAAGAATGCTAAATGAAATAGAGGCAACTCAACTATGACATAAGGAGTTCAAAGAAATGGTTGTCAGGAAGCTCCATGAGCTCTCAATGAGCTACCAGAAACTACGGGGACGCTACAGTGAACTCACTCAAAACTATATCAACATGAAAAAGGAAATAGAAACTATCAAAAAGGGCCAAGAGGAAATGAAGAATACAATCTCTGAACTGAAGAACACAATAGAAGGAATGAAAAGCAGAATCGATGAAGCAGAGGATTGAATCAGTGAGTTGGAGGACAAAGTAGAAAAAAGCAGCCAGAAAGAGCAAGAAAAGGAAAAGAGGCTCAGAAAGAATGAAGAGGGTTTAAGAGAAATGCAAGACAACATGAAACGGAATAATATCCATATAATAGGGATACCAGAAGGAGAAGAAGAGGAGCAAGGGATAGAAAACCTATTTGAAAAAGTAATGATGGAAAACTTCCCTAATTTGATGAGAGAAAAAAATCACACAAATCCAGGAAACACAGAGAGTCCCTATCAAGAGGAACCCAAACTGGCCCACTTCAAGACACATCATCATTAAAATGGCAAACTTCCAAGACAAAGAGAGAATCTTAAAGGCAGCAAGGGAGAAAAAGGAAGTAACATACAAGAGAGCTCCGGTAAGGTTAGCAGCTGACTTCTCAATGGAAACCCTCCAAGCCAGAAGACAATGACAAGAAATATTCCAAGTAATGAGAACTAAAGGCCTACAACCAAGACTATTTTATCCAGCAAGGCTTTCAATCAAGATAGAAGGACAAATAAAGAGCTTCCCAGACAAAAGAACTCTAAAAGAATACACCTCTACCAAACCAGTTTTGCAAGAGATACTAAAGGGACTGCTTTAAGGAAAGAAAGGAAAAGAGAAAGAGAGGAACACAGGTACGAAAATGGCAATGAATCAGTACCTATCAATAATAACCTTAAATGTAAGTGGATTAAATGCTCCAATCAAAAGACATAGAGTAGCTGAATGGATAAGAAAGCATGACCCACACATATGCTGCCTACAGGAGACCCACCTCAGGACAAAAGACCTGCATAGACTCAAAGTGAAAGGGTAGAAACAAATTTTCCAAGCAAACGGACAGGAAAAAAGGGCCGGTGTAGCAATACTCATATCAGACAAAATAGACTTCAAAAGAAGAGCTATAAAGAGAGACCCAGAAGGTCACTTCATAATACTCAAGGGAAGAATCCACCAAGAAGACATAAACATTGTAAATATATATGAACCCAACATAGGAGCACCTAAATACATCAAGAAAATCTTAGAGGACTTCAAGAAACATATTGACACTAACACAATTATAGTAGGGGATTTCAACACCCTACTGTCAAAAATGGACAGATCTTCCAAACAAAATATCGACAAAGATATTGTGGCATTGAACAGTACTCTAGACGAATTGGACTTAGCTGATATATATAGAGCCCTTCATCCCAAAGAAACTAAATACACATTTTTTTTCAAATGCACATGGAACATTTTCAAAGATAGACCACATGATAGGACACAAAACAAGCCTCAACAAATTCAAGAAAATTGAAATCATACCAAGCATTTCCTCTGACCACAAGGGACTGCAACTAGAAACCGACTTGATGGGGAAAATCCCCAAACCTTCAAAATCATGGAGATTGAATAGCATGCTATTAAACAATGAATGGGTCAAGAATAAAATTAAGGAGGAAATCAAAAAGCTTCTGGAAACAAATGAAAATGAACTCACAACAACCCAAAACTTATGGGACACAATGAAGGCAGTCCTCAGAGGGAAGTTCATAGCAATACAGGCCTACCTAAAGAAGATAGAAAGATTTCTCACAAACGACTTAACCCTACGCCTACAAGAACTTGAAGAACAACAACAAAGACAGCCCAGGGCAAGTAGAAGGAAGGAAATAACCAAGATCAGAGCAGAATTAAATGTCATAGAGACTAAAAGCACAATCCTAAGGATCAATGAATCCAGGAGCTGGTTCTTTGTAAAGAACAACAAAATCGACAAGCCTTTAAGCAGGCTCATCAAGAAAAAAAGAGAGAGGACTCAAACACAATCAGAAAGGAAAGAGGAGAGATTACAACTGACACCACAGAAATACAAAGGATTGTAAGAAATTACTACAAAGAACTGTATGCCAAGAAATATGAAAGCCTAGGTGAAATGGACAGGTTTCTAGAAAAATATAATCTTCCAAAACTCAAAGAAAAAGAAACAGAAATCCTGAACAGACCAATAACAGCTGATGAAATTGAAGCAGTAATCAAAACACTCTGACACAGAAAAGCCCTGGACTAGACGGATTCACAGGAGAATTCTACAAAACATTTAAGGAAGAGCTAACCCCTATCCTTCACAGACTATTCCAAAAAAGGCAAAATGATGGTAGACTCCCAAACTCTTTTTATGAAGCCAGCATCATCCTAATCCCAAAACCAGATAAAGACACAACAAAGAAAGAAAACTTCAGGCCAATATCACTGATGAATACAGACGCTAAAATCCTCAACACAATATTGGCAAACCACATTTAACAATACATGAAAAAGATCATACACCATGACCAAGTGGGATTCATCCCAGGGATGCAAGGATGGTTCAACATTCGCAAATAAGTAAATTTAATACATCATATAAACAAAAGCAAAGACAAAAATCACATGATCATATCAATAGATGCAGAAAAAGCTTTTGATAAAGTACAACACCCATTTATGATAAAAACACTCAGCAAAGTGGGAAGAGCGGGAGCATTCCTCAACATAATAAAGGCCATATATGAGAGACCTACAGCCAACATCATACTCAATGGGCAAAAACTGAAATCTTTCCCACTAAGATCAGGAACAAGACAAGGCTGTCCACTTTCACCACTTCTATTCAATATAGTATTGGAAGTCTTAGCCACAGCAATTAGACAAGAAAAGGAAATAAAAGGCATCCAAATTGGAAAGGAGGAAACAAAACTATCATTGTTTGCAGATGACATGATAGTGTACATAGGAAATCCTATAGACTCAGCCAAAAGCTGCTCGACCTAATAAATGAATTTGGCTAAACAGCTGGATACAAAGTCTATATCCAAAAATCAAAGGCATTTTTGTATACCAATGTTGTGGACCGTTCATCCTGGTTTCAGGAGTTGTAACCCTCACCCCATGGTGGGCTGTGTAAGAGCCCAAGGGACCCACTTCATCTGGGTCTGTTCTGTCACAAGGACATGACCTATGAAGGAGACAAAGCTTATCTCCCTGGCAGGAGCGCTGCTTCTGCCTTACCCATCTCTGGCCCCATAGCTTGGTTGGCAGTCAATGACGGGTAAGACTCCTCATGGGAGGGGCAACCTAAGCGAGACACAACCACTTGGGAGGCCTCATGGAAGGACTTGGGGGGTTGCAGCAAAGAGGATGTGATGGACTCTCGACCCCCGGCTATTCTGACATAGCCCAAGTCCTCATTTCTATCTGGGAGATGTCTCTTGCTTCCTAATCGGCTTAAAGCCTGAAACTGTGGGGGTGAGCGGTGCAGCCCTGTCGTGGCCAGGACGGCTCCCTCGGTGATCCGGACATAAGAATGAATTCCTAAAGTCCTGTGAAACCTGCTTTGCCAAGAGTGCTCTTCCTGAGGTGACAAGTGTCCCAGGAGAAAATGAGTATGTCTCCCAAAGTCTGGCAACCCCCTTTCCTGACAAACACTGGCTCGCATTAAGCCCTCAGATTGCTTTGAAATGTTAACCATTGTTTGATCCTTGTCGCCTGACATACCTGTATTCCCGTGTATTTGAGCCCAATAAAAGCCTAGTGAGGATGGGGCTCTAGGTCATTCTCCTCTGAGAGTTTGACCCCTTTCCTCCCCAAGCAGACGATGTCTTGGTAGTTTTTACTTTCATTCTTGACGAACGGGGGGTTCTATGGGCGAAGACCCCCGCATACCAACCATGAAACTGAAGAAGCAGAAATCAAGAAAAAAATCCCATTCGATATAGCAAAAAGAAAAGTAAAATACCTAGGAATAAACCTAACCAAGGAGGTAAAAGACCTGTATGCAGAAAACTACACAACACTGAAGAAAGAAATCAAGGAAGACACAAACAAATGCAAACACATAACGTGTTCATGGATCGGAAGAATTAATATCATCAAAATGTCCATACTACCCAAAGCAATTTACAGATTCAATGCAATACCTATTAAAGTTTCAATGGCATATTTCACAGACATAGAACAAACACTTCAAAAATTTATATGGAATCATAAACAACCCCGAATAGCTGCAGCAATTTTGAGAAAGAAGAGCAAAGTAGGAGGGATCACAATACCTGATACCAAACTGTATTACAAAGCCACTGTAATCAGAACAGCCTGGTACTGGCACAAGAACAGACACATGGACCAGTGGAACAGAACAGAGAGCCCAGAAATAAATCCAAGTCTCTACAGTCAATTAATATTGACAAAGGGGGCAGCAACATAAAATGGAGCAAAAATAGCCTCTTCAACAAGTGGTGCTGGGAGAACTGGAAAGCTACATGCAAAAAAAAAAAAAAAAATGAAACTCGAGCACCAACTTACACCATACACAAAAATAAATTCAAGGTGGATAAAAGATTTAAATATAAGCCATGGCACCATTAAAATCCTAGAGGATAGCATAGGCAGGAAAATCTCAGATATTTTATGCAGTAACGTTTTTACTGATATGTCCCCTAGAGCAAGGGACATAAAGGAAAGAATAAACAAATGGGATCTCATCAAAATAAAAACTTCTGCACAGCTAAAGAAAACAGTATTAAAATAAAAAGAGAACCAGCTGTATGGGAAAACATATTTGAAAATGATACCTCAGACAAGGGATTAATCTCCAAAATATATAAAGAACTTACACGACTCTACTCTAAGAAGACAAGCAACCCAATTAAAAAATGGGCAAAGGACTTGAACAGACACTTCTCCAAGGAGGACATACAGAGGATCCAGAGACACATGAAAAGATGTTCGATATCTCTAGCTATCAGAGAGATGCAAATTAAAACTACAGTGAGATACCACTTGACACCAGTCAGAATGGCCTTCATAAACAAAGCAACAAACAGCAAGTGTTGGAGAGGTTGTGGAGAAAAGGGGACCCTAGTGCACTGTTGGTGGGATTGCAGACTGGTACAACCATTGTAGAAAACAGTATGGAATTTTCTAAGAAAACTGAAAATGGACATACCTTTTGACCCAGCAATCCCACTGCTTGAATTATATCCTAAGAACCCTGAAACACCAATCCAAAAGAACCTATGCACCCTTATGTTCATAGCAGCACAATTTACAATAGCCAAGTGCTGGAAGCAACCTAGGTGCCCATCAGTTAATGAATGGATCAAAAAACTGTGGTACATTTACACAATGGAATTCTATGCAGCATAGAAAAAGAAGAAGCTCCTTTGCGACAGCATGGATGGAATTGGAGTGCATCATGCTAAGCGAAGTAAGCCAGGCAGTGAAAGACAAATACCATATGATCCCACCTTTAACAGGAACCTAATCAACAAAACAAACAAACAAGCGTAATATAAACAAAGACACTGAATTTGAGAACAATCTGACAGTGACCAGAGGGGGAGGAGAGGGAATTTCAGGGGAAAAGTGGAACGGTTTAGAGCAACAAGTATAAAGGACACATGGACAAAAACTATGGGGGGTGGAAATGGGAGGAAGGTGGGGAGGGCTGTGGTGGTGGGCTGTGGGCAGGGTAAAAGACAGAATACTGTACAGTATCAACAATTAAAAAAATACTGATTAAAAAAAGAAATATACAGGTTGTGGCAAACGTAGGTTTACAGTTGTTTGTAAATGGAAGATAATACAATCATTAATAAATAATAATACAAGTAAAAAAAGGAACAAAAATGAAGGAGTGACAAATTCTTTCACTTTTTGAGCAGTCTCATCCATCTTCTCTTGTCCTTGGCCATTGGCACTCCTGGTTCCTGAGCCATCAGATTCTGGGACTTACACCAGCAGCACCCACTTCTCAGGACTTGGACTTCCACTGCTAGGTTTTCTGTTTCTCTAACCTGTGACAATTATTGTGCAACTTCTCAGCTGTCATAATTGTGTGAGCCAATTCTTATCATAAATATCCTCTTATATATTTGTATCCATCCAATAGGTTCTGTTTCCCTGGAAAGCCCTAAAACAGAAAGCTTGGGAAGGCCCCAACAAGAGATGTGGGAAGTGGGAACAGTAGAGCTGCACTGTTCTTCAGCATGGAGAGCTCCTCTCTGGAGGGCAAGAGAAGTTGTGGTACATATGGAGAGTATTACAGAGGTATTTCATTCATCAGTTAAGAAGCGCTGCCTCCACTATCAAAGATGTGATATTCAACAGGAAACTGGAAAGCAACAAATCTCCTCTGTGACATAATATGACTTCTTCTGATTGAGTGGACAGTATCACTAGGAAGATCAGTAAAGCCAGTGCCTATTGGAAGCAGAGGTCAAGTTTCATAGAACATAAAATAAATAAAATCAGTGCCCAACTCCACAGCTTTGCCAAATACAAAGAAAACAAAAAACAGACAGAACTTCCTATAGCACCTGTATGCCTATCCAACCCAATCTAGACTATACAGCCTGATAGATCCTGTAACTGAGAAAGAAAAAATCATCATGCTATGGAAGCATACAGGTGGATGGTAAAAAACATGAAGAGATCCCTCACACTCTCTTCCACAAATATTAGGCAAAGATAGAAATAACTTCAATCAAAGCTAAAAAAATAAGAAAAAGAAACCAATTTGTGTTCCATGTAAAAATATTCAACATAAAGGAGGAAAGAAAATATAGTATTCAAAATAATACATCTTAGAAAAATAGTACAATTTAGATAACATGTATTTTATATTCTCTATGGAGTTAAACTAGAAACATAGAATTATATCACAGCGCTCTGTGATACAAAGTTATGGCCTGAGATAAAGGGAAAATAGAAGTAAACCAATAATGGAAGTGCAGAATTTTAAAGTATATTAGAAAACTAAACAAGTGGTGTATGTTCATGAATGTAGGGAGCTCTAGAATTCAAAATATAAGGAAAGGTAATGAAAGCAACCTATATGTGGAGGACAGAGGGTGGAAATTCATGATATAAAGAATTGATTGTTGTGATAATGAGAAAAGAATAAGTGTTATATGTAATCAAAGCCAAATTTGCATATAGCACTCCTAAACTGAAGGAAGAAACAAACCTACTGATGTATAAGGTTCAGCTAGTTGTGGGCAAATTTCATAGACAGAACAAGCAAAATTGGGAAAATAGTGAGATACAAAGTCAATATTCAGAAACTGAGGGCATTTTTGTTCACCCACAATGAAATATCATAAACAGAAACTAGGAAAAACATCCTATTTGCTATAGCAACAAGAAAAATAAAGTGCCTGGGAATAAACCTAACCAAGGAGGTAAAAGATCTGTACTCAGAAAACTACGCAAAACTAAAGAAAGAGATGAAAAAAAGATACAAATAAATGGAAGCATATATCTTGTTCATGGATTGGAAGAATTACAATTACTAAAATGTCCATACTACCCAAAGCAATTTATAGAGTCAATGCAATCTCTATTAAAATACCAATGGCAGATTTCACAAATCTAGAACAAATATTTCAAAAATTTATATGGAATCAAAAAGGACCCCAAATAGCCTCAGCAATCTTAAGAAAGAAAACAAAGGAGGAGGGATCATAATATCTGACATCAAACTATACCATACGGCCACTGTAATCAAAACAGCCTGGTACTGGCATACGAACACACAGGTCAATGGAACAGAATAGAGAGCCCAGAAATAAACCCATGTCTCTATCATCAATTAATATTTGACAAAGGGGACAAAAACATAAAATAGAGTAAAATAGCTTCTTTAATAAATGGTGTTAAGAGAACTGGATGGGTATGTGCAAAAAAATGAAACTAGACCACCAATTTATATACTATACACTAGGATAAACTGAAGATGGATGAAAAACTTAAATATAAGTCATGACACCATAAAAGTCCTAGAGGAAACAGGCAGTAAAATTTCAGATATCCCACAAAACCATGTTTTTGCCAATATATCTCTTAGGACAATGGGAATAAAAGAAAAAAAATAAACAAATGAAACTACATCAAGATAAAAAGCTTCTGCACGGCTAAAGAAAACAACATCAAAATAAAAAGGCAACAGACCATATGGGAAAACATATTGCCAGTGATATCTCAAAGAAGGGCTTGATCTCCAAAATATATAAAGAACTCATACAACTCAACACCAGGTAGACAAACAATCCAATTAAAAAATGGGCAAAGTACTTGAACAGACACTTCTCCAAGGAGGACATGCAGAGGGCCCAGAGACATATGAAAGGATGTTCAACATCACTAGCCTCAGAGATGCAAATAAGATACCACCTCACACTGGTCATAATGGCCATCATAAACAAAGCAATAAACAACAAGTGCTGGCAAGGTTGTAGAAAAAAGGGAACCCTAGTGCACTCTTGGTGGGAATGAAGACTGGTACAGTCACTGTAGAAAACAGTATGGAATTTCCTCTGAAAACTAAAAATGGATCTGCCTTTTGATCCAGTGATTCAACTGTGGGTATTATACCCTAAGAATCCCAAAACACCAATTAAAAGAACTTACATACCCCTATGTTCACAGCAGCATTATTTACAATAGCCAGGTGCTGGAAATAGCCTAAGTGCTCATCACTGGGCACTTAGTAAATGAGTGGATCAAAAAATGTGATACATTTACACAATGGAATTCTATGCAGTGGAAGAAAGAAGGAACTCCTATATTTTCCGACAGCATGGATGGAACTGGAGAGCATTATGCTAAGTGAAATATAAGCCAGGTGGTGAAAGACAAATACCATATGATCTCACCTATAAGAGGAACCTAATGAACAAAAGAAACAAATGAGCAAAATAGATCCAGAGGCATGGAAGTAAGGGATAGACAGACAGCAACCAGAGGGGAGGTGGAAAGGGGATAAGGTTGGAAAGAAGGGGAAGGGAATAGGCAAAGAACATGTATGAATAACCCGTGGACATGGAAAATGGGAATTGACTGTGGGAGCAGGGGCTGGGCTGGGAGGAGGAAGGCAAAATGGGAAAAAATAGGGACAACTGTAATAAAATAATAATAAAATATTTTTAAAACTCTGAGATATATATATATATATACATATATATATATATATATATATATATATATATATATATATATGAATAAATGAAGAATTTTATGAGCATAAAGTCTGTATAAAAATGTTTACCTACAAAGACAGGTCATTAGTCTGACTGTTTTTTATGTGTTCCTCATATTCCCTTTCCCTTTTCTCATTCTTCAAAGAGAAGAAATCTCCAAGCTCAGGAGTTCATGAAAATGCCATATAAAACCTTTTTTTTCTGTTTAGTCTTATGGTATATAGATGTCATCTATCCATTTATCTCTGCAACAAGTATTTATTTAGCACCTACACTGTGCTGAGCACTGTTCTAGACACTTCAGATATATCAGGAAATAAAAGGAACCAACTTTCTACTTGTGAAATTTACATCCTAGTGGAGGGACAAAAATAATTAACAAATATGGTATGTTGTGGGTCATAAGTGTTATGGAAGAAAACAAAACAGACTTAAAACATGGAGAATGGTGACCTGGGTGGGTAGCTCTGTTGGGCTCAGTTGGTTAGAGCATCATCCCCTACACCAAAAGGTTGTGGATTTGTTCCCCAGTTATGGCACATACTGAGGTTTCAGGTTTGATCCTGGGTCATGAAGCATACTGGAGGCAACTGATAGATTCTCTCTCTCTCTCCCTCTCTCTCTCTCAAATTAATAAACATATCCATGTGAAGATTAAAAGAAAATGGAGAGTGGCAAAGGCTCTTCTCTGATAAATGGGCATTTTCAGAAAAACCCAAATGAATTGAGGAAACAACCCAGACAGACATGTTGTGTGGGGAGAACTAGAACTGAGCTTGTTTGGAGTGTTTGAAGAAGAGCAGGAAGCCTGCGTGGCTGAAGCAGAGTGAGTGAGGGGAGTGGTTAGGACAGGAACTTGGGCACGTAGGTCGTCAGGGGTTAGACCACGAGGGCTTTGTGACTCTGAATGAAATGATGGGAACCAACTGTGGCATTTTGAACAGAGTGACACAATCTGACTTCCATTTTATAGAAATCTCCTGGACTGCTGTGCGAAAGGTAGATGATGGGAGGCAGAGAAGAGAGGAGACCATTAGGGAGCCATTGCAAAGGTCCAGGAGGGAGAAAATGATGAGTTGGAGCTGATGGCATTTTCCCAAACCTCCAACTAAAGGCTGGATGCATAGCTCCTGTCAAATCCTCAGTTTCTATTCAGTTCCTTCCTCATGAACACCTCTCCTCTAAAGTGACATCCTCCTCCTCTCCCCACTGCCAGTTCCCACACAACTCTGAATTGAAATTCTACATAAAGCAGCAGTTGCTGTCAAGTGTGGATACCACATTCCTACTATTTCACGGCTGGTACTTTTCTCATGGAGAGCACACCTCCACAAGCTCAATCCACTTCAGTTCTCTCAGGGTTGCCCTCTTTGTCTGAATGTGCCAATGTTTTGGGAAGTCCTTGAATAATGGTGGACCAATTCTCTGGTGGTCATCCTGCTCATGTCCCTGAGCCAGGGAACACTGACTAATAAAAAGTCATTTTATACTTTCCTAGTGCTCTTGCTTTTAGGAGTTAACACAAACAGAAACCCAGACAGGCTTTTTTTTTTTTTTTTCCATATCCAGATCAATTCATGGTATAATTGAATCAAATTCTCCTCAGATCTGAGCATCACAAGTTGTGTAAGTTTTATTTGTTTATTCTTTTGCTGTAAATATTCAACTTCACTGTCTTTGTAGCTTTTAGAGAGAGAAAAGTAGAGTCTTATACCTGAAGCTGCTAGCCATCCATCATGTTAAAACAGATCTTACCAAGGTTTTTGTACTTAAAGGCACAAAGTAGGAGAGTGGAGGCTATGCCACTGCACCAGGGACAAGAGCAGAATGGCAGCCATTGTCATTGTTATGAATATGTCCACAACAGACTGAGCCTTCAAAACAAGAGTTAGAGATATGAGACTTACTGATTGATGTACCATGTTGCCCACTAGAGTTATCGAAGCCTAAAGCGGGTAAAGCTGCTGTGCAGACCAGAGATTCACACTTGCTTTGCTGTAGAGGTCGGTTGTGTTTATATGTTGCACTGTTTTTGTTTATGTTTGACTGTCATCCATCAATCAGCAGTGGATAAGTGTTACAATTTCTTCACATCCATGCCAGTATGTTGTTATTGATGATGATAATGATAGTAATGATGATGATTAAAGCTATCTTAGTGAGTGTGAAGTGGTGTCTCATTGTGGTTTTGATTTGCATTTTCTTGGTGATGGGTGATGTTGGGCATTTTTTCATGTGCTTGTTGATTGTTTGTATATCTGTGGAGAAATGTTTAATCAAGTTTTTGACCATTGTTTAAATTGTCTTTTGATGTTTGAGTTGTAAGTGCTCTTTGTATATTCTGGATACTAGACACTTATGAGACATATGGTTCAAAAACATTAAAAAAAAAAAACAGAACAAAAAACTTCAAACTCAAGGTCATGGATAATAGAAGAGCCCAAGAAGTAGCTGAGTATGGAGAATGAAAAACAAATAAGGATGTGTTTAAGTTTGTTTTTGTCAATTTTGATTTGACATTTTTTATATCTTATAATAACAAAAACACCCTTAAAACATTATTCTTTAAATTCCTGGAGGACAAAAAATGTTATTGTCAATGTAAAGTTCTTTAGCTCCACAATTTTTCCCCAATCTAATTTATATTTACAATGCAGTTTTAAAATTTTATAAGATGTTTAAAACAAAATAATGCAGTTACAGCAAAATATGCTTTACATTGTTCTAGAACTTCTTGCCAACATAATAAAACAAGAAAAATTATTAATATACATATTCAAAAAGCAAAGACAGTTATTATTTTTAAGTGATAGGAAAATCTACCTCAAAAAGCATGAAAATCAAGTCAAAAGCTATCAAGGTTAATATGGAAGTTGAATAATGTCACCAAATACAAGGAAAATATTTCAAAAACTAATAATTAAATAAACCACAGCCTTTTATTCAATCATGTGTCTGCAGACTGGCAGTTTAGGCTTGTCTCAACAGGGCGGTTCTGGTGTCAGCAGTGCTTCCTCCAATGTCTGCAGTCAGATTCCAGGGCAGTTACTAGCTTATCAACCTTGTTTTTTAAAAAAAAATAATTAATTAATTATTCAAACATTTTCGATTACAGTTGACATTCAATATTATTATATTAGTTTTGGGTGAACAGACATTTACATAACTTACAGAGTGATCTCCTGATAAGTCTAGTGCCCACCTGACACCACACACAGTCATTACAATACTATCGACTGTACTCCCTGTTCTGTGCTTTCCATCCCATGATTGTTTGGCAACTTTCACCTTTCACCTTTTCACCCAACAACTTCCTTATATACCTAAAACAAAATGAGAAAATTAAATGGATTAAAAAATGTTTGCAGCAATGTGGGATGTTCTTGATAAGAAATTTCAAACAAGTTAACTAAATTCTTTCTTTAAAAAGAGTTTAGGGTGCATAAAATGTTATATTTTAAAAAGTTCACTGTTGTACAGGTATTAGAAATTAATAAATAGTTATTAAATATTTTTTAAATGTGCTATTCATATGATATAAAAATAAAATGTCTAGTAGTAAACTTAACAAACAAGAGTGGAATTATTATGAAGAAAAATTAAGACTTGACAGAAAGACATAAATAAAAACTTAAACAGACTCAAATAAATAACGATAAGAGAGAAAAATAGATTTTCATAAAGATTTCTGTCAAATTTCCTGGAATTAATCTGAAGTTTAGGGATATCCCAAAATAAATAACAAAAGTGTTTTTAGAGGCTAGGAAGATGTAATTTAATAGTAAAGTAATTTAAGAATTTATTGTAAATAGACATAGGATTATAGCCAATACTCCTTTAAGAAAGAAACGCAATGTGATATACTCAAGGTATTAAAATATGTTATGAAGGCATACACTATTGAAACTGTGTTGTGACCAACAGATCTTTGGACTAGGACAGAAAGCAGATGACAGATTTAAGTACAAATAAGCATTTATTACACAAGAATGTTAGCATTTTTAATAGGTAAAAAGATGATAATTTTTTAAAATGACTCTGAGGCAAATGGTTAACTACTTGGGGGAAAAAAGTAAATTCTTATATAAAACCAGGAACCAAAATAAATTTCAGATAGAGTACAGAATTAGATGGAAAAGTTAAAATGTAAAACTGTGTGAAGAAAATGTTGGTAAATATGTAATACATAGTTTAGTAAGAATGAACTTTCTGGTATACTCTAACTCCATGCTATCTCCTAGGTATTTTGAGTGTTACCTCTAATGGAGAATCACACACTTGTGAACTGGCTGGTGATCTGGGTAGGGAAGATTTCAGAAAATTATTTATGATAGACTGAGAGGCTTCCCAGGAAGAATTCTATCACTGGAAAAATAAGCTGGGTATGAAAAGCTTGACCCAGTATCTAGGCACAGTGGGTAGAGTTAAGGGTTACACGTGGGGAGTGAGCATGAAGACTGTCACCAGCTTTCATCCCTATCTACCCTATGGACAAACTACCAGAGTCTGGATAGAGAGACTTGTACATTAAAACTGGAAGAGCAGTTTCACCCAAATTTACAAAAAGATGTGACGCCAGCTGCTAGCCACCACTGTGGTGCAATTGATAAGAGAATGAAACACAAAATGGTTGTGCGGGGTACGTTCGTGGGTGTCACAGTCATGCTGGGCTAGAAGAAACTACACTAATACATTATCACAGTTCCTGGTGACTTTCAATAGCAAGTGTTTATTTTTTGCTCACATTAACCGTTCACATTCAGCTAGGACTCGGGCCAATAGAGCAGCCTCTCCTGGGGTCACTGCAGCTCCCAGGGCAAAGGGAGAAGAAACATGGTCAGGGGCACACTATTTCAAAAGCTTCCTTTTGGAAGTGACACTGACCAAAGTCAGTCACGTGCAAAGACCGACTTTAATGGTCTCAGAAAGTGTAACTCTCCCAGGGGGCAGGTTTCTCCCTTATCAGCAGTTCTGCTTCCCACAGTCCCAGTTAGCCATGGTCAAAGGCAGTCCAAAAACATTAAGTGAAAAATTCCAGAAATAAACTCTTGGCAACTTTTACACTGCATGCCATTCTGAGTAGTGTGATGAAATCTTTCAGTGACCCCCCCCCCCACACTGATTGTCTAGTGTATCCACTCTGTGCATGCCACCCTCCTGTTAGTTACTTAGTAGCCTTCTTGATTATCAGATATTTTGAGAAAGAGGAAGAGACCACATTCAGATAACTTTTATTACAGAATATTGTTATAATTATTTTCTTTTACTATTAGTTATTTTTGTCAATCAGTTTTGTGTTTAATTTATAAATTAAACTTTATCATAAGTATGTATGCATAAAAAACAGTTCGGTACTATCTTCAGTTTCAGGCACCCACTGGGGGCCTTTTAATGTATGCTTCACAGGTAAGGAGGACTACTGTATAATTTAACACACCTACTTTTCCAAAGATGACCTTATTGCTCTAGAACCCACAAGGCCCTAGACACTCCCAGTCTGTTTGGGAAATTACCCTATGGCCTCAGACACAGCAAGACAGAGTTTTTCTAGAAGCCAGCTGCTTACTCTTCCCTTTCTGAGGTGAATGCTCAGCTGGTAGAGCAGATGTTGGCTACCATGGAGGTGCCAGACCCCACTGTGATGGGCAGCTTCTCTGTTTTATTTACTCCTCCAGGCAGTGATAAATTCTCCTTCTAATTAGGTTCAGTGTTTCTCACTCTCTGTATCAACCCTGCTAATGAATGATTTGCTGAAGTTAGCAGCTAAGACGCAGCAGTGTGCTGCACTGCTCGCTCTGTCTTTGTTATGCAAAGTCATGCCCTCACTATCTCCCAAACACAAAATCGAGTTCTGGAGGATGGCGAGGATGGCATGGATAGATGATGGAGTGTTCAACAGCCTCAGGGATTTGTTCTCAGTAATTCAGGCCAGTATATTCTGTCAGGTTTGCTGCTGAATACATTTAGTTTAACTTGCCAAAGGAGGATGGTGTTTCAAGGGAGCTCTCTGAGGTGAATCTCTGTAAACAATGTCCAGAGAGGTCCTCAGCTATCAGTTCGGGAGACCCGATAAGCTCATGCTCCAAGTCCCATTACTGGGTTGAGAGGAAGCTTCAACACAGTAGAGTCCCAGGAGCCCACTCCAAGGAGACCCCAACTCCTGCTGCCACAGTCACCAGAGCTTGAGAGAAAGTAAATTGAACACAGAATGGAGAGATTTTTTTCATCTTTCAATCTGGGCCATGTATCTTTTTCAAAATTCATATTAAAACCAAGACCAGTTAAAAACAGATAAAGGAAGAAGATCTTAAACCACAGCACTTCTGCTTTCCAAAATGGTTGGCTATTAAAAATGCATCAGGCTGAGGGGCAAGACATGCTAGGACCTTAGACACAGGAGCAGAGAAGTGCACCTGGCTGTGGGCAAATTCTCTCTATGCAACAGGGTAATCAGTGTGAATATCTAAAGTGTGTGAAGATTGAAGATGGTGTTTGGAAAATTGTTGGTTCCACAGAAGATGAGAGAGCTCAGCAGTGAAAGTACACAATGTCCAGGTATATCTTAGAGCTCAAGGTCAGTTGGGCAGAAAAGTTGTGGTCACACAACTGATTCTTTCATAACCTATAATCTAAGAGTTAAATCACCCCATGCCATCTTATAGGCAGCTAAGTCAGAACATACATCCCAATACTCACCTGGAGTCCAGGCGTGGCCTTCAACAGCCAGAAAACACTGACAGTAAGCAGGGGAAGATTGTGATCCTGTGGACATTGGCTGCATAGTCTGCACAGTATTCATGATGTGGCATTTGGAGAAAATCAATCAGGGTTAGACATGGTTTTGGTGATATAAACACACTAAAGTTGATTAACCTGTACCAACGAAGAACCTGGAGTTTTAGAACTTTGTCACAGGCACTGAATGAACCAGCCAGAGAGAGAGAGAGAGAGAGAGAGAGAGAGAGAGAGAGAGAGAGAGAGATGATGATGTTGATATATGTGTGCTTGGCTATGGCTAATTTACTTTTCATAGGGACCATCTTGGTCAAGGATAGCTTGTTAGGAACAGAGACCTACTACAACCACCTTAAGTAAAGAGAATAGTCTTTTAAAGTGCAGATCTTATTTTAAAATTTGAAAATGCAAGACTACCTTTTTTTTTAACAAAAAACAGTCTCTATCCTCAAGTCCCTCATTACCTAATCATGTCAGAAAATGTAACTAATGCCAGTTTTTCCTGCAAGGCACCATCTCCCAAGCATGGTCTCAATATTATGCTGTGTGGAGGCATCAGTGGGATGGATTTTTGGTTTTTGGTTTCTGGTCTTCATACAGTGTTGTTGAGATGTGTCTCCCTCACATGGCCCTTTGGGTCCAAGTGCTCTCTAATGCTTTAGTTTTATGCTCAGGGTGAGGATGCTCTTGGTCCCACTGCCTATGCACACAATGGATCTCATATTAGTCAGGGCTCTGCAGAGAAACAGAATCCATAGGATGGAAATATATATGTGAAAGAGAGAGATTTTTACTATGAGAGGGAATTGAATTGATTCATGTGATTATGGAAGGCAAGAGGTAACAGAGCCCAAAAGAACTTCAGGGAACCCAAAGAACATAGGCATAGCCGAATCTCAGTGAACAGAAAGGCATCTAAGAACTGAGGAAGCCATGATTTTCTTTCCCTCTGGTTGCATGGTTTGTCATCTCTAATCTTCTTGGTGAGTTTGATTTGTCTTCCTTTTTAAAAGACTGCTCTCTTATTTTTCCTTATATGTGGTCACCAATGGCTGTCTCAGCATGGTGCCCCTTTCTAAGAGTCCATGTCCTTCATGTAGAGAAGTCATGGTAAACAACCTACAGTCCCTGGTCTGTGATTACCAGCTCCTGGGAGAAAATATCTTATGATGCCCACAAGCCCGATTAGCTGCATTTTAAGGACATAGATGTGCAAAGTGCAAATAACTGGGGACCAGTGTTGCCTAGGGAGTCATGGGTTGGACAGACACTCAGAAGGGTATCCACCATAATTTCCCACTGAATAAACTGCTCATGGATGCTTGTACCACAGATGTTACTTCTGCGATAATGTTAGACTTCAAGGTCTATCTCGTAGATGTTGAACAACCTTATTGTGAACCTAGCTCCTCCACCTAATAATTGAACAATGTCTTAACTGCAATCAGAGTTTCCTAAGATGAAAATGGGAGTGAAATTAAACAGCCACAGAGCTGTTAAGAGAACCAAACTTATTCAATCAAAAGGTATCTTGAAAGAACACAGAATTTAAAATTAGAGGACACTGCTTTGAGCCTTGTCTGCCACTTACTAACTGTGGGACCATAAAGTATTTGTTAAGTCTCTCTGGGCCTTGTAGGGAAAATAGGGAATGGTGAAAATGACAGCAAAGTCACAGCATAGCACAAAGGCTGAGGGACTTTAGTGTCAGAATAACCTGGGTTTATGTGTGCTTCTACCATTCCTTAACTCTGTGCCCATCTTAATTGGCAGTTTTTAAGTTCATCGGATAACCCAACATGCAGCCAAGTTTGAGAACCTCTGCTTTACACTACTTGAATTTCCCTTTATCTAAATTGAGCTAGTTTCACCTGAAATCTCACTTTTTCCAAGAAGCTTTCTTAGATCTCTGCCCTAGTCCAGGCCTTCTCAGCTCCCCCCACCCCGCATTTGGATGGTTCCAACATTTCTTTTTTTTTTTTTTTTTTTAACCTTCTCCATGTATCTTTTTTTTTTCTTTTTTTTTAAATTTTTTAAATATATTTTATTGATTATGCTATTACAGTTGTCCCATTTCTCCCCCATCATTCCCCCCACCCTGCACACCCTCTCCCACCCACATTTACCCCTTTAGTTCATGTCCTTGTGTCATAAGTTCTTTAGCTTCTACATTTCCCACACTATTCTTGCCCTCCCCCTGTCTATTTTCTACCCACTATCTATGCTACTCATTCTCTGTACCTTCCCCCCTCTCCTCCTCCCACGCCCCTGTTGCTAACCCTCCATATGATCTCCATTTCTGTGGTTCTGTTCCTGTTCTAGCTGTTTGCTTAGTTTGCTTTTGTTTTAGGTGTGGTTCTTAATAGCTGTGAGTTTGCTGTCTTTTCACTGTCATATTTTTTATCTTCTTTTTCTTAGATAAGTCCCTTTAACATTTCATATAATAAGGGCTTGGTGATGATGAACTCCTTGAACTTGACCTTATCTGAGAAGCGCTTTATCTGTCCATCCATTCTAAATGACAGCTTTGCTGGAAAGAGCAATTTTGGATGTAGGTCCCTGCTTTTCAAGATTTCAAATATTTCTTTCCAGCCCCTTCTTGCCTGTAAGGTCTCTTTTGAGAAATCAGCTGACAGTCTGATGGGAACTCCTTTGTAGGTGACTGTCCCCTTATCCCTTGCTGCTTCTAGAATTCTCTCCTTCATTTGAATCTTGGCTAATGTAATTACGATGTGCCTTGATGTGTTCCTCCTTGGGTCCAACTTCTTTGGGACTCTCTGAGCTTCCTGGACGTCCTGGTTCTAATTAATCTTTTTTGTCTCTGGATACTCTGAGAATCACTTAATCTCATGGATGATTTATAGGTCTCAGAATATCCCCAACTTATTTACAGCCTCTAATGATTTTTTTTTCTATCTCAGAGGTAAAATCAAAACTTTGTCACTGTCATACATGTGTCTTCAAATCTGACCCTTCTATCTTCTCTTTTCCCCTTCATTCCTTCCTTTCTGCTTTCTTCCTTTCTTCTACTCTTTTTTTTCTAGTTGCAGAATATCTAAATACATTCTACTCATAATCACCCATACACATATGTGTATATTGAATGCAGATATAACAAAACACAAAGTGAAAATCCCCCTTTCTATCCCTCTGCCCCACTTCCACTGTCTCAGCTGATGTGCATCCCTCCAGTTAGTCCCTGTATATTATGCATGTATCTATCTAGATCTGTATCTACAGCTATAGCTATACCTATATCTGTATCTACATACATCCACATCTACATTTATATAATGAGTGTTTGTGTATTCCTTTAAAAATGCAATTTACTTTTGCATTTGTGAGAATTTTTTCTTGTAACAGAACTAGCATCGTACTATATACATAACTGCCTCTTGCATTTTTACTTAACAATATGTGTGAAAGATATTCCCAGATAAACATAAAAATGTACTCTATTTGTTTAACAGCTGCATAGCCTTCTATCCCGTGAATATTCCCTCATTTATTTCACTGTTCTGCTGTATGTACCACTTTGTGCCCATGTATTTCTCTAGGATATCTACCAGATTTCTTGGGAGAGACATGCAATTCTTTTTTTAAAAAATCACGATACCGTTGAATTGCTTTCTAGAAAAGCTTTACTGGATTGATCTTCTAACAACAATGTATGAAAAGGATTGGCAACATACACTAAATAGTACCTAAACTTTACTAGTCTATTGGGGGAAAAATGTACAAAATATTATTGCTGTCTTATTTTACATTTTCTTGGTTACTAGCAAGATTAAACATCTTTTCATTTGTATTCTTCTCTATGTTTATCATCTGTTTATATTGTCTGCCCAATTTTCTATTAAGTTTTAGTGCTTATATCTGATTGATTGTGAGAAATCTTGATATATTTGGATATCAATCTTTTGTATATGTTTTCTAGTTTTATTGAGATACAATTGCCACATAACATCCTATAAGTTTAAGGTGTACATGTTTATTTGATACACATACACATTTATGTGTTGCAAAATGATTACCACCATGGTGTTAGCTAACGCCACCATCACATCTTTTCATGTAACTAATTAGTGTCCTTTCATTTCAGCCCCAGCGTTTCTTGCAGGGCAGGGCTAGTAGTGGTGACTTCCTTCAGCTCTTATTTGTCTGGGTAAGTTGTTTATCTCCTTCATTTCTATAGGATAGATTTGCCAGGCATATTTGGCTTTTTAATTCATCTAGAATTTACATTTTGGGTATTTTGAAAGGTGGGTATCTATTTCTTTTTCTTCCCAAAGTGTTAGATACCATTTGTTCAATAACTGGTTCCTTTTCTACTGCTTAGAAGTGCTGCTTCTATAATGTACTAAACTTCTATACCACATGAGCCTTTTCTGGGCTGTCCATTCCACTCCATTGATCTATTTGCTAGTCCCATACCAGAGCTACATTGTGACAGGTTGTATCTGTTAAGAAGGCTTTCCTGGAGCTGTGGAGGTAACAGAGAGGAGTTACTACACCTATAACTGGGAGAATGGCTTATATCTCTCACACATGCTCAGATCTCTTCTTGGGAACACTGGCTCAGCTCGCTTCATGCTCCTGAGGCTAGGGGAAGCTTGTGCTCACCACTAGAAAAACTTCATAGATTTTCTTTTTTTCTTTTATTTATTTATTTATATATATATATATTTTTTTTGGCTTCCTTTATTTTTATTCACTTTATTATCATTTTTATTTTTTTTAATTTTTATTTTAATTGTTGATCTTGTACAGTTTTCTGTCTTTTACTCCCACCCCAGCCCACCACCCCAGCCCTCTCCACCTCCCTCCCATTTCCACCCCCCATAGTTTTTGTCCATGTGTCCTTTATACTTGTTTCTGTAAACCCTTCCCCTTTTCCCCTGAAATTCTTTCCCCTCTCCCCTCCAGTGATTGTCAGCTTCATGGATTTTCAAACCTCAGTGCTTGGCCTAAATGTACTACTAATCTCAGAAAGAGGAGAGAAAATGTCCTTGTCATCTCAATCAAGGCCTGACCCTCAAATCCTTACATCCTGGCCTAGGATTCATCTGTTTCCAGGATGATTGATGATGGGAGGAAGCATTCCCATCTGGCCTGACTCTACCTTAAGTGTTTGACCATGTGGCCATCTGGCTGGCCCCTACAGGACAATCACACAGTGGTCCACTATCAGTTACTTTGGAGTGTTTGTGTGTCTGGCATTAAATTATATCTTGTGTGATGTCACAGCCCAGTTAGCATGAGAATGTGTCAAGCCAATGTTGTTACTATCCAAATTCTTATCAATAGCTGACCAAAAATAACAACAAAACAAAACAAATAAAAACAACAACCATGGAGTGCAGTCTTACCCAGGACCATACTACTATGCATATATCACTGGACTTTCTGTTTCTGAGTCTATCTCTAGTGGTAGACTGTTAGCTCCTTTAGGCAGGCACAGCATCTATGTCCCTTTAAATTTGTTTGTCCTACTTTTCAGTGCCTAGCACAGAGTCTGGCACAAAGTAAGTGCATCATTACAATAACATTTATTTAAGTGGATTTAATAACTAGCACTGTCACACATTTACCCAACATCATCCTAATCACATTAAGCTTTCCTCACCCACTTGCTCCTTTGCCCCCCACAATGCCATTGTATAATTTCTTTATCTCAGTCTTTGCTCAGTTGTCTGTGTGACCCTTTTGTCTGTCTTCATTAGTGTCTTTTACATTAAATCAGATGTCTGCACCTGCACAAGAGGCTCTGTGCAGCTAGATCAGTAAGCAGTACATCAGAGAGCTGAGCGGTCATTTAATTGGTATGAAATAACAAAGCCATCTGTTCTGTGGCATAGATCTTCTGATCTGCTCTGAAATGTCTTGGCCACTTGGAAAAACCATGTATGTCAGATGGCAGGTCATGACAAATGGTTGCTTTAAGACAGCAGGAGTTTAAGGGAATTAGAAGAATTTTATGGTGTCCTGTCTTTTGCCCCACTTTATCTTTGTAGCACTTATCAGTACCTGCCCTGTTACACGGTCAGGTGTTTATCTGTCTCCTCAGTGGTAGTTTATCCATTCCAAAAGGGATGGGATTCTGCTTTATGTTCCCTGCTGATGCCAGGCCTAGAATACATGACCTGCCTTGACTTGGGCACCAGTGAGCTCTGTGCTGTTCCTTCTTGGGTTTAATTCTGCTATGACTCGGTGTTCCATGGGTCCATTGGAAATGCTAAGTAAATGGAAAGAGAGTGCAGAGGCCAACACAGGAGGAATCTTAAGTCTAGTTTGACAAGTTCAATGCTTGTAGCAAACCTGATTTATGTGTAGGATGGCCCTAGAGTTTCAAGGGTCTAATCTGGAGGGATAGGGAGGGCTACACAGCCATGGTGGGTGTGGGTAACTTGGTGAGGTAGACCTTGAGAGTGTTTATCTTTCTGAACTTAGGTGCCTTCATTTATAAAATAGGGGTAGCACGTAACTACTTTCAATTTATGAAGATCAAATGAAATAAATAATGTACCTGAAAAAATAGCACATATAGTACTACATGCCAGGTAATACTTTAAGTGCTTTGTATATACTGACTCACTAGAGCCCTCTGGATTAGGAACTATTATTATCCCCAGCTTATTTATATGGGAAAGTTGAGGCACAGAAGTTGCCCAAGATCTCCTCATTAGAAAATGATAGATCTAGTATTCAAACTAAGGCCAGTCCCAGAGTCCATGAAGCCTGGTATATAATTGTATTTACTGAGTGCTTCAGTCTGTGAGTCCCCAGCTTCTTCCCACTTTTCCAGACATTGGTGATCTGGAAAGCAAGACAGAAACAAGTAAGTTGCAAAACTGAAGACCTAGATCATGTGTCTGGGTGAAGGCAGAATGTTTCATGAAAGGATATGAAAAACAGAGAAATGGTTTATTTTTTAAAACAAGCTTTTGTGTAGTACTCATACTGTGTGTCAGGCCCCGTTCTAATGAAATGATACATATTAACTCATTTAATACTCTCAACAACCTTGCAAGGTAGGTTCTCTTCTCCCTTTTTTCAGATGCACAAACCGAGGCACAGAGAAGAGATCGCAGGCATAGACAGTGGAAGAGGCTGCACTGTAGCCAGTGGGGTGCCTTCAGAACTTCCTTTCTGCTCCTGATGTCTCTGAAAAGAGTTCTAGGCTCAGCTTCCAAAGCTGTTTGATTTTCTTCTTTGTTTTATTCTCTTCCTCTTCTTCCTCCTCCTCCTTAATGTTCAGTGACAACCCTTCCCTTCAGACCTAGTTGTTGTTTTCGGACCACTCCCAAAGGTCTAAAGCTTTATGTGTCTATTCGAGTAGCATCGAACAACTACCACATTGCCACACACTGTTCTAGGCACCAATGGTCCTGCCCTCTTGCAGTTCATGTTTCCACTGGTGTGGTAGACAATGGAACAAGTCAGCCTTTATACACCCTCACTCATCAATAACAATAAGTGCTATGAAGGGGGGACAAAGCAGGCTGATGTGTGAAGGTAATAGGTCAACCAGAGGAAATAACATTTGGGCAGAAATTTGTACAATGAGAGAGGATCGGTGATATAAAGATCCTGCAGAAGGAAAATTCTAAGACAGAAGTGCAAAGTTCCTGAGAAGAGAATTAACTTGCTATGTTCCAGATATGGATAAGAAGGAGTAATCTGCGGGGGTGGTCATTGGCATGGGATGGGATGGAGAGAGGTGGCTTGTGAACAGCCTTGCAGAGTATATGGTGGAGTAGCTGGTGTCTTGGTTCCCACTTCCACCACTTGACAGTGTGGATTACCTCCTCTAAGAAACAGAGGTGCAGGGTTGTCTGGTCTCTAAACATAACATGCCAACAGTTGAATGAAAAAGCCCTTTCCAAACTTGGCTTACCCAGTCCAGCTTTAAACATTGGAGGTAAATGCTTTTCACTTGGCTGAAGGCAGCGATGTTCCCTAGGATGTCTCTAAGTCCAGAAACTTCCAACAGTTCATCCAGTTTCTCACAGAAACCTTTTTAAAGACAGTAAGTTAATTATTCTGCTTAGTAATGAAGATGAAGTTTTGTCAAGGCTCCCTTCAAGGAAGGCTGCTAAGAAGACCTCTTGCATTGGGGCCAGGTTGCTGTAAGCCCCAGTAGGTAGGCACTTACCATTATGATTGTTGCCATGACTTGGTTGGTATTCCATTTGGGAACTTACAAATGATGGAAGTCACCAACCCTATGGCTTCCAGCCTCCAGAAGCCTCTCACCCTTAGAATCTACCCATCCTTCAGTATTTCCAGATCATCCACCCAGCTATTGAGAATCAGGCTCCTGTGGGAACTCAAACTGTGATAAGAGTTGAAGGAGATGCTGATCCAGTTCTGATGTTCTAGTAGACAAATGAAAAGAAAGCATACAATGATGATGCTGCATGCAATGCAACCATCCTAAGTACACAAGTGTGTGGAGAGCACACAATAAGAAGAACCTAGGTCATATGATTTACTTATATATACATATAAATAAATATATGTATATATAAATAAATCTTAATATTTATTTATATATAAATAAATATATATTTATTTATATGTATATATAAAGAAATGGGTGGGCACAAGTAGGTTTACAGTTGTAATACAAATAAATTACAAAATAATAAATAATAAGAATAAACTGTGTTTCATGTACTCACAACTGAAAACTTAATTTTGTCCACCTCTGTATTATTATATAAATGTATGCTATATTCATATGAATATTATCTATCTATGGCCATATTAAAATCTATCTATATCCAAGGATCCCATGCAACCATTCCAGTAGGCAAGTATATATAAACGGAGCACATGAAGGAGATGCTGGATTCACCTCAACCACAGTGCTACACAAACACAGAGAAAGAGTACACTGACATGCATTTGCTCTCGAGCCTCCAATGCCTTCTCCATACAATGGTCTGGTGGCCTGCTAAAACTACAACATGGACTACAGCACGGTCAGACCTGGAGCTCCACTGAACCCAGTAGTGCCACTTGATCCTGGCTGCATCTCTAGTGTAGAAGAATCTGAAGGTACATGAGCCCCATAAACATTTCGGGATTGGATGCTAAGAAATCTGAATTGAGTTGTCAGCTGTGGGAAATGCTGGGAAATCACAGCTTCCATTACCTAATAGTCTGGAGAACTCCTAATCAGGTGAGAATTTTGGTTTAGGCAAAACTTCTTTTTCAGGGATGTCCAGGGCATTATCATTGTCTGACAGCCTGAAGAATTTGACCAGCCTCCCCCATCAGAAAGTCCTGCTTGGTCAAAGCCTTTAAAGTCTATCCCATGCCTCTTGAATAAAACTTTGAGTCCCTTGCATCGTGTACTAGGCTTGGCATGAGCTGGTGGATTCTCTTTGTTCAGGATGTTCCAGGTGTACTAGCCTCCTTTCCATTTCCTGAAAGCATCATGCTCCACCTTGCCTCTCTCCTCTTGAATCCCTGACTCGGCCCTGCCTCAACTTTCCTGGCAGGCACTTGAGATACAAGTCTGAGCCTGGGCTCCCCTGATTTCCCTGTATCTGCTAAACGGGGCTCCTCATGTCATGATGCCAGCTCAGCCTAGCCAGAAACTGCTGCTCCATGGTAGACATTGTGTGTTTGGGACTGGGTCAGTCATCAACCCTGCCTCTCTCCCTGTCTACACTGACTGAATTTCTAGAGTCCCTGGAGGCCTATAACCAGAGCTTACCTGAGTAACAGCAGAAGAAAATTGGGATCATATGACCTTCATAGAGGAAACTGTGAAGTCACCACGCATTGTTCTTAAAACAAGAGAAGTGGCCATTCATCAAAACTTTTCCTCTTTATTTGTGATAGAACATGCACTGAAATAGCAGAGAAAGGGAAGGCTGGGAGATAGTTATTTTCCTGAAGGTAGTGACAGATGTGTGCTGGAGTAGATCACAGAAGGATTCCTCAGGAACTCTTGCTCTGGCAGTTTCTAGAGAGTGAGTCAGCAAGAATAACTCAGTCATCTGGGAGAAGTTAGGTTTAGTACTGACAAAATCAGTGTTGGACTAGTTGATCTTTCAGAATCACTTCAAAGCTGACAAATCAGTCAATAATAACAATCATGACATTGATAGTAACAATAGCAGTATCATCTCTTGAGTGACAGACTCTATTCTAGGTAGTTTCTATATACACAGCATCTCAGGGGTCAGCAAGCTTTTGCTGTAAAGGGCCAAATAGTAAATATTTTAGGTTTGAGGGCTACATGTTTGCAACACCTCAGGTCTACCCTTAGAGCACAAAATCAGCCATAGACAGTAAGTAAACAAATGGGCATGCCTGTGTCCAATAAAACTTTATTTACAAAAACAATGGATGGGCCAGATTTGGCCCACAAACTATAATTTTCTAATACCTACATTATCCCATTGACTTGCATGACACTGTGAGGTAGGTACTTTTACTATTCCCCATTTTACAGATAAAGAAACTGAATTTTAGAGACATGAAGCAACATCCATGAGATCCCAGAGCAGTAAGTGATAGATTCAGGACTTCTTAACCATCATGTCTTGGTGAACACTTCTGCTCCCATAAGTTTCATCATTTTGGCTCCTCACATTCCAGATTCAGTTTTTCAATTATTTAACAATTTTTAAACACCCTCAACATGCCAATTATGATACCTTCTCTCATTTAACTCTCAGAACAGCTATGTGAGGTACTGTTACAGTATGCAACTAGTTAGACATTGACAAAAGAGAAGGAAGTCAGACATCTATTAAACTGGATTAACTAGGAAGGGGCAGCTACACCAACTGGATGCCAACCCCCAAGGAGGCAGGAAAGACTGGCTTTCCAATCTCCCCAGAGAACAACTGGCTTATTTCCCCAGATAAAATTGGGAAGGCGGATAGTAGGGGAGGGATAAGCAGCAAGGGGGAATTTCTCTGCAGAGGCATGCCAGATGACAAAGCAGAATTTTTAAAGTATATTTGATTGATTATGTTGTTACAGTTTTCCCAATTTTTCCCCTTTATCCCCCCTCCACCCTGCAACCCCTCCACCCTCCAGCATTCCACCCACTTAGTTCATATTTATGGCTTGTACATATAAGTTCTTTGACCTCTCTGTTTCCTATACCATTCTTAACCTCTCCTCATCTATTTTATGCCTGCCAATTATGCTTCTTATTCCTTGTATCTTCCCCCCATTCTTCCCCTCCCTCTCCCTACTGAAAACCTTCCATGTGATGTCCATTTCTCTGATTCTGTTCCTATTCTACTTATTTGCTTAGTTTTTGTTTTTATTTTTTAGGTTTAGTTGTTGATAGATGTGAGTTTGTTGTCATTTTACTGTTCACAGTTTTTGATCTTCTTCAATTTCTTAGATAAGTCCCTTTAACATTTCATGTAATGAAGGCTTGGTAATGATGAACTCCTTTAACTTGACCTTATCTGGGAAGCACTTTATCTGCCCTTTCATTCTAAATGATAGCTTTGCTGGATAGAGTAATCCTTGCCTACCTTGGATGTAGGTGTACATCCTTGCCTTTCATGACTTCAAATACTTCTTTCCATCCCTTCTTTTTTTGCCTGAAAGTTTTCTTTTGAGAAATCAGCTGATAGTCTCATGGGAACTCCTTTATAGGTAACTCTCTTTTCCTATTGCTGCTTTTAAGATTCTCTCCTTGTCTTTAATCTTGGGTAACTTGATGATGTGCTTTGGTGTGTTCCTCCTTGGTTCCGATTTTTTTGGGCTCTTTGGGCTTCCTGGACTTCCTGGAAGTCTATTTCTGTTGCCAGATTGGCGAAGTTTTCCTTCATTATTTGTTCAAATAAGTTTTCAATTTCTTGCTCTCATTCTTCTCCTTCTGGAACCCCTATGATTCTGATGTTAGAGCATTTAAAGTTGTCTCTGAGTTTTCTAAGCCTCTCTTCATTTTTTTTTAAGTTCTTGTTTTTCATTTTGTTCTGGTTGGATGTTTATTTCTTCCTTTTGTTCTAAGTCATTAATTTGAGTCCCAGTTTCCTTCTCTTCACTGTTGGTTCCCTGTATATTTTGCTTTATTTCACTTTGGGTAGTCTTCATTTGTTCTTTTATTTTGTGACTGAGCTCAAACAGTTCTGTGAGCATCCTGATTACCAGTGTTTTGAACTCTTCATCAGACAAGTTGGCTATCTTCTCGTCGCTTAGCACTTTTTTCTGGAGTTTTAATCTGTTCTTTTATTTGGCCCATATTTCTTTGTCTTGGTGTACCTGTTATGTTGTAAGGGGGTGGGGCCTTAGGTATTCACCTGGGCGAGACAACCCTCTTTGCTGCCTTGTGGGATGTCTGTGGGGGAGGGGTTAGAGAGGGAACAATGTGACTCACTTGCTCATCTCTAGCTCCACTTTCCAACAAAGAAAGAAAGTCTCTCTTATGTGAGACTGGGAGTTTCTCCTGCCATGACAACCTGCACAGTAGTTCACAGTTAGCTTTGAGTCTTAAGTTTCCCGTTCAGCCAGCCCTGCCTTGCCCGCATAGTCCACTGCCTTGCCCATGTCCTCTCCACTCAGCTGCCCTTCTCCCTCCAATCTGGGTGTTTATTTCTTTAACTCCTCGGTTGTCAGTGCTCCATGAAGTTTGATTTTCTGGAATTTCTGATTGTTTATTGTTTTTAGATTGGTTATTATCCTTCTTTTGGTTGTGTGTGTATTGGGGGAAGCACAGCGTTTCTACCTACACCTCCATCTTGACCGGAATTCTAATTCATACTCAACAAAACAGAACTTTGAAGCATGTGCAGTAGGATCCAAAATGGTGATCATAAAGGGGAGCAGTCTGGCCTGGGAAAATCTGGAAAAAATATCAGATAGCATAAGGGCATTATACCCTAGAAGATACAGCAAAGGGATTGAATAGGGGGTGGTACCAGCAGTGCCCTGGGAAGATCCCAGAGAGAGTTTGGACAGTTTGATAGAAAGCTTACCCCTTCCTAAACTCAAGGAATATAATCAAAGCTTAACAAAGGCACTTGCCCCCTCTCTCTTCAGCAGCAGCACAGTGGAAGCACAGCACCAATGGCTTGCTGGACAGGAACAGATACTAAGTTAGACTAAGTTAGACCCCAGGTTCAGGGCTAGTGTCACAGCAGCACTGGGCCTTGGCTCTCCTCCTGGGTTTGGGGGAGTCGAGTGCGGGCCTGTGGCACCAAAGGCTGGACTTCTTCCATAGCAAGATGGAACTGAGCCACCTGGTCATGGATGAGACATTAGGCATGGTGTACCTGGGGGCAGTCCCATGTTTTCATCCTATTAAATATTGCCACTATAGCCCCAGTCCTCCTACGTGTATACCCCTCAAATACATTTCCTGCCATACTGTGGGAGAATTGTATTTCCTCAGGCAACAGTATGGTTTTCTTCCTTGAGAGCCCAAGGTTTTCAGATTATAGGGTCAGAGTCTCAAGGTCCATCCTTAGTGAGACTCTGAGCTTGGAATCTCTCAGAGTCTAAGCCCAGTGATTTTCCTCCATACCTGTTGTCTCTAGATTTTAAAAATCTCTTACAATTTGTGAACACAGTGGTACATATCTATCATACAGGAATTAGAATGACCATAACAATGGAGATGAGGACAAAGAGTAACTCATGCTCTACCAATCTAAAAATACCCTCAGCTATCAGTATGACACTTTTTCCAATTTTGACCCATGCCCATTCTCTCAAGCAATTACACACTAAGTGAAACATTGTCTTTATTTGTTATTTGTCACATAGGATTTTAAGCATTTTCTTATGTTATAAAATTTTAATAAAATCACCATTTTAATAATTGCATTTTTTCCAGCATAGGACATAAATAATTTCTAATGATTTAGATACTTTCTATCTTTCACTATCGTAAAGGTTTTGAAGACATAGTCTTTGAATCACTAGTTATTTTCCCAGGATAAATTCCTAGAAGGAGAATTATTGC
Organism: Glossophaga mutica; assembly: GCA_039655065.1. NCBI lineage: Eukaryota > Metazoa > Chordata > Mammalia > Chiroptera > Phyllostomidae > Glossophaga > Glossophaga mutica. Next base: position 121,812,265 of record CM077305.1, on the reverse strand, counting down.
TCCAAAGGTTGTTAGTCATTTTTAAAGTACTTTATATCTAATTCCAGATGGCATTTTTAAAGAAACTTGTGCTGATTTCAGTTGGTCAGATTTACCTAAGCCCAAATAAACAATAGATTTTTTAAATTTGATAATTTTGTGGATTAAAATGTTACACTTTGATTTTTATCAAGCCCTGAGGTTTAGGAGTTTTCTTATTGATTTGCTAGGGTGGTTTCTTATATGTTAACAACATTAATAGTCCTTTTTTTTCTGGCAAATATTACCCCCGGGATTTTATTTGCTTTTAGAAGGAAAATAAATGCATCTCTACTTACTTGTCTTATTCATAGCAAGGAATACTGCAATCATTAGCATTCAACACATTCAGCAGCAAGATAGTAACAACAAAATTCTCCCTCCACAAGTAGAATTCACCAGGTGGCTGGAAACGGCAAGCTGAGAGGCTTAGCAGACACTCCCAGATCTCTGTGCAGACTGCATACTTGCTGGGCTGTGCTTTTTACACATGTAACTCCAGGGTAGAAATCAGCCCAGACAGGAGGCATCCAGGAGATTCAGACAGGTGTTTTTGAGGCTGATTGTAAGCACCAACCAAAGGGCTGCCTTTGGTTTGTATACAGCCACAGGGCATTGATTCTCTCACCATTCTTTCACATAAATATGTGGAGGTAAAAAACAATGTCATGAAAATTTTTGTTTAGAGACTATGAAATTGAAGACTGGCAAGAACTTCATTTTCATACATTTTTGGTAAATTTAGAGAAAATATAAATGCTTTGAGGCCTGATATTTTCTCCCTCAATCCTCAAGCATATTTCATTTTGAAGAAAAACAATTCTCATTCCATATAGCATCCTTCTTCGGAAACAATAGCATTTCTTTCTATGTATTGGAAAGGGTTAGAACAGTGTTTCTCAATCATGTTGACAGCTTTATTTTTATAATAAATATTTTTTTGTTGTTGAGACTAAAGAATTAATGTTCTAATAGTTTGCATTTAAATATTTGGAGAATTGTGATATGAAAAAAATCACCATTTCTACCCTCTGTTGGTCCATAGAGTTGAATTAATTACAGGGACAGAGATCTTGAGATCAGCATAAAAACATCTTTATCATAATGAAAACTGCAAAACTGAACTAGCCTATTTCCAGGATTAACAAGATCATGTTCACTGGAGGCATTTTAGGGAGAGCAGATTGTTCTTGGGCAGGATGCTGAACAAAACACTCGCAAAAGATGAGGGATTCAAAATCTAAAGGGTATCTTCTATCCTCGAAATTCTATAAACATACTTTTTGCTGTCTTTCTTTTTAAATATTTTATATTTAGGTTGTATTGCCTCTCAAGAAACTTATTTCGTTTATAACAACAACAAAAAAAAAACTTTTCTAGAGCACTCAAAAATCATCACACATATTGCATATACTAACTTTTTGAGAGCTCCACTGAGAAAACATTCTTTAAAGGAGTTAAATTAGAAATTGTCTGCAAACCAAACTACTTTTTACCAGCCTACATCAGGTAGAACTTTCACGTGTCTCACATGCTGTATGGTTAAAATGCGTAATGGAATCTAATCATTAGTGGGGAAGGCACAAGAAGTGTGTGTGTGCGCGCGCGCGCGCGCGTGTGTGTGTGTAGGGGTGATTGCACTCCTAGGCATTTCTATAATCAGCTCTATTAAAATCCCAGACCTACTCCAAAAGGAGATCTACTTTTCTGGAACCCTGAATTATCTGAAGGGCTAGGCCATTGTCTTCTTCCCACTAGCAGCCATGAGGCATGGGTTAGCGGGAAACTAGTATCAGTAAAGGACATGGGTCATCAAGAGCCAGGGATTAGCAGGAACAAAGTGTCAATAGAAGCCATGGGTCAGGCACAACAGTGGATCTGATGAAATCAGGAGTCATCTAGCATGAACCATGGGTCAGCAGAGGCCACAAGTCAATGGGAGACATAAGTCAGCAGGGACATACACCAGCCAGGAAGTCAGAAGTAGGTGGTGGGAGAAGAGGCTAAAAGATATACAGAAAAGTGGGCAGCGCTTGATTATGAGGGAGCTGATCCACCACTGATAAGACAGTAGAAGCCATGTTTAAGCAAAAGCTACAGAGTAACATCATGAAGCTCAGTAGAAAGCACTTAGTAACAAGAGTATCAATAAAGTACAGAGATAAATAAATCACCATCATAACAGGGTAGGTAACTATGTGTTTCTGAGAGGGTGGCAAGATAGCCTCTTGTCTGTAGGAGCATGGAATCCTGAGTGACCTAATTCTGATCATTCTAGTCTCTGAAAACTGACAATTTAGCAATGGAGATTCCTATCGTTCCTAATTTCCCAGGTGTCCTTATCATAAACCCATGCTACTAATTACTTTTTAGGTTGGATGCTTCTAAAGGGAAATTCTTGAGATACAATATACAAGCCTATTTTTAAGATTCTCAATACATATTGCTAAATTACTTTTCAAAAATGCTATACAAATTTGCCCTTTCCCACCTTCTAATTAAAATACTTATTAAAATGTATTCTCACAGGTACAAAGTTTTGAGGGGAACTGAAAACTATTAGTATTACTGTCAGGAGGAATTCCAGAACAAAAACTGTAGATAGATTCTTGATGTGTAGAGCAACATGGAAAAGGAGGTTGATACTTCCCATTCTGGCTGCACAATTTCTCTCTGCCATGTAAGTTAGAACGCTATGGAATTTAAGGAAAAGAATTCAATTTTAAAAAAATTGGCCTAATTCAGTAAAATAATTTATAAGGATGTGTGACCTGGGAATCTAGAAAGCAGTGTGGCAGATTTCAGATGTGACTGGATCCAGGGGCTTGGAGATGTCAATCAGGATAAATATATCTACCTTTTAGTCCCTGTCTCAGCTCTGGGGAATGAAGGATCTGATTGGCCAGCACCATGTAGCATGCCCACTCTTGGAGCCAGATGTTGAGGGAGTGACCGAGTGACCTCACCCATTTCAAGCTACATAACTTGGGAGAGTTATGGTTTTCAAATGGACATAGAGTAGAAAGTCCACAAGGGACATGGGGGCTTCCGGACACCCTTCACTGGGGCAGCAGCTGCCTTTGAAAGTATTTAGAATGGTTTGGACATTCTCATCAGTTATTTCCATTTCATACGTCTTCTAGAATCTAGGCTATAATTTTCAAAGTCACAAAGTTACAGGCTGGTGAGAGAGAACATGTACCTGCCTGTTATATCCAAAATGTAGAGTCCACAGAGATAAAGTCTGTGTCTGTGGCAGGCATAGGAACAATGCAGGAAAAATCCTTTTAAGTATCATTTAAAATAGTAGTATAATATCTGTTATTTTGCAGGTGGGAGATATGAAGGTTGACAAACATGCCTTCTGTGGTGCCACATTGCAGAGCTTTCTGTTGGACAGAGCCAGCACTTCTACCAGTCCTTCCTGGTGACATGCTGGAGGAAGGGGCACCAGTTTTAATTTAATCTGGGTCTTCTAATAGCTCACTAGGCAAAAACAACCATTCCCAGATGTTCAGGAAATTTCGAGTCATCCCTCCTTCTGACTTACTCTTCTCCTACATAAAGCCATTTTCAGAACATCACATGCTCCTGAAAATGTAGCTGTTTGTATGTGAAACCTGCTAACAGCTCCCCTTAGAAGCATTTGAATGCATAATGAGCATCCAGGTTCCCTGTGTCAGAACTTGATGGAAAGGGTACTCTCCCCAAGGCAGCATTCCTGTCAAGAACGTCCACTAGGTGACTCTGGGGAGCAGTTGGTGTTAACTCTGGGCTGCTGTGGTTGGGAAACCACTTCTCAGAAACTCACTTTGTAAGTTACATAATGTCTAATCACTGGGTTGTATACCTGAAATCAATATAATATTGCATGTCAACGGTAACTGAGAAGTAAAATATTATTAAAGAAAAGAAAATACAAAAAAAACCCCAAAAAACTCAGCCCTCTTTTTCTTCATGGCCCCAAATCTGGGGTGAAAAATTGAGTCTCCACAGGCTGCTTATAATCTGCCTCCTTCCCCCAGAGAGCCTGTCTATGAGGCGACATAAATCCAACCTCATGGGCCATACAATTTGTTGGAGGGCACAAAGGTGTAATTAAGCCATGATGACATGGTTTAAAAAGTAGCAATTGTAAGAATAATCAAAATACTAAAGAACCTTAGAGGTTGAAGGAAAAAAAAACTGCCTAGGAGATCTAAAAAACTTAGCAAAACAGAAAGCATTCAAATTCAGTCCTCAAAGAACAGGAGTTTGCTGAATGGAGACAAGTGTATAATATAAAGAGCTAATGTCTTTTGAGCACTTGCTGTGTTCCAAACATTGTTCTAGGTGCTTTCCATGTATTTATGTATATTACATGTATTACTCATAACACATTTATATATGTGAACTCATTTAATTCTCACAACAGCCATATGCAGTAGGTGTCAATATTATCCCCATTTTGCAGACAAGGAGACTGAGGCCCTAGAGATTAAGTCTAAGGCGACATTGAAAGTATGTGGTAAACCTAAGTTTCCATGCTAGATGTTTGGACCTAAAGCCTGTGTTCTTTTCTGTTTTCTTCTTTTTAATTGAATTTATTGGGGTGGCATAGGTTAATAAAAATGTATAGGTTTCACATCTATAACTCTATAATACATTATCTGTATATTGTATTGTAAGTGAATCTGTGTTCTTAGCCTCTTTGCCACACTACCTCAAAGAGCATAGTATAAAATGGATAGATCTTCCAAACAAAATATCAACGGGGATATTGTGGCATTGAACAATGCCCTAGATCAAATGGACTTAATGGACATATATAGAACCTTTCAACGCAAAGAAGCAAAGCACACATTCTTTTCAAGCACACATGGCACTTTTCAAAGATAGACTACATGATAGGGCACAAAACAAGCCTCAACAAATTCAAGAAAGCTGAAATTATATCCAGCATTTTCTCTGACCAAAAGGGAATGAAACTAGAAACCAAACTCAAGGAAAAAATTCAAAAACACTCAAATTCATGGAGATTGAATACCATGCTATTAAAAAATGACTGGGTTAATAATGAGATCAAGGAAGAAATAAAAAAGGTTGTTAAAGAAATGAAAGGTTCTGAAGAACCTTTTCAAAAGAAATTAAAAGGTTATGAAGAAATAAAAATGAACACACAACATTCCAAAACCTATGGGACAGAGCAAAGGCACTCCTGAGAGGAAAGTTCATAGCAATACAGGCCTACCTAAAACAGATAGAAATCTTTCAAATAAACGACTTAACCCTACATCTACAAGAACTGGAGGAACAACAACAAAGAAAGCCCAGAGCAAGTAGAAGGAAGCAAATTACCAATATCAGAGAAGAATTAAACAGCACAGAGACTAAAAGAACAATTCAAAAGATCAGTAAATCCAGGAGCTGGTTCATTGAAAAGATAAAAAAAATCAGCAAGTCTTTAAGCAGACTTATCAAGAAAAAAAGAGAGAGGACCCAAATAAAATCAGAAATGGAAGAGAAGAGATTACAACTGATACCAGATATGCAGGATTATAAAACATTATTACAAACAACTGTATGCCAATAAATTTGAAAACCTGAGTGAAAAGGACACATTTATAGAAAAATATAACCTTCAAAAACTGAATAAAGAAGAAGCAGAAAGTCTGAACAGACCAATGATGACTGATGAAATTGAAGCAGTAATCAAAAAAATCCTGGCACACAAAAGCCCTGGACCTAATGGTTTCACAGGAGAATTTTATAAGGCATTTAAGGAAGAGCTAACCCTTATCCTTTTCAGATTCCTTATTCCAAAAAATCCAAGAACAGGGAAGACTCCCAAACTCTTTTTATGAAGCCAGCATCATCCTAAACCCAAAACCAGATAAAGAGACAACAAAGAAAGAAAACTATAGGCCAATATCACTGGTGAACATAAACACAAAATTCCTCAACAAAATATTGACAAACCACATCCAGCAATACATTAAAAAGATCGTAGACCATGATCAAGCAGGATTCATCCCAGGGATTCAAGGGTAGTTGAATATTTGCAGCTCAATAAACGCAATACATCACATAAACAAAAGGAAAGACAAAAAACACATGATCATACCAAAGGATATGAAAAAGCATTTGATAACGTACAGCACCCATTTATGATAAAAAAATGTTCAGCAAAGTGGGAGTAGAGGGAGCATACCTCAACATAATAAAGGCCATATACAAGAGACCTACAGCCAACATCATACTCAGTGGGCAAAAACTAAAAGCTTTCCCACTAAGATCAGGAACAAGACAAAGATGTCTACTTTCACCACTCCTATTGAACATAGTATTGGAAGACCTAGCCGCAGCATTAGACCAGAAAGAAAGAGGAAGGAAGGAAGGAAGGAAGGAAGGAAGGAAGGAAGGAAGGAAGGAAGGAAGGAAGGGCATCCAAAATGGAAAGGAGGAAGCAAAACTGTCACTGTTTGCAGTTGACATGATAGTGTACATAGAAAACCCTATAGATTCTGCCAAAAACCTACTTGACCTAGTAAGTAAATTTGGCAATACAGCAGGATACAAAGTCAAAATTCAGAATTTGAAGGCATTTTTGTATACCAACAACAAAATAGGAAAAACAGAAATTGGGGAAAAAATATCCCATTTGCTACAGCAACAAGAAAAATGAAGTACCTAGGAATAAACCTAATCAAGGAGGTAAAAGACCTGTACTCAGAAAACTACACAACACTGAAGAAAGAAATTAAGGAAAACACAAATGAATGGAAGCATGTACTATGTTCATGAATTGGAATAATTAACACCATCAAAATGTCCATACCTCCCAAAGCGATTTATAGATTCAATGCAATACCTATTAAAATACCAATGGCATATTTCACAGATATAGAACAAACATTCCAAAAATTTATATGGAACCGTAAATGACCCCAAATAGCCACAGCAATTTTGAGAAAGAAGAATAAAGTAGGAGGGATCACAATACCTGATATCAAACTGTATTACAAGGCCATGGTAATCAAAACAATCTGGTACTGGCATAAGAATAGATACATAAAGGAATGGAAGAAAATAGAGAGCCCAGAACTAAACCAAAATCTCTATGGTCAATTAATATTTGACAAAGGGAACAGAAGCATAAAATGGAGTAAAAATAGCCTCTTTGACAAATAGTGTTGGGAGATCTGGATAGCTACATGCAAAATATGAAGCTCGATCACCAACTTACACCATACACCAACATAAACTCAAGGTGGATAAAAGACTTAAATATAAATCACAACACAATAAAAGTCCTCCCAGAGAAGATCATAGGCAAGAAAATCTCAGATATTCTAAGCAGCAATATTGTCACTGATATGTTCCCTAGAGCAAGGGACATAAAAGAAAGAACAAATAAATGGGATTTCATCAAAATAAAAAGCTTCTGCATGGATAATAAAAGCTTCTGCAGCACAATAAACATATTTGCCAATGAGGGTTTGTTCTCCAAAATAACTCACATGACTCCACTCCAGGAAGACAAACAACCCAATTAAAAAATGGGCAAAGGACTTGAGCACACACTTCTCCAAGGAGGATATACGGAGGGCCCAGAAACATATGAAAGGGTGCTCAACATCACTAGCCATTACAGAGATGCAAATTAAAACCACAATGAGATGCCACTTCACACTATTCAGAATGACCATCATAACCAAATCAACAAACAACAAGTGCTGGTGATGTTGTGGAGAAAAGGAAACCCTAGTGTACTGTTATTGGGAATGCAGACTGGTGCAGCCACTGTGGAAAACAGTATGGAATTTCCTCAGAAAACTAAAAATCAACTACGTTTTGATTCAGAAATTCCAATGCTGGGATTATATCCTAAGAATCCAGAAACACCAATTCAAAAGATCCTATGCACCCCAATGTTTATATCAGGACAATTTACAATAGCCAAGTACTGGAAGCAACCTAAGGGCCCATCAGTACATGAGTGAATCAAAATACTGTGGTACATTTACACAATGGAATACTACACAGGAGAAATAAAGAAGGAGCCCCTGCCCTTTACTACAGCATGGATGCATCTGGAGAGGTTTATGCTAAATGAAATAAGCCAGGTGGTGAAAGACAAATACCGTATCATCTCATCTATAAGTGGAATCTTATCAACAAAACAAACAAGCAAGCAAAAATAACCAGAGACATTGAAATAAAGAACAAACTGACAATAACCAAAGAGGAGGTGGGAGAGGTTAATGGGTGAAAATAGGAGATGGGTCATCAAGGAACATATAAAAAGGACCCATGGACAAAGCCAAAGAGGGGTAGGATTGAGGGTGGGAGGAGGGGAGGGATGGGGTAGGAAGGAGTTGGGGGCATGGAGGTAACTGTACTTGAAGAACAATGACAAATTAAAAAATAAATAAAACAAAATTTATTTTTAAAAAGAGCTTGGGATCAATGTCATCAAAGGCATGAAGACATTGTGGTGGTTTTAAAATATGTTCAATTCTTTGATATTCCTTTCGATAAGCAGTGGAGTCTAATTTCCCTCTCCTTGATTATAAGCTGGGCTTTGTGACTTTCTCCAAAAAGGAGGAAGGGTTTTCAGAAACAACTATAAAGGACACATGGGCAAAACCAAGGAGGGGTGGGATCAGGAGAGGAAAGTGGGAATGGCTGAGGTTGGGGGGATTGGTGGTGGGGAATGCAGATAATTGTATCGAACAACAATAAAAAATGAAAGTAAAAAGTAAATAAAAATAAAATAATAAAGTGGAAGTGACAGTGTGGCTCTGAAGACTAGGTTATAAAAAGCACTGTGACTTCATCCTCATTCTTTCTCTTTCTCAGATCACTCTCTCTGGGCAAAGCAGCTGACTTGTTGTAAGGATACTCAAGAAGCCTGATGGAGAGACCCACATGGTGAGGATGGAAGCATCTGGCCAATAGCCAGCAAGGAGCTGAGGCCTCCTGCCAACAACCATGAGTTTGAAAGCAGGTTCTCTGGTCCTGGTCAAGCCTTTGAAACCACAGTCTTAGTTAACATTTTGACTACAACCTTGTGAGAGAACTTGAATTGGAACTAGTCAACTATGTTGCTCTGAACTCCTGACCCAAAGATACTGTAAGTAAATGTGTGTAGTTTTAAGACACTGACTTTTGGAGTAACTTGCTACACAGCATAGATAACTAATACTGCCATCACAATCTTTGTGTCTTCAATGTAGATAAGCAGTCACTATTTGGGGGCCAAAGTTCAGAGTTTGCAGAGAACTAGCAAGGAGGAATAAGGCTTTCAGGAAAGACTATAAAGCACTACAACCATTCTGCACACTTGAGGTCACAGGGCATGCTCACAATAAGTAACTATTTCTCCAACTCCAACCCTTCCCACATCTAGCTAGAAAATATTTCAATTTCTATAATTCCTTATCCATATTGCTATGACCTTCATTATTACATTATTCCTTGTTGTGCAGCCATTTGCTGACATGCCTTCTCCCCAACTAGGTGGCAAGCTCCTTGAAGGCTTGGCTCACTCACATTCTATTCATCTTCCTCTTTGCACACAATCCTTTGGTCACTGCAGGAGCTCCATAAATGTTTGTGGGATGAATGTTGCCTTCTCTGAAACTACATGGCTGATGGATGACTTTTATTCAATTCTAGCCAACGTGCTTTTTCCTTGTCTTTTACTGGGATTGTAATGTCCAAGAGCAGGTCAGATTGACACCCAATAGACAAACTAGTTTAAAGTACCAGTAAGTATGCCAGATACTTTTAGCACAGTGGCGTGAAATGACTCACAGATATGTGGGCTCAGGGATAATGGGCCAATGGAGACAGGGCACTAAGGCAGGGATGGAGATATTCTTGGGGAAGGTAAGGCCGGCCACCAAGGGAGATGCCCATTAGTACAGACTATAGTTTCTATGCAACATTTTAATTAATTCTTCTTTCCTGCCTTGTTCTCCACTATGTGCTCAGTTCCTGCATGTAGAATATGTTTGATATATATTTTCTGAGTCAAAGAATACTGATGTAGAGAATAATTAATATTCATGATACCCAAGTTCTCTAGGCTGTTCCTACAGATAAGGAGTTGGGTCTCATTTGAGAGGATATTTGTGGATAAAGGAGTCCATTTACTCACAGGAGATCCAAGGTAGGCACATCTTAGGCACATACTCACATACGCAGGCAGGCAAGGGTTGTCAGAGCCCCAGGACATTGGGCAGGGGTTCAAGGAAATAAAATTCAAATAAGTGGAGAAACCCAACCATATTAGTTTTATAGCAGACATTTGCTTTTATTTATTTATTTTTAAAAAGCTATCTACTTGTTTTTCCTTCTTATACTTATATCCCCTGAGTTCCACTGGAGAATGAACTTTTTGGTGATTTTTGGCCCATATGATTTGAATCTAATTAACTCTTTACCTCTGGATCCAGGAGAGGACATATGGCCCGTAGCTGCCCAGCAGAAACTCAGTGTTCTCCAGTGACAGTGATCGGTTCAGGAGTGGGCATGTGACCCAGTCAGAGCCAATAAGAGTCAATGGGACTTTTGCCTCTACAGCTATGAGAAAACTTGCCCACCTTTCTATGTCACTTGACCTGGGAAGCGTTGGTTTCCGAGATGCTGCATCCATTTGTCACCAAGTGGTAGAACTTTAGAATGAAGTCCACGGAGTAGAAGTTGTAGACTGGAATAATATTAAATAATTCCAATAACATGATTTCAGATTCTTGATGAGGCTATTTTCCAATATATCTCTGGGCTTTTAAGTTGATATGTCAAATTCCCATTTTATTTTTAGCCAGCATGATTTTAGCTTTCTGTCACTTTCAGCTTTGAAAGTCCTGACCAAAAGGTATGGCCACTGGACGCCACACCAGTAGCCACGGGCCACACAGAGTACCCCAAAAATCAGGCTCAAGGCCACAAGATGGAGTCAATTTCCACTGATTAACCTTATTTTTGTAACTTAATAAGAAAAGTTTTTCTTTTATGTATTCAGCTATATAAGGTGAATATTTTCTCAAATGATTAAGCAATTATCTCCAAATTATTATCCCCACAAATGTGAAAAGTCACCTTTATCATATTCTAAATTTTCATACAATTCTCTTTGATCTATTTCTATCCTTGCTAGTCTGCTCCACTGATCTGTACATTCCTGTGTCATAAATGGGCTGTTTTATCATTTAGCTTTATAATGCATGTTAATATCTATTGAATGCTCACTACCCCGTTTGCTCTCAAAATTTGATTTTTTTTTTTTGTTTCTGGCATGATATTCTTATAGATGAGAATTAGAAACATAATCAAGATCTAAAAAATTCCCACTGGAATTAAGAGATCATTAGAGGTAAATTAGTTTTTCAGTTCAAGATTTTGGTGTATATTGTTCACTTATTCAAGTCTTTATACACCTTTAAGTAAAGTTTTATAACCTCATCACACACACAAAACTATTCTTTTGAAGCTCAGTTCACTCAGCTCTGAGTATTCCTTCCATACCTCTTTCATCCAATGACATTCTAGACCTTGCTTATTTATTTCTCTTTTCTCTACTTTTATTGAAACACAATTGACATATAGCATTGCATAAATCTAAGGTGTACAGCATAATGATTTGACTTCTATACACTGTAAAATGATGATCACAGTAAGTTTAGTTAACATCCATAATCTCAAAGAGGTACAAATTTTTTTCCTTGTGATAAGAACTCTTAGGATTTACTCTCTTAACAAAGTTTCAGAATTAGCTATAATCATCATGTTGTACATCACATCCTTAATACTTATTTATCTTATAGCTGGAATTTTATACCTTTTGTCCTCTTCTATTTATTTAATTCTTGACACATGTGTTTCCTTTCCATCCCTGTCCTTTCCGTCATCTTGGCCAGTTTCAGCAGCCATGCAAGTCATCCCAGGTCTATGATTTCTTCATCTCTAATGACCTTGAACTGCACTCCGTCTCAGACATCTACTTTGACCAAAGCATCGTTCACCTTGTCATCACTCCCAAACAGTCCTCTCTAAATTACTAATTCAAGCATGAAAACTCTTCTCCTTATAATTTACTTACTTAAATATTTTTATTATTGTTAATATTAAATATTTTGTTACTGATATCTCACTCTTTAGGTTCCTCTAGTTCAATGTTTCCTGCATCCCTCAGGGCCCATTCAGGAAAAATAAATTGCAAGATATTTTAACAGAAAGAATGTAATATTAAAATTGTTAGTGGGTATTAGAGAAATAAAAGTTCTCTGACTTTGAGATATCATGGAGGTAGCACCTGTAGAAAAGCAGCTAGGGACCTAAAAATGGCAAACAAAGGGAAGACATTGGAGTGGTCAAATTATAGAAGCTTGAAGGAGGCCACTGTTGCTAGGTCACAGATCTCTGAGGAGGCACACTGCTTAGTGGGTGCTGCTATCTTTGCGAGGCCAGCATGGAGCTGGTTCTGAGAGTTCAGGCAAAGCTGCTGCTTCAGAAGGGTCACTGTGAAGGGCAATGGTTGCAGGAACAAGGGGTGGAGAGAAATGAGCCAGTCCCTTCTTCTACCTCCAGTCTTGCAGTACCCCCATCCAGTGCTCTTTTCTTTTTTCTTTTTTGTTTTTGATATGTTTATTGATGAGAGAGAGCAGGAGAGAGAAATATCAATGTGAGAGAGAAACATCAATTGGTTGCCTCCTATATGCGCCCCAGTGAGGGATTGAACCCACAACCTAGGTACGCGTCCTGACTGGAAATCAAACTTGCAGCCTTTTGGAGTATGGGAGGAATGCTCCAACTAACTAAACTACACTGGCCAGGGCCCTCTTTTTTTTCTCTCCCTCTATAGGCAAAGTCTAATAGGAAGCCAGCTGGCCATTCAGAGCTGTCATTTGCTGAGTACCAGTGAGTTTGGGGCAGAGACTATAGCTTAATAATGGAAGCAGCTCTTTGACTTTATTTCTGTCCATCACTCCACCTATCTTCACTTTCATATCCAGCTTGACATTAACTCTCCAGCATCAGTTACTCTGGCTGACTTCTGAAACTCATTTGCTCCAGACAGCAGATTGGTGTCACTGATGAGCAGCCCAACACTGTCCAAAAATCTCACTGCCATTCTCCAGGCAGCTTGGTTCTCCACACTGTTCGGACACTTTAAATCTTCTCCACACTCCCTAAACTACCACCTCCTGTTCACTTTTGCTGGTTTCTGCCTCAAAAATTGGAACTTATCTCAACTCGCTGCTAACAAGCCAACATCTGCACCAATCTTCTCTCCTCCCACAGCGAGAAAGGTGGTGTTCTTCCAGGTAAGGCCAGTCCTGCTTCAGCTCCCTGAGTCCCATTCCCTTATTTCTGGAAGCTAAGATTCACCTACCCTGGCTTCATCTCTGTTCTGTGTGTACCTGGCCTTTGCCTTTGGCTTTTCACAAATTTTACTTTATTCACTCATTGTTGAAAACCAACAACATGTAGCAAAATGGTACAGCCACTTTAGAAAAATAATTTGGCTATTTATTTATTTATTTTAATTTTTTAATGTTGTTTAAGTATTGTTGTCTCCATTTCACCCCATCATTCCCCCCAGCCCCACCCATCCCCACCTCCTACCCTGGATCCTACCCCGTTTTGGCTTTGTCCATGGGTCCTTTATAAATGTTCTTTGATGGCTCTTTTCCTATTTCCCCCCAGTTTTAATCCCTCTCCCACCTCCCCTCTGGTTACTGTCATTTTGTTCTTTATTTCAATGTCTCTGGTTCTATTCTGCTTGCTTACTTGTTTTGTTGATTATGTTCCATTTATAGGTGAAATTATATAGTATTGGTCTTTTACTGCCTGGTTTATTTCACTTAACATAATGATCTCCAGTTCCATCCATTCTGTCACAAAGGGTAGGAGATTCTTCTTTCTCTCTGCTGAGTAGTATTCCATGATGTAAATGTACCATAGTTTTTGATCCACTCATGCACTGATGGGCACTTAGGTTGCTTCCAGAACTTGGCTATTGTAAATTGTGCTGCTATCAACATTGGGGTGCATAGGTTCTTTTGAATTGGTGTTTCTGGATTCTTAGGGTATAATCCCAGCAGTGGAATTTCTGAGTCAAAAGACAGATCCATTTTTAGTTTTCTGAGGAAATTTCATACTGTTTTCCACAGTGGTTGTACAAGTCAACATTCCCACCAACAGTGTACTAGGGTTCCCTTTTCTCCACAATGTTTTCTAAAATTAAACATACAATTGCAATATGATCCAGCAATCCCACTCTTAGGTATTTACCATATTTTTCTGTGTGTAATAAGTACCCACATTTTGTGTGCCTTATACATAGAATTATTATAACCATCATTATACCTATGGTATATAATCACTATACTCATTTATAATGCACATCTTCATTTTCCACTCAAAAATTCAGGAAAAAGTATGCATTATATACAGCACATAAATATGGTATCTAAGACAAAGAAAAACTTGGGTTCACACAAAAACCTGTGTGAAGGTTCATCACAGCTCTCTTCATAATTGTCAAAAACTGGAAATGATACAAATGGCCTTCAGCTCATGAGTGGATAAAGAAATTGTGGTACATTCATACAATGGAATACTACCCAGCCTCAAAATGGAGGGAACTACTGGTATACACAACAACATGGATGGATCTGAAATGAATTTTGCCAGGAGAAGGAAAACAGACCCCAAAAAGACACACGGTATGATTCCTTTCTCTGAGGTCTGTGTGGAAATGTTCAGCCATTGTTAATATAATGAGAACAGTTTGTGTGACATTGATGCAACTCAGCAGCCAAGGAAAGTGGACAGGAATGTGTGTGCATGAACAAAGACAATTTCTCTGTATTAGTCAGTGGGGGTGGTAAACACCATTGAGTGATCATGTGTAGTGTGTGGCTATCACATTCAAAATGACTGAGCATGTAGAGCAATGAATCTGCATCAAATTTTGACTTAAACTTGAACATTCCTCCATAGAAACTATTTGGATGGTTCAGAAGGCTTTCAGGAATGATGCAATGAGTGCAGTGCAAATAAAAGTGTGGCACAAACTTTTCAAAATGGTTGAGAATCTGTTGAAAGTGATCCACATTTGGGAAGACCTGCAACCAGCAGAACACCTGAGACTGTTGAACAAGTACAGGCTGCAATCAACAAAGATTGGAGAACTGAGTGAGGTCCCAATGTGCCTACTTTGAAGGTGACTGAGGTGTCATTGTCCTATGTACAATGTCTCTCTTGTATCTTATTAAATAAATGTCACTATTTTTCATAGCACATGACTGGATACCTTCTGGACAAACCTTTCATACGCCATCTTGGAAAAGGTGAAATTATAAGGGTAGAAAACAGATCAGTGAACACCATCAAGAATCTCTGAAATTTTAACAGATGAGTCTTTCCCGTTAAAAAAAATTGTCACAAACCTGACTGTTGTGGCTCAGTGGATTGAGCACTGGTCTGCTAATCAAAGGGTCACTGGTTTGATTCCCAGTCAGGGCACAGGCCTAGGTTGTGGGCCAGGTTCCCAGTAGGGGGCATGTGAGAGGCAACCACCCAGAGATGTTTCTCTACCTCTCTTTCTCCCTCCCTTCCCCTCTCTAAAAATAAATAAATAAAATATTTTTTAAAAAGTCACAAAAGGCTCTTTATTGTGTCATCCTCCCCTGCACACATTGCCAATATTACTCTGACTTTCACAGGAAATTTTACCAAAACAATTGTCTACATCCATTTTTTTACTACCTTTCTTTTGATTCATTTCTCAGCCAGTGTCACCAATGTTCACATCACAGAATCCACTGAACACTTCTCTGTGTTCCTCTTTCTCTGCCCTGCTCAGCAGTACCAGCAGAGTAGGAAACCACCTTTTTGGGGGGAGGGGGAGAATCTTGTGGCCTAAACAGTGCAGAGGCAGGTAGTATGCTTGTGTGCACTCACTCATTGCCCTGATATCTGACACAGTTCATATCACAGAGTAGGAAAGACCCAGTGGATATTTCTGGGAAGTAGCTGTGGAACAGATGGCTAGAAAAGGTGGTACCCCCCCTATTTTCAGAAAAATTCATTCTCAGCTGCTTTGCACTGAGGATATTTCCTCATAAAGTCCTTTTCTCCACTTATACTGACACTAAAGAGCAAGACAATAATTAACCATAATTGCAAAAGCTAACAAGACCCTCATATGTATTTAAATTTTGCCCCTCTGAATGCATTTTCAGTAAAGATGGGCTTCTTTTGTTGAACCTGGAAGGAGAAGCTTCTCCTCCCTGGAACAGGTTCAGATTTTGGATTTATTGCATGTTGTGTGTATCATCTTTGATTGATTGGTGCTGAATAGGCAAGCAGCAACATCACTAATTATCCTCTGGATGGGATGTGCTGGAGGAGTCATTAAGGACTCTAAATCTGGAAAGTGTCCAGGGCCAAACAAAGGGACTCTGCCTCCAGTAATAGAACGATGCACAGTCAGGTCCCTGGGGCTCCCTTTCACTCAACTTGGGACTCATTTACATTCCAGTAACTCTACTACAGCAAGGCATACCCCCAATTTTACCCAGTGACAAAGATGAAGTGGAATTCTGCTGAAATAACAGCAGTTTCTTACTGTTCCCTAGTAAGAAATTGGTAGGCTTTTCTTTCTTGTGGGACAAGGGGCTGCTGCTATAGGGTGAATAGGTGGAATTGGCCTAGTCATGAGGAAAAGCTGGTGAGATGTGAGGGACCCAAACGTTTCCCCCAGTCTGTCTCTGATACCTTAAATTCCACTGTTGAATATATACCTAATGAAATGGAGAAGTTGTGACCTAATTAGATAAATGAAGTGGGAGGGAAAATGCATTCAGCCTGACACAGAAACTTGGATCATACATGCCAAGTACTCAGTACCATGTCTGGAGCATAAACAACGCTCAGTAAATAGTGGCTGTTGTTTCTATTGCTAATAATTGCTGGAGCATCACTAAGTAGATGTTTGATGACCATCATTTTGGTGTTAGGATACTGTACCAGGTGTGAGGCATAGAGAGATGAGGTGCCATAATCCCTGCCCTTGGAAGGATCATGCAGTCAGGGCAATACAACACTTAGCTAGACAATGAGAATTCATCTTCATCAGTGCTCTCTGTCAGGGGTACTGAGTACCCAGTGACTGTGTGGGAGGGGGCAGCAAGCTGTGCTTGTGTAGGACAGGACACTGAACGAAGAGATGGAGGGGAAAAGACATTTAGAGCTTTGCCAGGTGAAAAATGAAATGAACGTTATCTGGGTGGATGAGACCACATGGAATAGGTAAGGTGACGTGAAAAGAAACAAACACAACAACAGGGCAAAAAGAATTAATTCAGAACATAGGTTTCATGGAGAGTGTGGAAGGAAATGGAATTAGAAAACTATCCTAAATCATAAAATGTTGTGCCTAGGTAGGTGGACTTATTCCTATAAGAAACCCAGGTCAAGTGCTGCTCTCTAGGCAGGAACACAATAAAATGTACTATTTAGAGAGGTACATTCATTGATAATGAAGGACAAAAGTTGGGAAACTAGCCTGGGGTCTAAGTTCAGTCCCCAGGATTTTTATTTTATGGCTCATGAGCTAAGGATGTTTTTTGCATTTTTAAATGCTTGAAAAATCGATGAAAAGAAGATCTGACGGCACATGAAAAGTATTTGAAATTTACAGTTTAGCATTTGTAAGTGTTTTAGAAGAACCTAGCCATACCCCTTTCTTTATGACTGGTGTTGAAGAACTGGGACCATCTGAAATATTTACTCTCTGCCCTTTACAGAAAAAGTTTGTGGGCCCTGGTTAGAGGGTGCAAATTGAAACAGAGAGAAACAGGACCAGGCAGCCAAAGGGAAGCTCTGGGAGAAATGACACTTCACTGTGTTTCTCAAACTTGAGTAATGTATAGATACTCTCACAAAACTTCTCAGGAGTTCTAGTGTTCCTTAAATTATTTGCATTCAAGTGTAAATTAAATATTTACAAACAGACATTGTGGTAAAAATTTCTTATTCTTTTAGCTCTTACACAATTGTAAAACCAAAACAAACTTAAAAATGAAATACAAACAAATCTACAAGACCAGTCAATTTTACATTAACTTTCCTAATTTCATGTGAAAGATGAAGTTTTTCTGCTACCACAAGACTGCTGCTTGGAGGCCCAAGTCTGGTCCCCAGGTTCATCTGACTGTGAGTGCAGGTGTCCACCACCATGTCTGGGTGATGATTTAATTCTTGTATAACCTGCCCTGGGTGTAAATACTTTAGAAAACTTCATTCGTATAGAATTGGGCTTGGCAAATTTTTCTGTAAATGGTCAGATATTTTAGCCCTTTCAAGTCCACATTGCACCTATTCAACTCTGCTATTATAGCTTAAAAGCATTCATGGACAGTATATAAATGAATGGGCATGGATGCACTCCAATAAAATTTTATCGTCAAAACAATCAGAGAGCCAGAATTGACCTGTGGGCTATAGTTTGGTGACCTTTGTTGTAGATCATGGACTTCCTTCAGAAAAGTGGAAAATTGGTAGGATTTCTGTTCTGCTGTGGACACATACTTGACAGACCCAGAAGACCACTGTGAAATGAGAAGAAATTGCTGCTACAACCAACTGTAATGTTTATTTGCAAAAAGCAGCCAATAGTCTGTCTTTGCTCCATGAACCATAGTTTGCGGACTCTGGATATAGAATAGTGTCAGGTAATGGTTACCTCCTTACTTAACATCTGTATCCAAATCTGCTCACAGCAGGAATGAACACATTGACACTTTTCTTGGCACAGCATGTGGTTTCCACCTATCACCACTTGACCTTGGGGAGCTCAGAGATGCCTGCAGGGCTGGAAATAATGGGCTTTGCACATTAACCATCAGAGATCAATG
Organism: Glossophaga mutica; assembly: GCA_039655065.1. Taxonomy (NCBI): domain Eukaryota; kingdom Metazoa; phylum Chordata; class Mammalia; order Chiroptera; family Phyllostomidae; genus Glossophaga; species Glossophaga mutica. The sequence goes on along the minus strand of CM077305.1, from coordinate 121,793,333 downwards.
CACAATGGTGTAATCTGAACACCATGGCATCACAGGTCTGAAGTTCTAAATGCAGCAGGGAGACTTGGGGGAAGTCTTTGTAATCTAATACCTAAGTATTTTATCCACACTGCAAGACATTGGGATCAGAGTTTCGACTCTTTTTATGAAGCCCTTCTATATAAGCACATCCTGCCTTTATCTTGCAGCCTGACATACTAGAGAATTATTATTATTATTGTTGTTGTTGTTGTTGTTGTTGTTGTTATTAAGCTTTAACTTTAGACAAAGAATACATTTTAAAACAAAAAGGGGCCAGGAAATACTATAATTAGGATGAGAAACTGCCTCCTTTAATAGTGTTGCAAGGAAAGAAATTTTGCCATCCTTTCCTCCTTACCTGGTTACTCTCCCTTCCCAAGATCATAAATTCAGGGGAAAAGAGGGATAAAATATGATTCTGACTTGGTTGTATCTAACCTTCTCATCCTGGTGAATGGGTGGGTGGCTATTTACCAACCAAGTAAGGGTGGTGAGTTCTCCATGGTTAGTATGTTTTCTGGGTATTCTTGGACACACTGGGTATTCTTGGACATTACTCATAACCATATAACCCATGCCTGGCTCTGTGCTAGGCACTGGGGACCTGAAATGGAAGACAAGAGGGGCCTTGTCCCCAAGAAGATAGCACTGGTGTGGACACCACCCAAAAGTGTTAACTTCAAGTGCTTACTCTCTAAGAAGCACTTTGCTAAGTGCTCTACATATAATTTCTCTGGCAATACTGATAACAAATCACTTAATAGATATTATCTTATTATTACAGATATGGAAATGGAGATTCATTGAGGTTAAATAATTTGTCCAGGGACAGTCAGTATTAAATGGCATAGTAAGGTTTCATTTAAGCCTCATTTCTGAGCTTCTAAACTGCCTTGAATAGGCAATGAACAGCCAGACAGAACATTCCACAATATTCCATCAGGATACACTGTGGAAAAGCAGAAATGGTGGCTCTGGGAGCATGGAGGGTGGAGGACTAATTTCAGAGTAGCATAAAACAAATTGATTAGGATACATGACTCCTGGGTGGGACACCAGCAAAACTGAGCTTCTGAACCTAATGGAAGTACCTTGCTAAAAATTCCATTTTAGATTACTCTGGGCTATATTTGAAGGGAATCTAAAAGAAAAATCACCCAGGTTTTCCTTCTAGAGACTCTTGTGGCTGACTCCCCCACCTCTGTCAAATCTTTTTTCAAACATCTTTACAATGAGAGCTACCCAACCACCTTATTTATTTATTTAGTATTTTTATTGATTATGCTATTACAATTTTCCCAATTTTTCCTTCTTTATCTTCTTGCCACCCTGCCCTTCAACCCTCCAGCACTCCCCTCCCCCTTTGTTCATGTCCATGGGTTGTACATATACGTTCTTTGAGTCCTCTGTTTCCTATACTGTTTTTTATCTCTCCCCATCTATTTTATGCCTACCAACTATGCTTCTTCTTCCCTATACCTTTCCCCTGTTCCTCCCTTCCCCCTCCCCACTGAAATCTCTCTGTGTGATGTCCATTTCTCTGATTCTGTTCCTGTTCTAGTTGTTTGCTTAGTTTTTGTTTTCATTGCTTTTCTTTTCTTTTAGGTTCATTTGTTGATAGTTGTGAGTTTGTGGTCATTTTACTGTTCATATTTTTTATCTTCTTTTTATTGGATAAGTCCCTTTAACATTTCATATAATAGGGGCTTGGTGATGATGAACTCCTTTCACTTGACCTTATCTGAGAAGCACTTTATCTACCCTTCCATTCTAAATGAAAGTTTTGCGGGATAGATAATTTTAAATGTAGGTCCTTGCCTTTCATGACTTCAAATACTTTTTTCCAGTCCCTTCTTGCCTGTAAGGTTTGTTTTGAGAAATCAGCTGACAGCCTTGTGGGCACTCCTTTGTAGGTAACTCTCTCCTTCCCTCTTGCTTCTTTTAAGATTCTCTCTTTATCTTTAATTTTGGGTAATTTAATGATGATGTGCTTTGGTGTGTTCCTCTTTGGGTCCAACTTCTTTGGGACTCTCTGGGCTTCCTAGACTTCCTGGAAGTCTATTGCCAGTTCTGGGAAGTTCTCCTTCATTATTTGTTCAAATAAGTTCTCAATTTCTTGCTGTTGTTCTTCTCCTTTTGGAACCTCTATAATTTGGATATTGGAACATTTAAAGATGTCCCAGAGGTTCCTAAGCTTCTCTTCATTTTTTTGAATTCTTGTTTCTTCCTTTTCTTCTGAATGGATGTTTATTTCTTCCTTTTGTCACAAATCATTGTTTTGAGTCCTGGTTTTCTTCCTGTCACTGTTGGTTCCCTGAATATTTTACTCTATTTCACTTTAGGTATCTTTCATTTGTTCTTTCATTTTTTCCACCAAGCTCAATCATATCTGTAAGCATTTTGATTACTAGGGCTTTAAATTCTCCAGCAGATATATTGGTGATCTCCTCCTTGTGTAGTTCTCTTTCTGAGGCTTTAGTCTGTTCTTTCATTTGGGGCCATATTTCTTTGTCTTGGCATAGCTGATATGTTGTAAGGGGGCAGGGCCTTAGGTATTCACCCCTCTTTGCTTTGCTGCAGCACTGCCTGTGGGGGAGGGGCCAGAGAGCGAACACTGCAGCCCTCCTGCTTGTCTCTGGCACACTTTTCAGCAAACTCTCATGTGAGACTGGGAGTATCTCCCACTGCAGCAATCCCAGCTGTAGCCCACAGTCAGCTCTGGGTCTCAGTTTGCCCCTTAAGTCAGCCCCTCCCATGCACCCTGTGGAGCTCTGCAGCCAGAGCCCTCCCCTTAACCCCTGCAAGGCTGGCAGTTTTTCTGAGTTGGCCTGTAGGGTCCGCCGCCTTACCAATCTGGTTGTTCTGGTTGAATTTTTCTTTAATTCCTTCGTTGTCAGAGTTCCATGCAATTTGATTTTCTGGCACTTCTGGCTGGTATGTGAAGAAGAGAAGGGTTTCTACCTATGCCTCCATCTTGGCCAGAACTCCCCAACCATCTTATTTAAACTGCAACCTCCCCCTTCACCATCACACTGATCTCTTCTACTTGCCCTCATTTTTCTCTTGTCATGAAACTGTTTTCGCCTTCCAACATACTGCACTGTACAGCTTACTCACTCATCATGTTTATTGCTTATTCTCATTGTTCTTTACCTGTATCCTCTCTTTAGAATATCACATCAATGAAGGAAGAGATTTGTGCCTGTCTTGTTCACTAATGTATCTCAAGTTCCTAGAAGAATACCTTGTATACTTAGGTGCTCAATAAATATCTGTTAAATTAATAAATGAGTAAATAAATGCTTGAAAAACAACTGTGAATGTAAGGTTGGTCTGCATGATCTGGAGGCCCACCCCAGCCCTGGCATTCTGGTCTCATGTCCGAGAAAAGCATTCTTCCCTGTGGGATTTGGGGGTATGGGAAACCAAATTCTCACCTGTTTGGATACCTGACTTAGGTCTCACTGGGACTGTGCTTTTGAAACTTGTCTAAGCCTATATGTTAAATAAACTCTCATCATTCCTCTGCTGTGCTCATCTTTATTCTAGTCCTGTGCTCTCCTGACATGGGCTGTTAAAGAAGAGAATTTAGTGCATTCAGCAAATATTCCCCACATCTCAATGGCAGGCAGAACAAACTCTGTGATTTGAATTGGAGATATTTTTTTTTTAAATTCATGGGAGTGTCTTTGAGTTTGAATTAACATAATTATAAAATTTACAGGCATCTAGTGTGCTTTTTATAAGGCTTCTATAACAGATGTGTCAAATGTCTAGTTTTGAAAGGACTTCATAATTCAGTTACAATTTCCTCTGGGCTAAATATTGGAGTCAAGAGTTGGTGGAAGTCAGCAAGAGTAATACATTTTTTATGTGCTATCTGAATGCAGGATGAATACCTCCTGCTTTTTTTTCTCATTATGGTGAGTCACTCCCCTTATTAGGGTGGGGAACACTCCCCTTCTTCAAAGGTTGAAACTAACCTCCAAACATTTTTTTTGAGTACATTGAAGTTTCCACCAGGCCCAGTTTCTGTTTGAACCCCAGTATGGAAGAAATGGAGGGCACCAAAATTCATTCCTGTGCACTTAGCAGTGATCACATCTGGAGTTCTGATTTGCAGCTGCTGTCAAAGAAAGAATTTGTGTCATTTGTTTGTGTACTCCTTCCTTTTTAATGCACATCCCTCTTGTTTCCAAAGCCAGAAAATTCAGCAGTTCATTCTTTTTTTTTTTTTTTTTAGAATCTTTTTTATTTATTTATTTATTTATTTTTTTATTTGTCTTTAGAGGGGTAGGGGAGAGGGAGAGGGAGAGAAATATCAATGTACGGTTGCCTCTTGTGTGTCCCCTGCTGGGAACTGGCCTGCAACCCAGGCATGTGCCCTGACTGGGAATCGAACCGCGATCCTCTGGTTCACAGGCCCGCGCTCAATCCACTGAGCTACACCAGCCAGGGCCCATTCTTGATTATTCCTTCTGACCTACCATCTTCCTTGGCTGTCATTTAGTTATCAAGCCTTATCAATTTACCTCTAAATATTTTTTGAGTCATCCATTTTCTCCTTCCTCACTACAGTTGCCTTGATTATGGCTACCATATTTTTCTTCTTCTAAGGTCCAAAGTCTTGAATGAGGTCTATAAACAGGTAACCAAGTCATGCTGGTTGGCCCATGACTGTCCCAGTTTTAAAATTGAAAGTCCCACATCCCAAGAGCTCTCCCTACCCGCTTGGTCCTGGTCAAACTGGCATTGTTGGTCACCCTGCCTATAAGTCTTTGTAACTTCTTCCTTTGTTTGCTCCAGCCCCACTGACCTTCTTCCAGTTCCTTGACCCTGATCTGTGCTTTCCTATCTCCAGACATCACACAGGCTGGCCTTCCAGTCATGATCCAGCACCCAGTCCCAAGTTAATTTTTGACCTTGTTCCAATTTTGCTCCAACCTGTCATTGTACTCTTTCCTTTTCCTTTAGCACTCTCAACTGTAGTTGAATTTTATCCGAGCAATTACATGTTTAGAGAAGCATGGCCTTATTCAAAATTCAGCTCCTCGAAGGTAGAGGACATATCTCATTATACAGCTGTTGTGTCCCCAACACTTAGTTCAGGACCTGGCAAGAATTAAGCACTCTGTAAATACATCTTCAATACATTTACTTTCTATGTGTTTTCCTTTTCCGCTTCATTAAAGCTACAACACCTTTGTCCATCCTCCTTCCTCTCCTTCCTATCTCTTGCCCTTTCTTTTGAAGAAACAACTCTAGGAATTGTTTGTTAATTCTACTGTTTTTATGATTTTTAAACCAATAATTTCTGATTTTATCAATATTATTTTCTTAATTGAAAATTTGGGGTATAGTCTTTTTTTTTTTTTTTTTGAGTTTTCAGGACCATTTGCTGCCACTCTCTTCCTCTCATCTGATTAGCTAGACTGAGTTCTCACTTTTCCTGAAGACACTGAGCTGTTTAAACTTTGGCACTCTGCACAGTCATTTTCTCTGTGTGATAGGCACTTCCTTCACTAAATCTAACAAATATTTAATCGATGCCTCCCTATCCTTGTCTATTGGACTATGAATTCTTTAAGACCTGGCTTGGCTGTACCTTCTCCACAGTGCTTTCTAGCTCCCACTTCCAATGAGTTAATTCATTTCTTTGCACTACAGCCATACCTTGAGTAGAAACCTATTACAGCTCTTCTGCTTCAGTGTAATTCTTTATTTATACTCTACCTTCCCCACTGAATCCCGAGCTTCATGTACACAGTGTCTGACCTCTGTGTCCACTTGTGGGGAGGTTCAGCTTCTGGAGAAGAGGGGCATATTATACAAAATTAATATGGCTCTTTCTACAGACTCATTTACCTCTTAAATAAGAAGATCCTCTTTTAAAAAGTAAGCATAATAAGTCAACAGGAAAATGGGCAAGGAGACAAAGAGGGAAAAATATTGAGTCATGGACTATGTATGTTTTCAACTTTATTAGGTGAGCCAAGGGAATTTATTTGGAGTAAGAAGAAAATAAGAGAGAGGCAAATAAAAACATAAATTTCATGTAGATAAGAAAGATTTTGAAAAAACTCACACTATAGGAACTTGATCTCCACAAAATATAATTTTTGCAGGGTTTGGTGATAGGGGTAGACTATAGACTATGGATCTTGATCAGAGTGGAATAGGTTTGAAATCCTTTAAAAATATGTAGTAAACCTGTGTAGTATCAAGGACATTAGCACCATCAAAAATGGTAGGATCCAGTAGATAGAGAGCAAATAACTCTTTTGATTTTACTCAGCATTGCCTGAAGATATAGATACTGAAGTGGGTAATGGAGGGCAGAGCTGAGGATGGGGAGGCAGGAGGGGGCAAGGGCATCAGGGCTGCTCACAGGAACCAGTAAAGTGGCAGACCATATGGTGAAACAAGCAAGACCAGAGAGATGTTGGAATGATGCTCCTGACTAGACAGATAATAGGCCCCAGGTGGAAATAAAGAGATGAAGAGATGGAAGGGGAAGTTACTATGATGAGTGGGAAGATTTCTCAATTCACATTAGGTTTAGGATAGGTCAACATCACTAGCCAATGCCATGCTTTTATGCCATTTGATGGAAATGAAATAAAAATTAAGAGATATTAAAAGACTAAAACCGGTTAAAGGGTTTGCCCATCCCTTCACTATCAAATCCAGTGCCAAGTACTATTCAAGGATTATAACCTATGCTATTTCTGCCTTCTGGCTGTGGGCCCAGATGTTCTGGTAATAGAGCAGGTTTTGGAGTGATTGTCTAAGTTTGCAGCTGAGCCTTTGTTCAGGGACAGCCAGGAGAGGGATCCCCTCCTTCTTTCTTGGTGCTAAGCATAAGATTCTTTTATCTTATTTGAAATACAGAGGGATAAGTTTCTTTATACATCTTATAGGAATATAAAAGGCAAAGATGAGTAAATTTTAAACACATGGGGCTTTTAGCTGTAGACTTGCAGACACGTTTTTCTCTTTATTGTTGTATATCTGTTTCCTCTTTGGGAGGAAACACAGAGATTTGGTGTTGCTTTCTGTTGGGGGCCCTGTCCTGGGCGCCAGATGTGGGGGGGCTCCGCCCGCAGAGCCCCATCCCTCCGTCACGGATGAAAGTAAAAACTACCAAGACATCTTGTGCTTGGGGAGGAAAGGGGTCAAACTCTCAGAGGAGAATGACCCAGAGCCCCATCCTCACTAGGCTTTTATTGGGCTCCAATACACCGGAATACAAGTTTAACATGTCAAAGAAATCTGAGGGCTTAATCCGAGCCAGTGTTTGTCAGGAAGGGGGGTTGCCAGACTTCGGGAGACATGCTCATTTCCTCCTGGGACACTTGTCACCTCAGGAAGAGCACTCTTAGCAAAGCAGGTTTCACAGGACTTTAGGAATTCTTTCTTATGCCAATCACCCAAGGAGCCGTCCTGGCCAGGACAGGGATGCACCTGCTCACCCCCACAGTTTCAGGCTTTAAGGCAATTAGGAAGCAGGAGACATCTCCCAGATGGAAATGAGGACTCGGGCTATGTCAGAATAGCCGGGGGGCGAGGGTCCATCACATCCTCTTTGCTGCAACCCCCCGAGTCCTTCCATGAGGCCTCCCAAGTGGTCGCGTCTGGCTTAGGTTGCCCATCCCATGAGGAGTCTTACCCGTCATTGACTGCCAACCAAGCTATGGGGCCAGAGATGGGTAAGGCAGAAGCAGTGCTCCTGCCAGGGAGATAAGCTTTGTCTCCTTAATAGGTCACATCCTTGTGACAGAACAGACCCAGATGAAGTGGGTCCCTTGGCTCTTACACAGCCCACCATGGGGTGAGGGTTACAACTCCTGAAACCAGGCTGAACGGTCCGCAACAGCTTTCTTTAAAATAAAAGAGTCAAAACAGTTAATATCACATGCTTCATGTGATTTAAAAAAATCAGCACAAGCTAGTGTAGGAGAAGATACTGGCAGTAGAGCCAAAGCAGAGACTTCTCACAATGGGTCTCCATTGTGATGCTCTTGGAGGAGAGACTCCAAGTAATATGAAGATCCACAGTGCAGCCAGGCCAATGAATAACTCCAGTGGTATGGAAGTGACAGTCACATAGGTTGAGGAGGTTAAGGAACCACAGCCAGGGCATTATGCAGGTTGCCCTAAGGATACTGACCTCAAGAGAAGAGATAAGAAGGATAAAGCACTGGGGGCAGGAACTGAGATGACAGAGGTTTCAGAAATAGAAAAGAAAGACTGGGAGGAGAGGCAAGCCTGTATTGTGAAGGAGCGAGCTGGCTAAGACCGGAAAGAGATGATTTTTTTTAAAGATTTTATTTATTTTTTTAGACAGAAGGGAAGGGAGGGAGAAAGGGAGAGAATCATCAATGTGTGGTTGCCTCTCTCGTTTCCCCTCCTGGGGAGCTAGCTGGCAACCCGGGCATGTGCCCTAACTGGGAATCCAACTGGTGACCCTTTGGTTTGCAGGTCAGCACTCAATCCACTGGGCCACACCAGCCAGAGCAGAGAAGGCTACTTGACCTGCTGGTGGCAGAAACTGTTGAAATTGGAGACAAAAGACCATATCAACCATCTTCAAATTCCACTGGAACAGACAGTTAAGCTCTTCCATCTTTCTCCTAAGAGAGGACCTGGCACTTCTGTCTCCTTCATTTTGCATTTGGAAAGTCAGCTTCTCAGGCAGTGATGACAGTGGCTGACATGGATGAACAGCAGTCATCTCTTGGCAACTTCAGGAGCTTCAGACTCAGGACCTTCAGACCCATACTTGTGTCCCTGTCTCCACCTCTGCACTTGTATCAGCAACATGGATGGTGGAGAGATTTGAAGTTCCTCCACTGAGTTAGACACATGTGCCAATGACATTTGCATGGTCACCTCCCTCACTCATCATCTAATGATTTAAGTGTTCATATGTGAGCCAAGTTCATGCCCCAACAAAACTGCACAATTGTTACATCTTAGCATCATTTTCAAATAATCTAAATTTTAAATATGGTTTGTGTGAGTGACAAGAGCTGGTGTTTAAAAATATTTTCATATGAACTCATTTCTAAACCATCCTGTAGGGCTCATGCCATTAGTCAGATTCTCTATGGGCTCTTTGAACATGGATTCATCGAGTTTTATTAGTGTGTTACTACTGTGGTTCCCAAAGGGCTACATATTAGAGAAGATACTTAATCATGGCTTTGAACTTAAAACTTTTTGGTAAATTAACCCCAAATCCCCATCTTTAACCAAAGTAGTTTCACTTAAGGGAGAGAATAGGTCTGGGATTGCCATTTTGATACTTAAAGATGAACACAGAGTATCATTTCTATTCAGTTTTAGAATTTATGATTTTACTAAAGCTGCTAAAAATAACCCTTTTTATCAGGTCAGACAACAGCTTTGCTTCTGAGACACAAGCATAGCTTCCAGGCTAAGTTGCTGGTGTCCTCTTTTGTTCCCACCTTCACCCACTGGTGAAGCCTTCCAGAGTCCTCTGGGGGCTCCTATGTGGCCAGTCCCAGGGGGCACTGTTCACACTCAAGTCTGACCATATGAATTTCCATCACAGTCAGCAGTGCAAGGATCAGAGGGAAAAGTTGCTCTAAGTTATGTAAATTGATAGACCTCTTAAGGCCTTTTTAGTGTTTAGGTCAGGTTCCTACAGACAGAACCTGAGATGTTGATTCTAGTGAAAATAATTTTTTTTGGGGGGGGAGGTTCAAGATGGCGTCATGGTAGGAGGATGCAGATTGCCCTTCCTCCTACCCATGGGAGAAAAACCTAGCTGATCTACAGAGGAACAGAGCAGACAGCCAACAATACCACAGCGTATATGAAAATAGGAGATCAAAATCTGTAGCAGACATTGGAAAACTAGACGTGGTAGCTGAGCGACCAGAGGCGTCCCTGAGACTGGAGGTGGCTCTGCTACCGACCAGAGGAGGCCTGGCGACCCAAGGTGGCTCTGCGAGCAGGAAGGAAGCGGCTCTGTGAACGGAGGTAGCTCTGCGACCCTCCGGAGGTGGCCCCAGGTCCTGAGACGGCTCTGCAACGGACCTGAGGTGGCCCTGTGACCCGAGGAGGCCCTGCGACCCGAGGAGGCTCTGAAACCGGGTCGGAAGTGGCCCAGGGACCAGAGGCAACCCTGCAACTAGAGGAGGGGACTCTGTGGAAGACCCGGAGCTCACATCTGTGATCCTGGGGTGAGTGCGCATAACTCAGGAAACTCCAGGAGCCCACACCCGTAGTCTCCGGTGGGCACTCAGCCCTGTAGGAGACCTGGAGCTCACAGCAATAGACTTGGGGAGGGTTGGATCTGTAAGAGATCCCAGCTGAAAGCCATAAACTCAGGAACGCGCGCCCTCTGCAGGAGGCTCAGAAATCACAACCAAGGCCCTACAAGGAGAGTGCGCCATTAGCCGTGGGATCGGTGCTCCACTGGCACTGAGGACAGTAGCCCAAAGCTGACTGAGTGAGGAACAGGGAGAAAAGCAATACGAGTCCCCTCGCAGCCTATTACAGCCAACATGACCAGAAAATGCAATTTGGCCTGTTTGAAAATAGCAAGAGATTTTTTTTGTTGTTGTTGTTTCGGTGTTTTTTGTTTTGTTTTGTTTTGTAGTTGTTTTTTCTTTAGGTTGTTTTTGTGTTTTTTGATAGTTGATTTTTGTCCGTTTAGTTGGGTTTTTTATTTGTTTGTTTTGGTCTGTTTTTCGTTTTTGTGGGGTTCTTTTTGTTTTGTTTTGTTTTGATTAGATATTTTTTGCTTTTTTATTACTTCTACATTTTTTATCCCTCAATTCCTTTTGCTTCTCTTTACTGCTTTCTTGTTTTATTCCTTCTTCCTTTCATTCCAATTCTATCTCTCCTTCCTTCCTCTTTTTTTCTCTTCTTTTTTCACTTTATTCTTTTTGCTTTATAAATAACCACAAGTGAGGCAAAAAAATCCTAGAACTGTGAAAAAACAAGATTTGGACCAAAAGAGGGTGTATTCCAACAGCTGAGACAGTGGAAGCTGTGAACACCAGGATACCTAAAGGAGACTGCACCACTGAATCTCACAGATATTCTACCACAGAAGTTCACACCATAAACCCGGGTAGCCAGAACAGATCAATTTAAGAAGCTGAGGTTTACAAGAAGAGTCTCACAAACAATGAGAAGACAAAGAAACAATCCCCAAATGAAAGAAAAGGAGGAAGCCCCAGAAAGAATGCTAAATGAAACAAAGGCAACTCAACTATCACATAAGGAGTTCAAAGAAATGGTTGTCAGGAAGCTCCATAAGCTCTCAATGAGCTACCAGAAACTACAGGGAAGCTACAATGAACTCACTGCAAACTATATCAACATGAAAAAGGATATAGAAACTATCAAAAAAAGGCAAGAGGAAATGAAGAATACAATTTCTGAATTGAAGAACACAGTAGAAGGAATGAAAAGCAGAATCGATGAAGCAGAGGATCGAATCAGTGAGTTGGAGGACAAAGTAGAAAAAAGCAGCCAGAAAGAGCAAGAAAAGGAAAAGAGGCTCAGAAAGAATGAAGAGGGGTTAAGAGAAATACAAGACAACATGAAACGGAATAATATCCATATAATAGGGATACCAGAAGGATAAGAAGAGGAGCATGGGATAGAAAACCTATTTGAAAAAGTAATGATGGAAAACTTCCCTAATTTGATAAGAGAAAAAGTCACAAAAATCCAGGAAACACAGAGAGTCCCTATCAAAAGGAACCCAAACAGGCCCACTTCAAGACACATCATGATTAAAATGGCAAACTTCCAAGACAAAGAGAGAATCTTAAAGGCAGCAAGGGAGAAAAAGTAAGTAACACACAAGGTAGCTCCGATGAGGTTAGCAGCTGACTTCTCAATGGAAACCATCTAAGCCAGAAGACAATGGCAAGAAATATTCCAAGTAATGAGAACCAAAGGCCTACAACGAAGACTACTTTATCCAGCAAGGCTTTCAATCAAGATACAAGGACAAATAAGGAGCTTCCCAGACAAAAGAAGTCTAAAAGAATACACCTCTACCAAACCAGTTCTGCAAGAGATACTAAAGGGACTGCTTTAAGGAAAGAAAGGAAAAGAGAAAGAGAGGAACACAGGTACGAAAATGGCAATGAATCAGTACCTATCAATAATAACCTTAAATGTAAATGGATTAAATGCTCCAATCAAAAGACATAGAGTAGCTGAATGGATAAGAAAGCATGACCCACACATCTGCTGCCTACAAGAGACCCACCTCAGGACAAAAGACCTACACAGACTCAGAGTGAAAGGATGAAAACAAATTTTCCAAGCAAATGGACAGGAAAAAAAGGGCTGGTGTAGCAATACTCATATCAGACAAAATAGACTTCAAAAGAAGAGCTATAAAGAGAGACCCAGAAGGTCACTTCATAATACTCAAGGGAAGAATCCACCAAGAAGACATAAACATTGTAAATATAAATGCACCCAACATAGGAGCACCTAAATACATCAAGAAAATCTTAGAGGACTTCAAGAAACAATTGACAGCAACACAATTATAGTAGGGGATTTTAACACCCCACTGTCAAAAATGGACAGATCTTCCAAACAAAATATCGACAAAGATATTGTGGCATTGAACAACACTCTGGAGGAAATGGACTTAACTGATATATATAGAGCCCTTCATCCCAAAGGAACTAAATACACTTTCTTTTCAAATGCACATGGAACTTTTTCAAAGATAGATCACATGATAGGACACAAAACAAGCCTCAACAAATTCAAGAAAATTGAAATCATACCAAGCATTTCCTCTGACCACAAGGGACTGCAACTAGAAACCGACTTGATGGGGAAAATCCCCAAACCTTCAAAATCATAGAGATTGAATAGCATGCTATTAAACAATGAATGGGTCAAGAATGAAATTAGGGAGGAAATCAAAAAGTTTCTGTAAACAAATGAAAATGAACTCACAACAACCCAAAACTTATGGGACACAATGAAGGCAGTCCTCAGAGGGAAGTTCATAGCAATACAGGCCTACCTAAAGAAGATAGAAACATTTCTAACAAATGACTTAACCCTATGCCTACAAGAACTTGAGGAACAACAACAAAGACAGCCCAGGGCAAGTAGAAGGAAGGAAATAACCAAGATCAGAGCAGAATTAAATGACATAGAGTCTAAAAGCACAGTCCTAAGGATCAATGAATCCAGGAGCTGGTTCTTTGAAAAGATAAACAAAATTGACAAGCCTTTAAGCAGGCTCATGAAGAAAAAAAGAGAGAGGACTCAAATAAACACAATCAGAAAGGAAAAAGGAGAGATTACAACTGACACCACGGAAATACAAAGGATTGTAAGAAATTACTATGAAGAAGTGTATGCCAAGATATTTGAAAACCTGGGTGAAATGGACAAGTTTCTAGAAAAATATAATCTCCCAAAACTCAAAGAAAAAGAAGCAGAAAGCCTGAACAGCCCAATAACAGCGGATGAAATTGAAGCAGTAATCAAAACACTCCTGACACACAAAAGCCCTGGACCAGATGGTTTCACAGGAGAATTCTACAAAACATTTAAGGAAGAGCTAACCCCTATCCTTCACAGACTATTCCAAAAAAGCCAAAATGATGGTAGACTCTCAAACTCTTTTTATGAAGCCAGCATCATTCTAATCCCAAAACCAGATAAAGACACGACAAAGAAAGAAAACTTCAGGCCAATATCACTGATGAATACAGACGCTAAAATCCTCAACACAATATTGGCAAACTGCATTTAACAATACATGAAAAAGATCATACATCGTGACCAAGTGGGATTCATCCCAGGGATGCAAGGATGGTTCAACATTCGCAAATTAGTAAATATAATACATCACATAAACAAAAGCAAAGACAAAAATCACATGATCATATCAATAGATGCGGAAAAAGCTTTTGATAAAGTACAAACCCCATTTATGATAAAACCACTCAGCAAAGTGGGAGTAGAGAGATAATTCCTCAAAATAATAAAGGCCATATATGAGAGACCTACAGCCAACATCATACTCAATGGGCAAAAACTGAAATCTTTCCCACTAAGATCAGGAACAAGACAAGGCTGTCCACTTTCACCACTTCTATTCAATATAGTATTGGAAGTCTTAGCCACAGCAATTAGACAAGAAAAGGAAATAAAAGGCATCCAAATTGGAAAGGAGGAAACAAAACTATCATTGTTTGCAGATGACATGATAGTGTACATAGAAAATCCTATAGACTCGGCCAAAAAGCTGCTCAACCTAATAAATAAATTTGGCCAAACAGCAGGATACAAAGTCAATATCCAAAAATCAAAGGCATTTTTGTATACCAACAGTGAAACAGCAGAAGCAGAAATCAAGAAAAAAATCCCATTCATATAGCAAAAAGAAAAATAAAATACCTAGGAATAAACCTAACCAAGGAGGTAAAAGACCTGTATGGAGAACACTACACAACACTGAAGAAAGAAATCAAGGAACACACAAACAAACGGAAGCAAATACCGTGTTCACGGACTGGAATAATTAATATCATCAAAATGTCCATACTACCCAAAGCAATTTACAGATTCAATGCAATACCTATTAAAGTTCCAATGGCATATTTCACAGACATAGAAGAAAGACTTCAAAAATTTATATGGAATCATAAACGACCCCGAATAGCTGCAGCAATTTTGAGAAAGAAAAACAAAGTAGGAGGGATCACAATACCTGATATCAAACTATATTACAAAGCCACTGTAATCAAAACACCCTGGTACTCACACAAGAGCAGACACATAGACCAATGGAACAGAATAGAGAGCCCAGAAATAAACACAAGTCTCTACAGTCAATTAATATTTGAAAAAGGGGGCAAGAAGCATAAAATGGAGCAAAAATAGCATCTTCAATAAATGGTGTTGGGAGACCTGGACAGCTACATGCAAAACAAAAAATGAAATTCGATTACAAACTTACACTATACACCAACATAAACTCAAGGTGGAGAAAACACTTAAATATAAGTCGTGGCACCATAAAAGTCCTAGAGGAGGACATAGGCAGAAAAATCTCAGACATTCCATGCAGCAATATCTTCACCAATATGTCCCCTAGAGCAAGGGGCACAAAGGAAAGAATAAACAAATGGTACCTCATCAAATTAAAAAGCTTCTGTATGGCCAAAAAAAACAACATTAAGATGAAAAGAGAACCAACTATATGGGAAAACATATTTTCCAATGATACCTCAGACAAGGGTTTGATCTCCAAAATATATAAAGAACTCACATGATTCCATTCTAAGAAGACAAGCAACCCAATTTAAAAAAAATGGGCAAAAGACTTGAACAGACAATTCTCCAAGGAGGACATGAAAAGATGCTCAGTGTCATTAGCCATCAGAGACATACAAATTAAAACCACAATGAGATACCACTTCACACCAGTCAGAATGGCCATCATAAACAAATCAACAAACAATAAGTGTTGGAGAGGATGTGGAGAAAAGGGAACTCTAGTGCACTGTTGGTGTGAATGCAGACTTGTGCAGTCACTGTGGAAAACAGTATGGAATATTTTCAGAAAACTAAAATGGATCTGCCTTTTGACCCAGCAATTCCACTGCTGGGACTATATCCTAAGAACCCCGAGACACCAATCCAAAAGAACCTAGCCCCCCAACGTTCATAGCAGCACAATTCAGAATAGCCAAGTGCTGAAGCAATCTAAGTACCCATCAGTAAATGAGTACATCAAAAAACTATGGTACATTTACACAATAGTATACTATGCAGCAGAAAGAAAGAAGGAGCTCCTATCCTTTGTGACAGCATGGATAGAACATTATGCTAAGTGAAATAAGACAGGCTGTAAAAAAAAGACAAATACCATATGATCTCACCTTTAACTGGAACCTAATCAAGAAACCAAACAAGGAAGCAAAATATAACTGGAGACATTGAAATTAAGAACAATCTGACAGTAACCAGAGGGGAGGAGGGAAGGGATAATAACTGGAAGGGAGGAAGGGTAAAAGATACATGGACAAAACCAAAGCGGGGGTGGGTGGTGGAAACAAGGTAGGGAGGTGGGGATGGCTGGGGTGGGCAGAGAGAGGTGGAGTATGAATGCAGACAATTGTTACTGAACAACAATAAAATAATTTTTTTTTTAAAAATGGGCAAGGGACTTGAACAGACACTTCTCCAAGGAGGACATACAGAGGATCCAGAGACACGGGAAAAGATGTTCAGTATCGCTAGCTATCACAGAGATGAAAATTAAAACCACAATGAGATACCACTTCACACCAGTCAGAATGGCCATCATAAACAAAGCAATAAACAACAAGTTTTGGAGAGGATATGGAGAAAAGGGAACCCTACTGCACTTTTGGTGGGATTGCAGATTGGTACAACCATTATGGAAAACAGTATGGAATTTTCTCAGAAAACCAAAAATGGATCTGCCTTCTGACCCAGCAATTCCA
The DNA here is from genome assembly GCA_039655065.1 of Glossophaga mutica. Taxonomy (NCBI): domain Eukaryota; kingdom Metazoa; phylum Chordata; class Mammalia; order Chiroptera; family Phyllostomidae; genus Glossophaga; species Glossophaga mutica. Next base: position 121,776,807 of record CM077305.1, on the reverse strand, counting down.
CTGCTAGGATTATATCCTAAGAACCCTGAAACACCAATCCAAAAGAACCTATGCACCCAATGTTCATAGCAGCACAATTTACAATAGCCAAGTGTTGGAAGCAACCTAGATGCCCATCAGTAAATGAATGGATAAAAAAACTGTGGTACATTTATACAATGGAATTCTATGCAGCAGAAAGAAAGAAGGAGCTCATACCATATGCAACAGCATGGATGGAACTTGAGAGCATCATGCTAAGCGAAGTAAGCCAGGCAGTGAAAGACAAATACCATATGATCTCACCTTTAACAGGAACCTAATCAACAAAACAAACAAGCATAATATAACCAAAGACAAGGAAATTGGGAACAGGCTGAAAGTCACCAGAGGGGAGAGGGGAGGGAATTTCAGGGGAAAAGGGGAAGGATTTACAGGAACAAGTATAAAGGACACATGGACAAAAACTATGGGGGGGGGGCGTGGAAATGGGAGGGAGGTGGGGAGGGCTGGGGTGGCGGGTTCGGGTGAGAATAAAAGACAGAAAACTGTACAAGATCAACAATTAAAATAAAAATTAAAAAAAAAGAAAATAAGTAAGGACAATAATGTAATATAAGCCATTGAATAAAATAGTAATCCATTGATCTATACTAGTAGTAATTAGGCAAGTGATTGGATGGATGGATGGGTATACAGAAAGACAGATAGCAAGACAATTAGTGAGCTAGATAAATACGTGAAAAGAAAATGCTCTTTCTTCAGTACAATGCCAACTGATAAATGGGGAGGGAGTGGTAGAGTTGGAAAACAACCATTTCGAAATAATTACTGTAAAGACTTGTTCAAAAATAATTGTTAATAGATAGTATATCTAGGATTTGAAATTCTGATGAGGAACAGGATATTTGCATGATCTGAAAATGTCTCCCTTCAGAGATTTTAATACATACAGTGGATGATAGTAATTATATAGAGAAACTAAAATAGACAAGACTTTTATCAGCTGAGAAAAATTTAAATTACCTTTGAGTGGGAACACAACATTACTTTTACAGCACTCTGCCAGGAATGTAAAATACCATTTTAATCATGAGGAAACACCAGACCAACCCAAACTGAGGGACATTTTGTAAAAAAAAACTTGCCATGCTTTACAAAAATGTCTAAGTCATGAGAAACAATGAAAAACTAAGTAAAGACTATTTCCAGACTAAAGGAGACTAAAGAGCCATAACAATTAAATTCTGTATTTAGGGGGGGAAATGCTGAAAAAGTCATTGCTGGCACAACTGAGAAAATTGGAATACAAACTGTGAAGTAGATAAAAATGTTATGTCAATGTTAAAATTGCTGAACTTGATGAATATCCTTGTTTTTAGAAAATATACTGTGAAATATTAGAAGATAAATTGGTATTATATTTGAGTATGAAACTACTCTGAAGTCAGGAAGAATGAGAAAAGAAAGAGGAGAGAATGATTACACAAACATGGCAAGTGTTAACAACTGCTGAATCTTATAAAAGGTATTCAGGAGTTCTAGGTATTAATACTGTAAATATTAAGTAAATTTAATTTTTCAAAATAAAAAATTAAAATTACTGGGTGAAAATATGAAATGCCACAAAGTTTTAGTTCTTTAAAGTATGAAATGCATGTACAAGTTGATGCAGAAATTCTACTGCATATATACACACACACAGCAATTCTTCTGAACACACACACACACACACACACACACACACACACACACTTCCAAATTGGGAATAACCTAAATGTTCACCAGTGAGTGGAATTGTTTAATATTTTATGGTAGATTAATTAATTCTCCGTGGCCATTAAAAGAAGTAATCTCCTATATCATTGTAACAAAATGAATTTGGTAAATAACATTATTTATTTTGTAATCCAATTTTTACTTATGACAGAAAAGTTTTAAAGAGACTAGCGCCTATCAAATTGTTAACAACTGTTACTTAGGGCAATTTTATACTCCTGGGTGGATTAGGTTCTAAAGAATATTTGTAAATCCATATGTTTTCAAGTCTAAATAACTAAGACAAATGTAAACTTGTGGTTCCCTATTGTATTTTTTCCTAACAGGAACGTGAATCAATTTCTTTGAGGCTTAAAAAGCAGGCATATTCTTCTTCCTCTTGCATCTGTATATTCTAGCAGATTTATTTTCTCCGAATAGATAAATTTTGTCTTCCTTTAGAAACCTGTTAAGGCAGGTACTTATCTCTTCCCACACAATCTTGACCAGTGCCATACATTACTCTTCAGCAGTTTGAGGTCCACACATACTACTTTTGCATTCACATGGATAGTGTGCTGATTGTCATTGCCTTGTGAAAGGCAGGGATCACCAACAGCCAGCCCTTAAAAGACTACCTAGGCCTTAATTCTCCATATCATTTCTCTACAGCACTTCCAACATTAGGAGGATGGATGTCTGACTTGTTGGCCTCACTCAGTCCAACAGTTTTTCTCATTTCTTAAGAATACCATTGATTTCACAGGGAATGTTCTCTTCTCATCCTGCTCAGTTCATTCTTCCTTCAAAATCACTCATACTCTCAAATAATTTACTCAGTGTGTATATGCCCCTTTCTTCACTCCCTGATTTCCAGAAATCCCTTTTTTCCTTTTTAATTACATGCCCTTTCTTAGTAACTTTTTCAATATTCTTGGTTCTCCTCTACTTATCAGATATGATGGTGCCAATAATATTTGAAAAATATCTGAACATGAAGCATAAGATTGGCAATTACAGTGCAGACTGAAAGGCCGCGTAAAAACTGAGTGGACATGATCAAATGACCTGAAGGAGGTGGACTCCAAGCGCTTCAGCTTTTAGAAGGATCTTGCATTATATTTATGTGAATTTGTAGGCTCATTGTTTGTTAATAGAGGAGCTTCCAGTTAAATCTGTATTCTTGGGGTTATTTTTTTTTTTGCTTAATTTACGACTATATATTCATATCATATTTTATAATTACAAAAACAGAAAACAGTAGAAAAAGAAGATACCTTCTAATTGTGCTATGTACTGGCAGGCAGAATTGTATTTCTCCACATTTTTTTATCCCCTCATGAAAACTGTTTTGTGTTTGTTTGCTTGTTTTGATCTAATCATGGTTTGAGATTCCTTTGTATCGAGAAAAACAGCCAATCTATGTCTTTTATGTAAAAGCACACTACTTACTTGGAAACCTTGCCAAGTTCTGGCTCCAGTTAGTTCAGACTTTGTGGAAAGCTATATTCAAAAAAAAAACAAAAACAGAATCAAATCAAAATATTAAAGTACAGGAAGTGTAAAAGGACTGGAATGAACCATGAAGAATTTAACACAGCAGGCATTAAGGATAAGTGATTACCTATTAAATACAGGGTACAAACGCATATAAATATAAAAGAAGGTAACTAAAATATGGATTCAGCAATGATAATAATGGATTCAGCAGGAAAGGGAATGGTTGAGAGGCACTGAGAGTGAAAGTTGGATACTTTATTTAATGGGGGAGGTGTGCTGGTTAATTTTGTTTCAGTTTGAATGGCTCAGAAGCTGGCCAGATATTTGGTCAAACATTAATCTGAGGGTGTCCATGAGGGTGCTTCTGGGTGAGACTAATATTTGAATTCTAGACTAAAAGCAGATTGCTCTCCCTAAACTGATTGTGAGTGGGCCTCATCAATCAGTTGAAGACCTGAGTAAAATGGCTAACTTCTCTCCAGTAAGGGGAAGATTTTCCTACCTTCAGACTTGAACTGAAACACTGTCTTTCTTGGTTCTCAGGCCCTCTGACTCAGACTGGAAAGACACCATCAGGTCTCCTGGGTCTTTAGCTTTCCAACTCCGTAATTGAGTAAGCCAATCCTTTAGATTCTATCATCTATCTATCTATCTATATCTATCTATCTATCTATCATCTATCTATCATCTATCTATCTACCTAATCTCCTGTTGGTTTCCTGGTGAACCCTGAGTAACACAGGAGTTAATATCCTTTCATTGATGGCCTTTAAATTTAATAATTTAAAATTTTTAGTTATGACAGTGTGGGTAGGACTATGAGTTATTTCTCTAAATCCGCACTTTTCTTCTTGTTCTGGGTACACAGCAAAGCAGATGCCAGAAACGTACAGTTAGGTACACCCGGTGACTGTGTTTCAGTTGATGGAATAGGAGTGGGAGTGATATGTACCATTTTCAAGTAGAAATTTTGGAAAAGCAGGTGTGTCTACCTTGTGCTGCTTCTGCAGATAAGTTTTAGGCAACCATATTGCCCTCAGGGTTACCAGACCCAAGTGATGGGAAGTTCTGTCCTTTGTCCAAGATACACACCCTGTAGGGGAGAGCCATCTGCCCAAGGAAATACCCACACCTTGGCATGTAAGCTGGTCAAAGATACATTTTTATTGTATTTCTGTAACTATTTTTTTGGAATCTTCTTTTATTTTCTTAACTAATAGTGAAATATACAGAAGAGTACATAATATAATCTGTATTTATGGTCCCAATAACTACAATAAACAGATGTTAAATTTTGCCATGTTTGCTTCAGATATTGTAATAGTTTACTAGGCCTGTCATAACAAAATCCCACAGACTGGGTAACTTAATAGAAATTTATTTCCTTACAGTTCTAGAAGCTAGAAATCCTAGATCAAGGTGTTGGCAAGTTTAGTTTCTTCTGAGGCTTCTCTCCTCGGCTTGCAGATGACCAACTTCTTGCTGTGTACTTTGTATCCTGTGTTTTGCTTGTGACATAATCCTCTATCCTTAAAAGGACAATGGGAATAGACCCCAATCCTCTTGGACTGGGGTCTAGCCATATGATCTTATTTTAACTTAATCACTTCTTTAAAAGCACTATCTCCAAATACAGTCGTATTCTGAGGTCCTGGAGTTAGGACTTCAATGTATTAATTTTGAAGGGCACATTTCAGCCCATAACAGTGCTTTTGTTTTTAAGAAACAGTATATTGCATCTACATCTAAAATGTGGCTTTCCACCTCATTCTCCTCCCTCCCTCATCATAGGTATCAATATCCTGAGATTAATATAAATTGTTCCAATAATATGTGTATGTATCACCATTAAGAAAGTACCTTTTTATGCATTCAACTGTTTACATAAATAGCATCTCTCCAAAATCCTTCTTGGACTGGCTTTTATTAATCAGCTATAGCTTCGTGTGCTACACATTTGTAAAGAGCTGCACCTATGTTAATATGTGTTGGTTCTCTTTATCTGTAGTATAATATTCCAGTGAATGAATAAATACCAATAATCTATCTCCTTACTGATGGAAAGTTCAGTTGTTCCTCCTTTACCTTTATATGTTGTTAGACCACATGATACCTCTTTCCCGTGTGTACAGACCAGAAAGTGGTGTTTGGTCCAATGATGGCACATTAACATTTACCTGATACTGTTCTTTTCTCCAGTGTTTCTATACCAATTTATACTCCCCTTGGTAATATGATAGCTTCCTCCCCTATATCCTTATTAAAATTTGCAGCTATAAGGTATTAATTTTTGCCAATCTCATGAGCATGACATAGAATTTTAACTATTTAATTTTTACTATTTTGATTGATAGTGGTGAGGTTGAATATAATCTTATAAATATCTACCATTCAGATTTTCTTCTTTGTGAATTGCCTCTATATCCTTTTCATTTTTTTCAGTGATTTTCAAATTACTTGTGGGAGTTTCTTATGCATATTGTGAATTTTAAGTCACTTTCCCAGACTACTTTGGTTTTCATTTCTTTTTATGGCATCTTTTTGATTCAAAGAAATTTAAAATACAGGCAAATTTATGATTTTTTTCTTCATGAAGTGTGCTCTTTGCATTTTGTTTATGGCATTCTTTCCTACCTGATGCCATAGAGATCATCTTCTATGTTTTCTTGTAAAACTTAAACATTTCTTTTAATATTTAGGTCTTTAATATACCTGTACTTTGTTTGGTGTGTAGTGTGTGGTCTTTCTTTTTGCCACATGGACAGCCAATGATTTATTAAATAGTCCATTCTTTCTCCCACCAACTTGTGATGCCTTCTTTGTTAAAATCCAATTTCTGTCTCTGTTTTTTATTCTCTTTTATTGATTCATGTACCAACCCTTGGGCCATTGTTCTCATTATTTTAATTAGTCTAACTTTATAATATATACATATTTTTGCTATCTTATATTGTGGATACTCATTTTTTATTTCTGTTCTTCAGAATTATGTTGGGTATTCTTGGTCCTCTTCCATGGTGTAGAAGAATCAACATAGCCTTCTGTTGTGCTTTAAAGTTAGATGCTGTCAGAGGGATTTTAATATTAATTGTTATAGAGAGGAGACAACAGACTAGCTGATAATTAAGCACATAGAATAATGCTGAGGTATTTGTCATATATGTGGAACCAACAATTCAGTTTAAGGGAGGGGAAAAACAAATGGTGAGTTACACGGGAATGTGGGCTAGCAATTCTGATACCACTTTAATATGCTTAGTATGGTTGAACAAATGAATAAATAAATCATGTGTAGTGGGAGCCTGGCTTCTCACTGTCAGAGAAAGAAGTTGCAAATAAGCAAGTGTGAAGATTGGAAGGAACCCTCTAGTGCTGAATTAGAGCTGGAGACATCAGTATGAACTCACTTTTACATGTGCAACTGTGCTAACAGACATATATGTATATATAAATATATATGTGTGTGTGTGTTACTAAATCACATTTCTAGGTTTGTCCTTTGAGAAAGCCCAAAAGCACTGACAGTGATGCTCCAGTAGCAATGAGCACGCAGCACCTGTTTGTTTCTTGGTTTCTATATCTTTCTTTGATGAACTGAATCAGGACTCCTTGGAGAAATGGCCAGTTTTAGGGCTAGAACAGGGAAAGTACAACATGGGACTGGAGCATCCTGAAGTGTCCAGAAAGAAGGAAGAACAAATAAAAAGATGGGAGCCAGTCAAAAGGGTATAGGCACCAACATGAAAGAACTCCCAATAACCGAATCTGGAATATTTTCAGCAACAAGATAAATTATATAGACCCTGGCTGGTGTGGCTCAGTCGATTGAGCACTGGCATGCAAATCAAAGGGTTGCTGGTTCAATTTCCAGACAGGGCACATGCCTAGATTGTGGGCCAGGTCCCCAGCAGGGGACACATGAAAAGCAACCACACATTGGTATTTCTCTCCCTCTCTTTCTCCCTCTCTTCCTCTCTAAAAATAAATAAATAAAATCCGTTAAAAAAGATAAATTATAGAGAGAAGGAAGATGGTGGCATGGTAGGAGGGAGCAGATTCCACTCCCTCCTACACACAGGAGAAAAACCTAGCTGATCTACAGAGGAACAGAGCAAAGAGGCAACAGTACCACAGCATATATGAAAATAGGAGACAAAAATTGTAGTAGACACTGAAAAACCAGCCGGTAAGGAGAGTGCTTCAGGACAATAGGGTCCAGGGATCAGCATAAGGACCAGGGCGGTTGCAGCCCCAGGCCCCGGTCTCACTGGGTCTGCCAAAGGGCTCTTAGGAGAGAGCCAGTTCAACCACTCCCTCCCCGACCTAACAAGGTTTGAGCAGCACCAGGGGAGACCTGGTTGGTTGCTTGAAGTCGCAGAGAGGGGCATAAGGACTGAGTGGCAAACACACAGGGGCTGTGAGCACCCACACATACGCCTGGGAGGAGTGCACGCCTGAGCCTGTGTGACCACAGGTGGCCTAGCCTCACAGCCTCACCTGCAACCAGAGCCCATGTCTGTGAACCCGGGGTGAGTGCACGAACTGCAGGAAACTCGGAACCCACACCTGTAAACTCGAGGAGCGCATGTGCTCTGTAGGAGAACCAGTGTTCACCCCCTTAAATCAAGGGAGTGTGCATACTCTGTGGGAGAAACAGAGCCCAGACTCAAGGCCCTGTGGAGAGGCAACAGGCTAGCTCTGGGGAGAGTGTGCAGCTAGCCCTGGGGAGAGTAGCCGGAAGCTGACTGAGTCCTGAACAGGGAGAAAAGCCATATCAGTCACTCCTCAGCCTTCTGCAGCCAGCAAGACCAGAAAAACTGGTTTGGCCAGTTTGAAACCAGCAAGTTTTGTTTTGTTTTGTTTTTTTGTTTGTTTGATTGATTTTTAAAAGTATTTTTTATCATTTTTTATCTGTCAATTCCTTTTGCTTCTCTTTCCTTCTTGGTTTATTCCTTCTTCCTTTCTTTCCAATTTTATCTCTTCTTCCTTCCTTCCTCTACTTTTTTTCCATTTTCCTTTTTTCTCTTTTTAAATACCCACAAGTGAGACAAAAAAAAAAAAAAAAAAAAAACCTGGAACTGTGAAAAGACCAGAGTTGGACCCAAAGAGGGGGCATCCCAACAGCTGAGACAGTGGGACAAATTTCACTTTGCTATTACAGAGAACCTGCAAGTTATTGCATATCTGTATTATTTTCCATTATTCTTACATCTTTTATTTTAATAGTATTTTTGTGTCCTTTTTCTTTCTGTTTAGTCTTCTTTGCTTGGCTGGTTATATTGTATTGTTTGACAGGTTTACCCTGTTCTCTCATCCATAGTGTATTCCTAATTTACTTCACTCCACTTGTGTTCCATTACCACACTACTCAAGGTCCTATACTCCCTATTCTTGTTATCTAGACCTCATAGATTCTGTCATATGATTGTTGCTCTAATATTATTATAGATAATAGCTGTTCCATACAATAGTAATACTACACAGCACCCCTCCCAGACCTTAGCCCACTTCATGGTTTCCTGAACTCTATTACTGTTGTGCATAACTCTATTTTACATACTACACCTATTTGCTATCTTTTACTCTCACCTAACCTCAGAATCTGACTTTCCACAAACTCACTGCTTTCTAGATCCAACTCACAATCTTTCCCTCCCCAACAAGAGTCTTATTTTCTTTCTATCCTTTCTAAAAAGTGGCTAGTTGGGCATTAGATCACAGTAAACACTATATATAGCCAAAGAATCTCCTATCACTTCTCTACCAGCTGCTACTATACAAATCATAGAATACTCTCTTGCTATCTTAAACTATTTTGCCTTACCCCCCCAACTGATCACAGAAAAGAATAGGTGGAAGCTGTGAACACTAGGATACCTGAAAGAGACTGCACCACTGAATCTCACAGATATTCTACCACAGAAGTTCACACCATAAACCCAGTGAGCCAGACCAGACCAATTTAAGAAGCTGAGGCGAACAAGAAGAGTTTCACAAACAATGGGAAGACAAAGAAACAATCCCCAAATGAAAGGAAATGAGGAAGCCCCAGAAAGAATGCTAAATGAAACAGAGGCAACTCAACTATCAGCTATTGAGTTCAAAGCAATGGTTATCAGGAAGCTCAACGAGCTCACAATGAGCTACCAGAAATGACAGGGAAGCTACAATGAACTCACTGCAAACTACAACAACATGAAAAAGGAAATAGAAACTATCAACAAGGGCCAAGAGGAAACAGAGAATACAATTTCTGAACTGAAGAACACAGTAGAAGGGATCGAAGGCAGGCTCGATGAAGAAGATTGGATCAGCAAACTGGAGGAAAAAGTAGAAAAAACACCCAGAAAGATCAAGAAAAGGAAAAGAGGCTCAGAAAGAATGAAGATGGGTTGAGAGAAATAAAAGACAATGTGAAACGTAATAATATCCGTATAATAGGGATACCAGAAGGAGAGGAACAGAAAGGGACAGAAAACCTATTTGAAAAAGTAGTGATGGAAAACTTCCCTGATTTGATGAGAGAAAAAGTCACACAAGTCCAGGAAACACAGAGAGTCCCAAATCAAGAGGAAGCCAAAGAGGCCCACTTCAAGACACATCATCATTAAAATGGCAAAATTACTAGACAAAGAGAAAATAGTAAAAGCAGCAAGGGAGAAACAAGAAGTAACATATAAGGTAACCCTGGTAAGGTTAACAGCTGATTTCTCAATGGAAACTCCAAACCAGAAGAGAATGGCAATATTCCAAGTAATGAGAACCAGAGGCCTGCAACCAAGGCTACTTTACCCAGCAAGGCTCTCAATCAAGACAGAAGGCCAAATAAGGAGCTTCCCAGACAAAAGAAGTCTAAAAGAATACATCTCTACCACACAGCCCTGAGAGACTTGCTAAAGGGACTTCTTTAAGGAAAGGAAGGAAAAGAGTGAGAGAGAGAGAGGAACACAGGTACAAAAATGGCAATGAATAAGTACCTATCAATAATAACCTTAAATGTAAATGGACAAAATGCTCAAATCAAAACACATAGAATAGCTGAATGGATAAGAAAGCATGACCCATTCACATGCTGCCTACAAGAGACCCATCTCAGGACAAAAGACTTACACAGGCTAAAAGTGAAGGGCTGGAAACAAATTTTCCAAGCAAATGGACAGGAAAAAAAAAAACCCGGGGTAGCAATACTTATATCAGACAAAATAGACTTCAAAAAAAGGGCCAGAAACAGGGACCCAGAAAATTACTTCACAATACTGAGGGGAAGAATCCACCAAGAAGACATAAACATTGTAAATATATATGCATCCAACATAGGAGCACCAAATACATAAAGAAAATCTTAGAGGACTTAAGGAAAGATATTGATAGCAACACAGTTATTGTAGGGGATTTTAACACCCCACTGTCAAAAATGGACAGATCTTCCAAACAAAATATCAACAAATATATTGTGGCATTGAACAGTACTCTAGACGAACTGGACTTATCTGATATATATAGAGCCCTTCATCCCAAAGAAGCCAAATACACATTCTTTTCAAATGCACATGGAATGTTTTCAAAGATAGACCACATGATAGGACACAAAACAACCCACAACAAATTCAAGAAAATTGAATCATGCCAAGCATTTTCTCAAATCACAAAAGATTGAAACTAGAAACCAACCACAAGGAAAAAAAAAAAAAAAAACAGAAACATTCAAAATCATGGAGATTGAATAGCATGCTATTAAATAATGAATGAGTCAAACGAAATTAGGGAAGAAATCAAAAAGTTTCTGGAAACAAATGAAAATGAACTTACACCAACCTAAAACTTATGGGACATAATGAAGGCAGTCCTCAGAGGGAAGTTCATAGCAATACAGGCCTACTTAAAAAAGATAGAAACATTTCAAACAAACGGCCTAACCCTACGCCTACAAGAACTCGAGGAACAACAACAAAGACAGCGCACAACAAATAGAAGGAAGGAAATAACCAAGATCAGAGCAGAATTAAATGGCATAGAGACTAAAAGCTCAATTCTAAAAATCACTGAATCCAGGAACTGATTCTTTGAAGAGATAAACAAAGTCTACAAGCATTTAAGCAGGCTCATTAAGAAAAAAGAGAGAGAAGACCCAAATAAACACAATCAGAAATGAAACAGGAGAGATTACAACTGATACCATTGAAATACAAAAGGTTGTAAGAAATTACTAAGAACTGTATGCCAAGAAATTTGAAAACCTAGGTGAAATGGACAAGTTTCTAGAAAAGTATAACCTTCCAAAACTGAATGCAGAAGAAGGAGAAAGCCTGAACAGACCAATAACAGCAGATGAAATTGAAGCAGTAATCAAAAACTTCTGACACACAAAAGCCCTGGACCAGATGGCTTCACAGGAGAATTCTACAAAACATTTAAGGAAGAGCTAATCCCTACCCTTCACAGACTATTCCAAAAATCCAAAATGATGGAAGATTCCCAAACTCTTTTTATGAAGCAAGCATCATCCTAATCCCAAAACCAGATAAAGACACAACAAAAAAAGAAAACTTCAGTCCAATATCACTGATGAACATAGATGCTAAAATCCTCAACAAAATATTGGCAAACTGCGTCCAATAATACATTAAAAAGATCATACACCATGACCAAGTGGGCTTCATCCCAAGGATGCAAGGATGGTTCAATATTCGCAAATCAGTAAATGTAATACATCACATAAACAAAAGCAAAGACAAAAATCACATGATCATATCAATAGATGCAGAAAAAGCATTTGGTAAGGTACAACACCCATTTATGATAAAAACACTCAGCAACATGGGAATAGAGGGAGGACACCTCAACATAATAAAGGCCGTATATCAGATACCTGCAGCCAACATCATATTCAATGAGCAAAAACTAAATATTTTCCACTAAAATCAGGAACAAGACAAGATTTTCCACTTTCACCACTTTTATTCAATATAGTATTGGAAGTTTTAGCCACAGCGATTAGACAAGAAAAGGAAATAAAAGGCATCCACATTGGAAAGGAGGAATCAAAATTATCATTGTTTGCAGAGGACATGATAGTGTACATAGAAAATCCTATAGACTCGTCCAAAAAACTGCTCAACCTAATAAATGAATTTGGCCAAACAGCTGGATATAAAGTCAATTTCCAGAAATCAAAGGCATTTTTGTATACCAACAGTGAAATAGCAGAAGCAGAAATCAAGAAAAAAATCCCATTCAATAAAGCAATAACAAAAATAAAATACCTTGGAATAAACCTAACCAAAGAGGTAAAAAACCTGTATTCAAAAAACTACACAACACTGAAGAAAGAAATCAAGGAAGACACAAACAAATGGAAACACATACCGTGTTCATGGATCAGAAGAATTAACATCATCAAAATGTCCATACTACCCAAAGCAAATTACAGATTCAATGCAATACCTATTAAAGTACCAATGGCGTATTTCATAGACATAGAACAAACACCTCAAAAATTTATATGGAACCATAAATTACCCTGAATAGCTGCAGAAATTTTGAGAAAGAAGAGCAAAGTAGAAGGGATCACAATACCTGATACCAAACTGTATTACAAAGCCATTGTAATCAGAATAGCCTGGTACTGGCATAAAAACAGACACATGGAACAATGGGACAGAACAGAGAGCCCAGAAATAAACCCAAGTCTCTGTGGTCAATTAATATTTGACAGAGGGGGCAGCAACATAAAATGGAGTAAAAATAGCCTCTTCAACAAGTGGTGTTGGGAGAACTGGACAGCTACTTGCCAAAAAAAAAAAAACAAAAAAAAAAAAAAAAAAAACACAGAAACTTGAGCACCAACTTACAACATACACAAAAATAAATTTAAGGTGGATAAAAGATTTAAATATAAACTGTGACGCCATTAAAGTCCTAGAGGAGAACATAGGCTGGGAAATTTCAAATATTTCATGCAGCCACATTTTCATTGATATGTCCCCTAGAGCAAGGGACATAAAGGAAAGAATAAAGAAATGGGACCTCATTAAAATTAAAAGCTTCTGCACGGCTTAAGAAAACAGTATTTTTATTAACAACCACACCTAAAACAAAAGCAAACAACTAGAACAGGAATAGAACCACAGAAATGGAGATCATATGGAGGGTTAGCAACAGGGGTGTGGGAGGAGAAGAGAGGGGGAAAGGTACAGAGAATAAGTAGCATAGACGGTGGGTAGAAAATAGACAGGGGGAGGGCAAGCATAGTGTGGGAAACGTAGAATCTAAAGAACTTATGACACATGGACATGAACTAAAGGGGGGGAATGTGGGTGGGAGGGGGTGTGCATGGTGGAGGAGAATGATGGGGAGAAATGGGATAACTGTAATAGCATAATCAATAAAATATATTTCTAAAAACTAAAATAAAATAAAAAGAGAACCAACTGTATGGGAAAACATATTTGCCAATGATACCTCAGACAAGGGTTTAATCTCCAAAATATAGAAAGAACTTACACTACTCCACTCTAAGAAGACAAGCAACCCAATTAAAAAAATGGGCAAAGGACTTGAACAGACACTTCTCCAAGGACATACACAGGATCCAGAGACACAGGAAAAGATGCTCAGTATCGCTAGCTATCACAGAGATGCAAATTAAAACCACAATGAGATACCACTTCACACAAGTTAGAATGGCCATTATAAACAAAGCAACGAACAGCAAGTTTTAGAGAGGATGTGGAGAAAAGGGAACCCTACTGCACTGTTGGTGGGATTGCAGATTGGTACAACCATTATGGAAAACAGTATGGAATTTTCTCAGAAAACTAAAAATGGATCTACCTTTTGACCCAACCATTCCACTGCTCAAAATTATATCCTAAGAACCCTGAAACACCAATCCAAAAGAACCTATGCACCCCAATGTTCATAGCAGCACAATTTACAATAGCCAAGTGTTGGAAGCAACCTAGGTGCCCATCAGTAAATGAATGGATAAAAAATTATGGTATATTTACACAATGGACTTCTATGCAGCATAAAGAAAGAAGGAGCTCCTACCCTCTGCTACAGTGTGGATGGCACTGGAAAGCATTATGCTAAGTGAAATAAGCCAGGCAGTGAACGACAAATTCCATATGGTCTCACCTTTAACAGGAACCGAAACAACAAAACAAACAAACAAGCAAAATATGACCAAAGACACTGAAATTGAGAACAGACTGACAGTGACCAGAGAGGAGATGGAAGGGAATTTCAGGGGAAAAGGGAAGGGTTTACAGGAACAAATATAAAGGACACATGGTCAAAAACTAGGGAGAGCGTGGAAATGGGAGGGAGTTGGGCAGACATGCAGTAAATGACAGAAAACTGTACTTGAACAATTTAAATAAAATTTTAAAAAGATAAATCATAGAGAATAGGATTATACTGATTGTATAGATCAAAGAATAAAAGAAATATTCATGAATCCATATTGATGTAAATAATGAATTGAATAAATAAACAAATCATGATAAAGGGTTAAATCTTCCTTACGTGAAAATTCCAATTAATAAATGTAAAAATAATGAGGGAAATAGAAAATCAGCATTACACAGCCAGAGTAACCATGGCTTTAAGGTCCACTGATGAATGCTAATTAGTTGGTGGAACTTTAAAGAGAAACAGGATATTTGGATAACCTCAAATCTCTCCCCTAAAATACTTATTAATTATTACACTGGTTTTAACATACATTCACATAATCTTTGATAGTCCTACCTCTGGAAGGCGAAACTTAATTGCTCTCCTTTAAAGTATGAGCTGGACTTAGTCACTCACATCTAAAACATAGATTATGGAAAGAGGAAGAATATATCTTGACAGTAGACAGAGCTGGCAGACACCCCCTTAATCTTGTTTTCAAGGTTAATATCGCCAATGAGTCATGTTGACGTCATGCATTCCTGATAGGATGTCTTGAGAAGGGCATTTCACCTCTGTGGTCTTGTCTTAAACCTAAAACCCTCATCAAATCATGAGGAAAACCTCAGAGAAAGCCAAAACTGAGGGATAGTCTACACAATACCTGTCTGGTGCTCTTTAGAAGTGTTAAAGTGGTGAAAGATAAGGAAATATAGAGAACTTGCATAGTGTTATCTTATACCCTTGGAAGTCACCCCCCTTCATCCCTATGGGCAAGGAGAAATCAAAGAAAGAGGCAGACCATTCCACAAAGAAAGAGGCAGACCTTTCCACATTGGCTAGTTTATCAAGCAAGGGAATTTAAAAGGTTCATCTTGGGTGACCACAAGATGAGCAGATCTCTACCTGGCCCCTGAATTGTAAAGTTTGTATACAAACCATAACTTGGTTCCATCACATATTCAGTACAGATGTTCTGAACAACAGCTTACTCTTGCAAAGATTTTTCCTCGAAAATGGCTCCCACTGTGGAACCAGCAGATGGAACATACATTGCAAGGACAGGGGAGGGGATTAGGAACATCCAAAGGCCTGCCTAGGTCCAGCTTGAGGTTCAATTGATGGTCCTGTCCTCTCAATGACCTCCTTCTACAGACAGACCAGAGGACATTAAGAAGATATGGTAATGAAACACAAAATAGTTGGATATTAGTAGAGAAACGAATGAAATACAAACAAAGCATGTGGTTTAGTTGGCAGCATAATGGAAAGGCTAAGTTCTCAGTTTGGACACCGGTACCATGTTTATATAAGATGCTAGCCTAGGGGAAGCTGGATGAAGAGAATAAAAGAACTCTCTGTGTTGTGTTCTCACTCAGTTGTCATACTACAAGTATTTCAAAGTGAAAAAATGTTTTTAAAAAACCCAGTGAAAAAGTTGTGAGCTCACTGAGATGAATGACAATAATGAACAATCACTACCTCTTCCTACATTAGTTTTATTTTTGACTTCTCATAATTATGGAAAATATATTTTGTATATCAACATTCATGCACATATAAACATATTTACATTTCAGATAGGTAAAGACATGCTCTGCTATAAAAATAACTTCTCAATGACAGACTTCTTTTCTTTTCACCTGGAATGGTAGGAAAATACACTGGGTCAAACCTGTCACTCATGGAGATCAGATTATGTAGTTACATTTGTTTCTACTTGCAATATTTTGTACTTGGGAACTTCATCTTTGTTTAATATCAACAAACCGTAGCTCCTTGATTAGTCCCTGAGGTTGTCAATTCAGTCTTCTTAGCAGAATATGGAAACAATTTATATATCATAGCATCTGAATAACCAAGGTACTTTGGGGCTGAGAAATTTATTTTAATCTTTCCATTTAATTAAAATCCCTGTCCATTCTTAAAGGGACACTAGTTTTTCTGGTTATACCATTTCTAAAGGAGCAGATGATATTAGTTTGCTCCTACACTTCCATGTGAAATTTAAAGTTTATGTATATAAATTTATATATAAATATACATACATATATAAATATATAATTCATACTATATAACCCATACCTGCACATGACCCTATTGGGATTTTGTTTGAAATTACTTGGAATTTATTGATTAATGGTGAGAATTTTATCTTTATATTACTGAGTTTTTCATTTATAAATATGGTAAATGTATAAATGTGTATGTTTTATTTGTTTATATGTTTTTATGCCTGTTATTAGTTGAATTGTATCTCCCAGAAATGAATGTTGAAGTCATGCCTAGTAGTACCTGTGAATGGGAACTTATTTAGAAATAGGGTTTTTGTAGATGTACTTAAGTTAAGGCAAGGTCATTAGGGTGGGCCCTAAGCCAACATGACTAGTGTCTGTACAAGAGAAAAGTGCTGTCAGAAGAGAGATACACAAGGAGAATTCTATGTGACAACAGAGTCAGAGATTGGAGTGATAAAGCTGCAAGTTAAGGAACTCCAAGGATTGACCACCACCATCAGAAGCTAAAGAGAAGCAAGGAAGAATTCTACCTAGGGTTTCAGAAGGAATGTGGCCCTGCTGACACCTTGATTTCTGACTTCTCACCTCCAGAATGGTAAAGAATACATTTCTGGATTAAGCCACACAGTGCTTGCCTTTTATTAGGTTTATTTCTAAGTATTTAATGGATTTTATTGTAGTTCTGAATAGAAACTTCTTTTAAAATTATACTTTCTGCCCTGGCTGGTGTGGCTTAGTGGATTGAACACTGACCTGCAAACCAAGGGGTTGCTGGTTTGATTCCCAGTCAGGGCACAAGCCTAGGTTGCAGGCCAGGTCTTCAGTGGGGGCCATGTGACAGGCAAACACTCACTGATGTTTCTCTCCCTTTCTTTTTCCTTCTCTTCCCCTTTCTCTAAAAATAAATAAAAGTCTTTCAAAAATTATATTTTCTAATTGTATCCTGAGGCAATTCACAAAGGAGAAAATCTGAATGGTAGATATTCATAAGATTATATTCAACCTCACCACTATCAATCAAAATAGTGAAAATTAAATAGTTAAAATTCTATGCAATGCTCATGAGATTGGCAAAAATTAATACCTTATAGCTGCAAATTTTAATAAGGATATAGGGGAGGAAGCTATCATATCACCAAGGGGAGTATAAATTGGTACAGAAACACTGGAGAAAAGAACAGTATCAGGTAAATGTTAATGTGCCATCATCGGACCAAACACCACGTCCTGGTCTGTACACACAGGACAGAGGTATTGTGTGGTCTAACAACACATAAAGGTAAAGGGGGAACAACTTAACTTTCCATCAGTAAGGAGATGGATTATTGGTATTTATTCAATCACTGGAATATTGCATATAAGAATGCTGTTACTGGACTTCTGGCCAAGATGGAGGAGTAGGTGGACACACTGTGCCTTCTCTCACAACCAAAATTAAGGACAACAGATATTTAGAAACAAGAAAACAACCAAAACTGATAGAAAATTGAACTGTACAGAAGTCCAACAACCATTCATCCAGACTGGTAAGAGGGGCAGAGTTACAGCAGGAAAAAGCAGAGGTGTGGACCCAGGCATGCAGGCAGCAGCAGCTGGCAGTTCCCAGGTTTACAGGCAGTGTGTAGCAGACCGCAGGCAGGGGTGGCAACTGTGCAGACCCAGTGAGGCCGTGCAAGGCGGCTGACTGACCAGGTGGTCCCACATTCACGCACAGATAATCCAGGTGAAGGAGAAGTCCCTGGAAGGGATTGGAATCCAAGAGAGAGTGGAGCAAGCACCACTGTTCCCTTTTGGACCCCACCCCCACATACAGCATCACAACTCAGCAACTGGATGGCCCTGCACTGGGGAACACCTAAAGCTCCGCCCCTTACTATGTAACAGCTGTGACCAGACCCCCCCTCAAAAAAAAAAAAAAAACAGCAAAAATGTCTCAAACCAGAGAACAAATCAAAACCCCAGAGCCAATTACTCTAAGCGACGAAGAGATAGTCAACCTATCAGATGCACAGTTCAAAGCCCTGGTGATCAGGATGCTCACAGAATTGGTTGATTTTGCTCACAAATTAGATGAAAAAAATGCAGGCTACAATACGTGAAATGAAGGAAGATGCATGGGGAACCAACAGAGATGGGAGGAAAACAGGACTCAGATCAATGGAGTGGACCAGAAGGAAGAAACAAGCAACCAAACAGAAAACAAGGAAGAAACAAGAATTCAAAAAAGTGAGGAGAGGCTTAGGAAACTCTGGGACATCTTTAAACATCCCAACATCCGAATTATAGGGGTTCCAGAAGGGGAAGAAGAAGAGCAACAAGTGGAAAACTTATTTGAAAAAATAATAAAGGCGAACTTACCCAATCTGGTAAAGGAAATAGATTTCCAGGAACTCCAGGAAGCTCAGAGAATCCCAAAAAAGTTGGACACAAGGAGGAACATGCCAAGGCACATCATAATTACATTAACCAAGATTCAAATGAAGGAGAGAATTCTAGAAGCAACAAGGGATAAGGGGACAGTCACCTACAAAGGAGTTCCCATCAGATTGTCAGCTGATTTCTCAAAAGAGACCTTGCAGGCAAGAAGGGGTTGGAAAGAAGTATTGGAAGTCTTGAAAGGCAAGGACCTACATCCAAAATTGCTCTATCCAGCAAAGCTGTCATTTAGAATGGAAGGGAAGATAAAGTGCTTCTCAGATAAGGTCAAGTTCAAGGAGTTCATCATCACCAAGCCCTTATTATATGAAATGTTAAAGGGACTTATCTAAGAAAAAGAAGATAAAAAAATGACAGTAAAAAGACAGCAATCTCACAGATATTAACAACCACACCTAAAACAAAAGTAAACTAAGCCAAAAACTAGAACAGGAACAGAAACACAGAAATGGAGATCATATGGAGGGTTAGCAACAGGGGTGTGGAAGGAGGGGAGAGGGGGAAAAGGTACAGAGAATAAGTAGCATAAATGGTGGGTAGAAAATAGACAGGGGGAGTGCAAGAACAGTGTGGGAAATGTAGAAGCTAAAGAACTTATGACACATGGACATGAACTAAAGGGGGGATGTGGGTGGGAGGGGGTGTGCAGGGTGGAGGAGAATGATGGGGGAGAAATGGGATAACCATAATAGCATAATCAATAAAATATATTTAAAAAATAAAAAAGAATGCTGTTACTATTTGGGTTTTAAATTTTATTCTTTTTTTTGTGTGTGTGGATTTCCATGGATTTTATCTTTTGCCACCAAAAAAATAATAGTTTGCAAAAAATAATAATTTGTTTTCTTCTTCCCAACTCTCATGTCTTTGTTATTCTCTCTTGTTTTATTGCATTCACTGGGAACCTAATTTAATGCTGAATAAAGACTATGATGGAGGGCATATTTGTCTGGCTCTTGTCTTTAAGCGGTTCTCTTCTACCATGTTTTTTATAATGTTTGCTATAGGGTTTTTGGCAGATATTCCTTTTTCTCTTAGGGAAATTACCTTCAATTTACTTTGCTAAGCATATTTATAATGAATGAAGTGGGTGCGATGTTGCACATGCTAAAAATAATCTTGTTTTATGTGCCTTAATCCAATTTACTTTTTACATATGGACCTAAATGTCACTTCCTATGTGAAGGCTTCTCTCTTGCTTGTGTGCTAGCATCAGTGCTCTGCCAATGTGCTCCACAGCATGCTGTACTTTCTCTCTTCTAGAATTTGCCTTACTTAGCAACATGCTTGTGTGATTGTTTCTGCTTTCATGATGACAGGGATCTTGCTTTCTTTCTCAGTACTACCTCCATGTCTAATCCAGGGCCCAGAATATACCAGTCACTATAAATGGTAATTAAAAGAATGAATAAGTGGGTGAAACAAAAATAGAGCAAGAAAGTTTATAAAATTAAACAAAGCATGTCAGAACATTCATCCAGACAAACTTGTGCAGGGTTTATGTCAATAAAATTATAAAAGTCCGATAAGATAAAAAAGAGGATTGAATGAATAAAGATTCATCTTCTGTATTTCTGGGTGGCAAATTCCAATATTATGGGTTTATTATATAACATTTGAGTTTCAAACTGTTGGGAAATAACTAGTGCCAGGAAGATGAAAAAGAAAATGCACCATAGTTGGTGTAGCTCAGTGGAATGAGTGCAGGGTGCAAACCAAAGGGTTGCTGGTTCAATTCCCAGTCAGGGCACATGCCTGGGTTGTGGGCCAGGTCCCCAGTGGGGGCTGTGTGAAAGGCAACCACACATTAATATTTCTCTCCCTCTCTTTTTCTTTCCCTTCCCCTTTCTCTAAAAGTAAATAAATGAAATCTTAAAAAAAACCAAACAAGAAAATACAGTTCAATCCTTGAGTAAAACCATATGCCAAAATAAATTTTAGATGCTTTCAACACAAGTTTAGAAAAGAAACCAAAAATGTACTAGAAGAAAATGTACATTTACTTTGGGGACGCCATTCATTTTCCACCAAAGGTAAAAACTACAAAGGAAATAATTGAGAGATTGAATATATAAAAATAAAAAAATATTTGTAATTAAAAACACTAAAACAATTTCCTGGTAAAGACAAAGTGGTAGCTTAATAATTGAAAGATATATGGTAGAGCACAAAACCTAATATTCTTAATACCTAAGAGGCTTTTATAAATCAGGAAGAAATAGTAACTCAGCAATAGAAAACTGATAAAAATAAAAATAAACACCATCCTGACTGTGTGCTCACATTCAACATGAACATGAGTTGGGCTGAAGGATGTCGCAGTGGGTAGCTTTCTCTGTTTTTCTGGCAGATGAGGGGATCATGGAAAGTGGGTGTGGGGAAGGATTCTGGTACGACCACAGTTCTTGCCAATGGAGAACAATGATATATGACTATATTTATTCTTCTTCTTCCCCATGTCACCTCAATATTTTTACTTTCTTACTTGATGCAGTGGCTACAGGACCAGGGTTGCAACTACAAGGGCTGTGAACAGGGATGATTCCTAAGTGAGAGACTGGGACTGTGCTTTTAACCTTATGTCACAATCCCCAAGGGCCTGATGAAACAGGAAGGGCCTTCACCCCCTTTGGCAGAACTGCGATTAACAGCAAGTGCAGCTATGTTGCCTGGTGGCAAAGATGCCCCTGTAGCTCTGCGCCTGTGTCACCTTACCCTATGTAAACCAGAGTGGACAGAGGGAGGGCACTGGCTAGACCAGCACCTCTGCCTACAGTCCAGTCCAGCACTGTGGTGACCCCAGCTTCCCTTTTAAAGGCAGGAACCTGGGTGTACATGCAGACAAGCAAAAATAGTGGCTGAAGGTAAAGGGAATAAAAACATGGGCTGTTTTGTCATGAGGGAAATCTAACATTACATCAACACTCTGAAAGAGGCTCAGAGCAAGAGATGATGTTGTCTCTTGGCTCCATCATACCAGATCTGCCTGAAAGGTTGGGGCCATATACTGCTGAGACCTCTCCTGCTTTGGGAACCTCTCAAGATCAAATGGCAGGTTGCAAACCTGAGTGGCCTCACCTTCTGAGACATTGTTACATGATACAGTGATGGACTGACTAGTTATTAATTACTTAGATTCTAGTCATGTGCCGGTACCTTTTGACTTTGTGATTGTTTTGCTCTAAGGGGATCTCTGTTAGAAGACCAGAGCATGGACTGTGATATTGTGATTTATAATAAGAAATATATATTTGGTCTTCAAATATGTATTTGGTCTTAGACCCATTCCTGGCCCAGAGCTTAGAAGAAAAAAAACCCTTGGAATTTTCTATGATAAGAGTAATAAAGTTGTCTTTTGCTAATAATGAGACAACTGGAAAGCCATTTGGTAACCTAAGGATGGGGGCTGGTTGCCAGGGAACCTGACCATGTAACTTGAGTGTTGGAACTTTTAATACTCTGCACCCCTAACCTCCCAGGAGAGGGACCTACAGATTGAATCTATGGCCAATGATTTAGTCAACCATGATGATGTAACAAAGCCTCCATAAAAACCCCAAAAAGAGGGGTTTCTGAGAGTTTCCTGGCTGGTGAACATGTGATTTGGGGGAGTGACACCCCAGAGACAGCATGGAAGCTCTGAGCCCTTTCCCCATACCTTGCTTTAAGCATCTCTTATATCTGACTGTTCCTGAGTTATATCCTTTCATAATAAAGCAGCAATCTAGTGAATAAAATGTTTATCTGAGTTCTGTGAGCCACTCTAGCAAATTAATGGAACCCAAGGAGGGAGTGGTGCAAACCTCTGATTTATAATCAGTGGGTAACTAGCACAGGTGACAACCTGGACTTACAATTGGCATATGAAATGGGGACAGTCTGGTGGGGCTGAACCCTTAACCTGTGGAATCTGATACTATCTCTGGGTACATTGTGTCAGAATTGAGTTGAATTGTAGAACACCAGCTGGTGTCCAAAGAATTGCTTGTTGGTGTTGGGGGGTGGGTCTCCCATCCCCATGACACATACACATTGGAATTGGTACCAGAAACTATTTATAAACCATGAAAGATAAATGTCCTACATAGTTCAGGTTACCTTAACCATAGACCAGGTGACTTAAACAACAGAAATTTATTTTTCACAGTTCTGGGGGCTGGAAATCTGAGATCAAGGTGCTGGCAAAGTTGGCTTCTGGTGAGGGCTCTCTTCCTGGCTTGGATAAGGTCCCTGTCTCTCTATGTCCTTAGATGGTGGGGTGTGAGTACCTGTATAAGAAATAAGGTTATCTTTTCAACTTCTGGCCAAGATGGAGGCGTAGGTGGAAACACTCCCCACACAATGAAAATTAAGGATGACAAAGATTTAGAAACAAAAAAACAATCAGAAGTGATAGAAAATTGAACTGTACAGAACTCCAACAACCATTCATCCAGACCAGTAAGCGGGGCGGGGTTGCAGCAGGAAAAAGTGGAGGTTGGTGGACCTGGGCACACAGGCAGCAGCTGGCAGATCCAAGGCATACAGGTGGCAGCTAGCAGACCCCAGGCACCGGCCGGCAACGGGCAGACCCATTGAGGCCTCGCAAGGTGGCTGGCTGACCTGAAGCTCCACATTCACATGCACATAATTCAGGGGAAAACGGGGAGTGAGACAGGCCTCACAACCCAGGGCCCCAGCACCAGGAAATAATACCTAAAAACACTGATTGAAAACAATTGTGGGGGTTGAGGTGCCAGGAGAGACTCCCAGCCTCAAAGGAGAGTTCGTTGGAGAGACCCACAGGGTCCTAGAATATACACAAGCCCACCCACATGGAAATCAGCACCAGAAGGGCCCAATTTGCTTGGGGGAAGTGGCAGAAGGGACTGGAATCCCAGAGAGAATGGAGCAAGCACCATTGTCCCCTCTTGGACCCTGCCCCCACACACAGTGTCACAATCCAGCAACTGGGCTGCCCCACCCTGGGGAACACCTAAGGCTCCACCCCTCACTATGGAACAGCTACGACAGGACGCTCCCAGAAAAACACCCAAAAATGGCTCAAATGAGAGAACAGATAAAAGCCCCAGAGCCAATTCTTCTAAGCGACCAAGAGATAGCCAACCTATCAGATGCAGAGTTCAAAGCACTGGTTATCAGGATGCTCACAGAATTGGTTGATTTTGGTCGCAAATTAGATGAACAAATGAAGGCTACAATAAGTGAAATGAAGGAAAACACACAGGGAACCAACAGAGATGGGAGGAAAACTGGGACTGAAATCAATGGAGTGGACCAGAAGGAAGAAAGAAACATTCAATCAGAAAAGAAGGAAGAAACAAGAATTCAAAAAAGTGAGAAGAGGCTTAGGAACCTCCGGAACATCTTTAAACATCCCAACATCCAAATTATAGGGGTCCCAGAGGGGAAGAAGAGGAGCAACAAGTGGAAAACTTATTTGAACAAATAATAAAGGAGAACTTGCCCAATCTGGCAAAGGAAATAGACTTCCAGGAAGTCCAGGAAGCTCAGAGAGTCTCAAAGAAGTTGGACCCAAGGAGGAACCCACCAAGGCACATCGTAATTACATTAGCCAAGATTCAAATGAAGAAGAGAATTCTAGAAGCAGCAAGGGATAAGGGGATAGTCACCTACAAAGGAGTTCCCATCAGACTGTCAGCTGATTTCTCAAAAGAGACCTTACAGGCAAGAAGTGGCTGGAAAAAAGTATTCCAAGTCATGAAAGGCAAGGACCTACATCCAAGATTGCTCTATCCAGAAAAGCTTTCATTTAGAGTGGAAGAGGAGATAAAGCGCTTCTCAGGTAAGGTCAAGTTAAAGGAGTTCATCATCACCAAGCCCTTATTATATGAAATGTTAAAGGGACTTATCTAAGAAAAAGAAGATAAAAAAATGACAGTAAAAAGACAGCAATCTCACAGATATTAACAACCACACCTAAAACAAAAGTAAACTAAGCCAAAAACTAGAACAGGAACAGAAACACAGAAATGGAGATCATATGGAGGGTTAGCAACAGGGGCGTGGGAGGAGGAGAGAGGGGGAAAAGGTACAGAGAATAAGTAGCATAAATGGTGGGTAGAAAATAGACAGGGGGAGTGCAAGAACAGTGTGGGAAATGTAGAAGCTAAAGAACTTATGACACATGGACATGAACTAAAGGGGGGATGTGGGTGGGAGGGGGTGTGCAGGGTGGAGGAGAATGATGGGGGAGAAATGGGATAACCATAATAGCATAATCAATAAAATATATTTAAAAAAACTAACAAGGTTATCTTTTGAACTTCTTATGAAATAATAGTTCTATCTGGTTAGAGTTCTACCATTATGACCTCATTTTAAGCCTCATTTCTTTCTAACACCATATCTCTGGATATTGTCACCTTGGGGGATAGAACTTCCAGATATGGATTTTTGTGGAGACATAGTTCAGTTCATATCTAAATAAACAGCACATAAATATCAACAGAGGTTTGGCATTTATCTTCATTATTTTCTTTCTTCCTGACTTTCTCTCTCTCTCTCTCTCTCGCTCTTGCTCTCGCTCTCGCTCTCTCTCTCTCTCTCTCTCTCTCTCTCTCTCTCTTTCTCCTTGAGTTAAACATGTAGCTAATTTTCTTTACTTTTCTTCTGTTTTGGGTAAGTATATTGAAGGTTTTATCTTTATTGTAAATTGCTTAATCTCATCCACCAGATTTTGCCATGGAGTGCTTTTGGTTCTAAGTATTCCCTCATTTCCATGTGAGATCTTTTTTCAATGTGAGGCCCTGGATGTTCATGATCATTATTGTTAGTTTTTGCAAGTATGTAATGTCCTTCTTTATCACCATGTTGGTTTTGCCAGGAGCTTTACCTCCAGATTTCTATAAATGCACTTTTTTTTATTCACAGGTCAAAGATATAATGGAGAAACATATTGACTGTATATCCAATGTGAGACAAGGGTTCTGCTACAGTGCTGGGACAGTGTAGACTTATGGTCTGTCATTCATCTACCTCTGTGAAAGGGAACTATAATATAGGCTTGCTAAAGTTATTTGGTTACCAGGAGAAGAGATTAATAATATGTGTGTTTTCATCAGTAAGAAAGTAAAGGTTGTATTGTATTCATAGCCAACCATCAAGTCTTAGGAACTGAGAACAACCAAGTTGTATTTTTCAATCATGCTTCCTGTCATCAGCGGCTTGGTCTTCATTGTCTGCACTCAGTGTGGAGGACTGAGCAGATGGTGGCTACAGCAGGCTCAATCCAACTTCTTGTACAATTGTCAGGCAGGAAAAACCTACTCCCATTGATAATATCCTCCTGCCTGGAACAAGAGACAACCTCACTCCTCCTCAAGCTATATTAGCCAGTGTCACAGAGCCACACCTAACTTTAAGGGGCCAAGAAAAATCTATCCTTTCCATGGGCCACCGAAGAGCCAAGAATATTTGGTGAATGGTAGTAACGACAACCTTACCCTATATGCTCTATGCCCTTTCCAAAACCTGTCTTTTGGCTTTTTGTTTGTCATTTTTTAAAAAAAATTCCCTTCAGTTATGTGAGTTATCATACAAGCTTCTAGTAAATTTCTTTAATGAAAAACTAAACAAAACTGAAGTTAGCTAGAGTTAGTTTCTATTGCTTTAAAAAATAGAAACTTTAGAGGGCATTAGACTTGTCATGATGAATGCTACTGAGCAGCTTAGGAAAGTGGACTTCAGTTCACATACTGGGCTGGTTTTGACAAAAAGGTACACACATTTTTTCAAGGATAAGGTTTTACTAGGAGCAGGAATGGCATGAGCCAATTTTTAGATTCAAATAATTATTGGTAGACATTATCACCATACATTAAGCAGGAGTCCTGTTATTTTTGCATATTTTTTTCTAAGTCAATTTCACTCTTTATACAAACAATCTGTGGTGAGTCTTATCCATAATTATATATGTAGAACATGAGGTATAGGGAGGTGAAAAGACCTGTCCAAAAGCCACTTAGGTAGCAAACGACAGCTTTGTTCTAATTTTATCATCTTATCATATGGAGGGAACCGGAATAATGCAATGCATGTTTGAGTAGCATGCACTTGTTGGTTTGGCAGGACTGTGAGATTCATGAAGTGTGGGAGTGAACCTTGAGTACAAAGGGAAAGATGTTGGAGTTCATTAGTGAGGCAGTGAGAAGAAGGTTCCTGAGTGGGAGAGGATACTAGTAGCTGCCTAGGATCAGTGGCAATGAGGCATGCTGGAGGCCTGGATATCAACTGGAGGAATATTGTAAAAACTCAGTCTGACTGAGCATGGGTGTTAACTGTGGAAACAGAAAAAACCTTCTCTCTAGTTTCCAGACCTATTAGGGATTCCTGAAGTCTTGAGTTCTTGTGTAGATAGCCCCTAGTTTTCATTACAGGTTTCTTAAGAACCTGCTCCAAGAAAAAGCCTAGGTCAAGAGAAGAAAAAATAATAGGCACCAGCCCAAGTGAGAAGTCTACAAAGCTCCTCTCCCACAAAACCAATTCTTCCCCATCAGTTGTAGGGCCTAACATTTCATCAATGGGCTCCATTCCTTCAAGAGTCGTTTATTCAAGTGTGACTATTTGGGGACAAGAGGGAACAGGGATCCTGGGAAGTTTCCTCATTAGCAGCCTACAGGCAAGTAACATAAACACAGAGGGGCAATCTGGGCGGTCATCATGAAGAACAGGGCACACATGCTCTGCCTAAAGCAGGTTTCTCAGCTCTGGCCGAGGGGCCCAAAGTTGCTAGATCTGCTATTTCAACAGCAACTTTGTATCTAGATATTTTGGGGGGAACCCCCAATTTAAAAATGTTCCAACTGTTTAAAATTTCTTCATATGACTGTGACATTCACTCTGTTTGCCACCTCTGGGTTACATTCTAATACATTTTGTCAAAACCTTTTCAAATTTTTCAAATTGCACATCTTTAGCAAAATTAGATTAGAGAACAGGTTCTTTGGATTGCTGAGAGGGTAGGAAGAGCATGTGGGCACTACTTGTGCAGGGGGACCCTGGGCCACACACTGCGTGTCCTGGTGGCTGAACCTTGAAAGGGTGATGGGTCTTGGCTGTGGCAATATTTGCTGCAATCAGGGCCTCCTGGCTGACCACCCTAAACTGGGTTAGAGTGCAAAGAGGGATGGGTAAACTTGTGCTCCCCTCAGCTCCACTGGGCCCCTTCCCATGAACAGTGCAGTAATGCAGTTATGTGGTGTTTGAAAAAGCATCCCTAGTTACACAGGATGATTTACAAGACACCAGACGCGGCATTTTAGAGATCTCCAGTGTACCATAAAAAATACGCTATAAAGGAATAATCTGTATCGGAACTGAAGCTGCAGTGAAGGAAGCTCATGTCCAGCTGAGAGCAGCAGTGAGCTTTTGTTCACTCAGGGAAAAGTCCCTGTTTTTCATCCAATTTGATTAACATTTTTCTTCTTCTTTGGCATTAGGTATCTAGTTAATAT
Source organism: Glossophaga mutica (assembly GCA_039655065.1). NCBI lineage: Eukaryota > Metazoa > Chordata > Mammalia > Chiroptera > Phyllostomidae > Glossophaga > Glossophaga mutica. The sequence continues at coordinate 121,748,243 of CM077305.1, read as the reverse complement.
TTAGACATTGTATACATTTTCTTTCAACTGTTGTATCTATTATATGAGCAAACAGAACCAGTAATGCCATCCACACCAGACCTGTCAGACACCCAGCTGTGGCTAGCAAGGTACATGGGACTCACTGAAGCCAGGCCCTGGCAGGGACTGTGCAGGAGTGCTCAGGGACAGCCCCTGTCGCCAGGAAGCAGAGTCGCCCAGCTTGTGTCTGTTTATTAGGTGTTTAGAGCTATGACAGTCTCAGTCTATTTCAGCCCAGGGAAATTTGAATTCCCTTAGCGGCAATGTCCCTAAGGGACACAGGTGTAACTGTGGTTAAACAGGGACAGCCTCATCTTTTGGGGCAGAAAGCAGTCACGTGGTGGAAGGACAGAGGCAAAAGCTCTGGAACAGGAACACCTGGGGGTTTGCGTCAAACCTTCACCCATTAGGAAGTCCAAGATAAGATAAGGAGGCTGGGAAGATGGAAGTTGGGATGGGGAAGCTGTTATGGAGAATATATCGCTCCTGGGCCAAAGGCAGGAGGATATCCAGGGCGAAAGAAGGGTAGGTCAGAGACCAGCACAGTTTGCCTGGAGTCCCAGGGGAAGGGGAAGAAGCCAGAGGTCGCCAGCCTCAGGCCCCTAGCTCCCTGGTGCACCGCACCAGCGGCGGGCGGCGGGCTCTATGTCCCAGAAAGTACTGGGAGAGGATGGAGAACAGAGTCCCAGGCTCCTGAGAAGGGGAAACCACGGGGTTGGGCTGGGAACACCTCCAGTGCGTTTGAGTTGAGGCGACCGAGGGGGAGTGAGGGACACGATCTCAGCTTCCTGGGCGCCCCAGTCCTGCGCTCGCCTCCGCTTCCGCGCCCCCTCCGCAGGAGCGCGCGTGGCGCACTCCCCCTTCCCTCGGCGGCGCGAGGCGCGCGCCCGGCCCTCCACCTCCCCTCCGCGCAGCTCGGCTCTCCCGACGGAAAGTTAGCAGCGGGGAAGGAACTCTGGGCCGCAACAGCGCGCAGCGGCGGCAGAGGCTGAAACAGGACCCGCGGTCGAGCAGAGAAAAGGAGGCGCTGCAGGCAGAGCAGGTGCAGCCGGCGGGTCCACGGGCCCCCCTCGGTCGGTCCCCTTGCCAGAGGCTGAGGCGGGGTGGTGGGGGCCACCCGGACTCCTCGAGCAGAGCGGGGAGGGGGGCCATGCGGCCGGGTTTCCCCCCGGCGCAGCGGGACAGCGGCCAGGGCTGGAGGAGCAGCGGCGTCGCTTCATGCAGCCGGGGCGGCTGGGCACCAGCGGCGGCGGCGGCGGCGGCGGGGGCGGCGGCTGAAACCATGTCCGGGCAGCGCTGGGGGCCGCTGCCGCCGCGAGCCGGGAGCCGCGATGGCCCGGTGGCCCTCACTTCCTCCACCTCCGCCTCCGCCTCCACCTCTCGCCACGCCGCCACCGCCCGGCGCCTTGACTAAGGGGCCGCCGGCGCGGAAGCTGCTGTTTATGTGCACCTTGTCCCTGTCCGTCACCTACCTGTGCTACAGCCTACTGGGCGGCTCGGGATCCCTACAGTTCCCCCTGGCACTGCAGGAGCCTGCGGGTGCTGCCGCCGAGCCCCCGCCGAGCCCGCCGCCACCCTCTCTGCCGCCTCCCCCTGTGCGCCTCGCCGCCCCCTGGCAGCCGCCCTCGCCGCCGCCGGACAACGCGAGCCTTTGGGAGCCGCCTGAGTCCCCTGAGCAGCCCGCCGCTCCCGGAGCCGACGGCTGGGGGCTGGTGAACGGCGGCAGCGGCGGCAGCGGCGCCCGGGACACCTGGCTCCGGCCCCCGCCGGCCCCCAGCGAGATGATCACATCGCAGAGCGTATTGCTGGAGAGGGAAGCGCAGGAGTCCAGCACCACGGACGAAGAGCTCGCAGGCCGGAGGGCGGCCGACGGGAGCAGCGAGCGGGGTGGCGCTGCCAGCACACCCGACTACGGGGAGAAGAAGCTGCCACAGGCGCTGATCATCGGTGTCAAGAAAGGGGGGACCCGCGCGCTGCTAGAGGCGATCCGCGTACACCCGGACGTGCGGGCCGTGGGCGTAGAGCCACACTTCTTCGACAGGAACTATGAGAAGGGGCTGGAGTGGTACAGGTAGGACCCCGGGCTCGGCTGGTGGGGAGACTCAGAGAAGCAGTCCCGGTGCCGTCCTGATGGTCCTGCGCTTCACGAGGGCTTAGCGAAGCCTGGCCGGGTTACGTGGGGCGCGGCGGAGAGGGCAGGGGCCCAGCTAGGAATCACTTTATTTAAAGGAGAGGGCAGAAGGTGGCAGCGGGCTCTGTCTGCTTGGGTTCCTCGTCCACGTAGCTGCTTTCTGAATCTGCGCAGCTTCACGCCTGGGAGTCCCCCAGCCCTCGTGCCCTCGGAGTGTTCCCCAACCTCTTGAGGGGCTCTGAGCTTCTGTGTTTGGGCATGCTGAGGGGTGAAGCAGGACAGCTCTGCTGACTAAAGGACTTTGAGATGCCTGGGAATCTCAAAATTGCCCTTGAACCCATTGCGTGGCTGCAATCCAACTTTAAGTATTTTCAGGTTAGAACAAAATGAACAGGGAACAGTTAAAAAGATGGTGCTGGCAAGTTTGGACTTTCTAGTAAAGACTGAGGGTGTTCCCCATCTCCAGGACTTTCTATCGTCCTGTGGCTGAATGAACACTGGGCTGTCTTTGCCGCTGGAGCATTAATGTCGATGTGACAGTGGTGCCTTAAGAGTGCTCATGCCCTGCACCTCTGCCCTTTGGCAAGACTGGAGCTTCCGTCTCCTCAGATGTTCCTCTCCCTCCTGCCTCACCCTCTGCCAGCTGTGAGAGAAAGGGAGAGCTGAGGACTAGAAAGTTAGCGTAGGTAAAATACATTATAACCCATCTTTCTTGCCAGCCATAACATTTAAAACAACATTGGTGTGGATGCCCAAATGCAAACCTGCTTTGATTTTTTCTTTCCCTCGTTCCTCCTGTTTTATATCCCTTTGGAAAACAGATCTGGCTGGATGGCCCCATCGCTGTTGCATCTCAGTAATTAATTGCAATTGTCAGACAAAAACACAGGCTTTGCCTGTTAAAGTGGTGTTATCATGTTAACAGAGCCAAGAGGTAAAATGAGGATTGTTTCCTAACAAGTTGCTTTCCTGTTGAAGAGAGATGGGCTTCTTAAGTTTAAATTACATCGTGGGAAAGTTTTAGCAATAACTTCAGAAATATATAATGAATGTGTGCATTGTGATTGCTTTTCACCCTACTTTTAAAAATA